>JARHVA010002391.1:1845000-2187500 GCA_037957365.1 Torreya grandis | reverse complement strand
TCAATATGTTCCCTTTGTATTTTATCTTTATGTAACTTTTATATTTTGTCATGTTTCTTTTGTAACTAGTGATGTTATAATTTTTATATTTATAATCATTCCTTTTCTATATTCTATTTTTATGATTTTCCATTTTAAATAGTTCTATTTTATCTAATTGCACTTTTTCCTTAGAAAATGAAACATTGAATATAACTTGTTAAGGGTTGTATGTATGTGAAATATTGGAATAAATTGATGTAACCCTTAGACATAATGCTTGAATTTTCTCTTATTTTTGTTTTGAATTAATATTAAAACAAGTGTTTTCACTAAAATGATGTTAATTATCTTGTAATATATCCTTTCCTTTGTCCTTGGAAGATTGTTTCTTCATAGTAATTTATGATTTTTCCCCTTTTGATATGTTCTAAATACCATAGGTTTGAATATATAAAGAGATAAATATTCTTATAGATCAGTACAATCAAAATTTATCTTACACAATTTGTAATTTTTTGGATGTTGCATATAATCATCATCACTATCATACCAATCTATAACTATTCAATTAGGATCTTTAAAATTAGCCAAAAGAGAGATATTTGGTATTTTATCCTCTTTTGTATAATAAATATCAATATTTTTTGTTTATTTTATTTGATGTACATGATTGGTGATTTTTCATGTTCTTTACTTGACCCACCTAATGCATATGTATTCATTGAATAGAGTGTGAATGGTTGTGCAAGTGGTATAACATAATAATACTCAAATTTTGATTGAGTCACTTTGTAATATCTAAAAGGGGTATCATTTATTGTAATAATATAATAATATATGTCATGTATAAATTAGATACATGTATGTAATGTGTAAGGCAAAAACTCCATGACATGAGTCCAAGGTCACCCCAAAATTAAGTTTTAGTGTAATTGGCTATGCATGACTTGAATAATAGGAAACACTATCTTGGGACCTAGTAGCAAATCCAATGTGATAGTTCTAAGTGTTTGATGATGGGTATTATAAAAACAATTGATATTCTACTATGATTTTTCAATGTTTTTGATATTGATACCTAATTTTTAAAATAAAGTAGAGCTATAAATATTCATCATTAAACCATTTTCAACCATCACACTCTTTATTATGTTTCCATGTACATGATCTTAAATTAAGAATAAAAGATATTAATCTATGATATGTTTATTAGGCAAGAATTCGTTATCAATGTTTATGATATTATCTATATATTTGATTATATTCATGATATGATAGAATGATGCTCATTGTGTATTGCTTAGGAGACTTATATTACGAATTTCATCATAGAATATGAATATATATATATATATATATATATATATATATATATATATATATATATATATATATATATATATATATAATTGTTAATAAATACAAAATAGAAAAAATAGTAGGGATATTCTTAGTTTATCGATGATATCATAACCATTAGATTAAATTTATTTCCTTGTAAGAGGTGGGTGGGGTTGAAGAGGAACACATTGAACACCTTTTTGATGATGCAAAATGTGAGGTATTCATCATCATCTAGTGTTGACAACATGCAAATTGGAATATAATATAAGACATGCATGAGTAATGGGAATAGGAGGAATAAAATGAGTCATGCATTCCCTTTATCACCTGATGGTGATAGGTAGTATCTTATATTAGATATTACAACAATATGAATTGTGTAAGGCTTGAGATTATAGATTATTTTTGTTAGCCTTTTAATGATATTTGAATTTGATTAATTCATATACATAATGAGTATAAATAACACTTCAGAAACTAGCATAAAGTGTGATAATGAATATTATGATCCAAATCAATAGGTATAATCAAAGTTCATTCATTTTAACCATTATCATAATTTGAAATAAATATTTGAATTTAAAAAGTGGATTATGGGTGTAACTAGAAAGGGTGTGTTTCATTTGTAGGATCATACATATACTTAACATTGTGATAAAATAATGAACAAGGCCCAATGGTAACTATATATAAACTATTATGATACCCAATGTTATAGTATTGAATCTTTAGGAATAACATCTTAGGTCTAACCATTTACTAGTGCACTACACAAAATAAAAATAAAACATCCTATGTGTGTCTTATATACCATGAGGTATGTGTAAACTAAGATCCATATATAGTGCTATATACTGACTTTAATATTGAATCAATATCCATCACATTGTGATTTAGGTAAAACTAAACATTTTTTTCCCAAAAGGACAACTCTTATGAGTTTTTAAGCTACCAAAACATAGTTTATAAAAATAAGGGAAAGAAAGAAAAAATATTGAAATATGGAATTCAATATGAATCCTCAAGGTCAAAGATAATTTATCTTTGATGTCTAAAAATAAAGAATCTAGTTGAAACCCTACAAATAAATTTTAAAAAATAAAGAAATACTTAATAAATGTTTGATTTCACCATTATGTTTTGCCTTTTTTTATTTCACAACTAATATGTCGTACAATAGGTGTAAAAATTAAAAGAAATAAAAATGATAAATATATACAATTATTAATAATTTTAATTTGAAACTTACTAAATATGGAAATATGGTATGTTTAGAAAACACTATAAGGAATAACTTATCTTATATTTAGTTCTTGAATGAATTTTTATAATGGCTACTAGTGGAAATAAATAAAATACAAGGTTGTGATTTCTCAAAATTAGGAAAAAGATATAAAGATTAGTCTATATAGGTCCACTCCACCTAGACAACAATGTAACCTGGTCATGTCTATTAACTGTGAAATTTAAAGAATTGTCTATGATTGATAGTTAGTAGTGAAAATAGATAAAAATAGAACTATTATAGGGTAGGATCAAGAAAAGATCCAAGAGTATTCCTAGATAATAATGCATTTTGGTAGAATTATTTTATTATGTAATTGTTAATGTTGAGTGTGATGAGATTATAACTACTCCATATTTTATGCATTTGTTTACTAATAGGGTTGAGATATTAAAATTCTAATATTTCCATGAAAAATCTTCTATTTTACTTCTCTTTGCTTGGATTTGAGAGCTAAAGACCTAAAAAAAGAGAGGAATGTGGGGATGTAATGGCCTAATCTATCAAAAATCACCCCTTGATGATTAAACACTTCTTACATATCTAGATATTTTGAGGAGGGAAATCAATCCATGCATAGTTCTCCCAATCTAGAGTGATTATGAAATTATGATATTTGACTATATGTATGTAGCTATAAATATTGGTTTTATACTTGAAAATGCCAAATATTGACTTGGTTTTATATTCTTTATAATTGGTTTATATTTACTCCTTGTAAATGATCTTAATTTTATGAATAATAGTCTATATTTTTTCAACATGTGATATTGCATAAGTGTTCAATAGATAGTGCCGAGATAGGAATAATGAATTAAATTTGATTTGTATTTTGATACCATGAAACATGTGGGAATTCCAAAATAAATGTTTCAAAAATTGAAAACTATCCATTAATTATTTGTAGACATAGATGCACTAGGTGGACATGTATATAAAAATGGACATCTTTATAGCGTGGATGTATCCCAAAAAACTAGAGATAATTGTCTTGAGTTGAAGATAATGTGGAGTGATGTAATATATTTTTAATCATTATGTTATAAAATTTTTTGTAGAAATGATGAAAGATAAAGGGTTAATCCCACACATAGATATATGGATTAGAGGAATGGTGAATAAGAGTCATGTATTAGGATGGAAGTTGAATGGTTTAGGATGTGTTAATAATTATCTTTGCTAATTACTTTTGGCTATATTTAGGTCTCTACAATGACCTTAGTTAAATTTGGAAATTTTTATTATCCATGTCTTAATAATGCTTCTTTATGGTCACATGGTCATGTAGATACACTTTAGATTTTTCCTACAAATGTCTCCTAAGGACTCTATGGATGCATTGAAGTTAGAGTTATAATTTTATATTTTTTAAGGTATAATTTATTTTCATATTCAAATATGTCACAACCATAGGGAAAAATATTGAGTTGTGTGTCTTCACTGGGATCCTATTCTTTATCATCTTTTATATTTATTACATCCACTTGGATTGTGCATGTGGTAGCTTATGATTTATTCACATTCACAAAATGTTTCCTAGATCTTAATTGGATTTATTCATAGTCCAAGGATCCATTGAAACTTTAAATATTTGATTTATATTTGATTTATGTTTGCACATTCCCTACATATACTAAATCAATAATATAATTATTTTAAAAATATTTATAAAGTACACATGTTACTTTTAATAGAGATGTAACATGAGAAGAAAACACATGTAAATCATTGTAGGGCCATGGAGAGATGGGGTTTCTATTTTGTTGTTAAATTTACCTCAACAAAACTCCAAAAATATATTAAAACTTTGAATCCAATGTATTTTCCCATTCACTCACTTTCTCCTGAACACAAGAAATAAATATATCCATGATCACATAATTTAAATAAATAAATAAATGATTGATATATGTAATTACTGGGAAAAAATTGGACACTGCATATGCTAAATAGATTAATAATATTAATAATATTTCAAACACAACATAAATATTATTTTTTATAAATGGAAAACATGTGGCAAACATAAATAAATCATAGGATCATAGAGTTTTATAAAACATAACTTAGAGTTGAAAGTAAAAGGGGGCCTCCTTAGATATGCTAAATTATGAATTTAATTATAGATTATGGTAGAGTCCATTTTTCATGAAGATATATAGTAGCATAGGAAATAAAGTGCAAACCTTTTAACAATAGGATATGTGAATGTGGCTATTGATAAACTAAGGTTTTAAAAATGTAAATATGAGTTCATTGTGTGGCCAATTAGTTTACCTAAGACATGTACTGAGTTACAATGTAAATTAAACTTTTTGATGCACCATAAAAATAAATTTGACTTAGAAGAGATAATTTTTATTTTATCCTATTATTTATTTTGACCTAGTGAAAATTTGACTTCAAAATGGATTTTGTATAATGATTTTGTATCTCAATCTAGGACCAAATGGGCCCTGAATTCAAAAATGAAGTAGGGGTGTGTTGGTCAAAATAAACAATAGTGTGGAATTTACATAAAAAATAATACAAGAGAGCATACAATTTATCTATTATGGTTGTAGTGTCATTTACTATTTTAAGAAGTGCTCCCTCCACCTTGAAAGTTGTTCTTCCATAGTTATTATTATGTAATTCTTGTATCAACCCTTGGCCATCTTGAGTGAGATAACAATGAGGAAAAAAAATAGGCCACAACCAATCAAATAATGTATGGTAAAATTATAAATGACAAAGACAATGTGTGAAAACAAGAAATAAACTAAATTTTAATATGAACTATCTCATATTTTTTGTTTATTTTTAAACTAATGTATACAAGTAAAATTAGTCATTATGTATTATTATTCATTACATTTTATGATTTTATGACGTTTTTATACTTGTCAATTATTGGTCTGACTTAAACATAATTGGTACATTTTTTACATTATAATTATTCTTGTGTCTCTTCTAAGAATCCTTTGGCTATCTATTTATGTTTTTCCAAGCCTTGTGTTTTCTACCAAGTGTCATTTTTAGGTTGGTTAGTAATGTGACTTACACTATTGTGTCCTTTGTGTTGCCCTTTATGGCTAGAATGGATTTATCATTTATTAGTTTATATTATGTATAATTTTAAAACATAGCCTTTAATTATTTTCTTATCTCTTTTTAGTTTGCATTAAATATTCCTTTCCCTCTCTTTCATTATGTACAATAATCTATCTTAAGTTTAAATTTAAATAATGTATAAATAAACAAAAAATTATATTATTTTGTTAAACTTGCTTGTCATTTTACCATCATAATCAATTTTTCATTTTCATTTTATTTTTACCACTTTTGATATGTACTGTAGCTATATAAAAATGATTTTTATATTATATTACTTATTAATACAAGATTTTATGAGGTGTTTAAATTGAAAAGTTTAATATCCCATTTTAAATAGGAGGAAAAATTAAAGATAATGTAGATATTTATTTTATAATTCCTTATGTTTTATAGACAATACATAATCATAGGCTACAATTACATATAAATATCCTCTTTATCGTAATAGACTAATAATCAAATAAGGTGAATGAAATAAGTCTGGCATAGACCTAAATTATTTGGTAAGACCAATGGTAACCTATAACTCAAATTTCAAGAGAAAAGGGTTCTAAATCCTAAGCCTATGACATAGAAATATATCTCTAACTAGACCTCAACAAAGGTAAATGGTTTTAAGGATATAAGTAAATTAACTGGTTATAAAAGGGTAAAATGTAATGTAAAAGATAGGTTATAATGGTTTTAAAAACATAAGGTGAAATGGTCATACAAATGGCAATCTATGTAACCTTAAGTGATTAATGAAAAGTATAATAAATCTTTTTTATACACCAACTTATTAGGTATAGGGAAGATCTTAAACAAGGATACACAAAAATAAGTCCACAATGTACTTACAAAATTAATAAATAATCTAGTAAGTAAATAAATGAAAGAGTGTAAGGATAGAAATACTTACCCTAGGGTGGACCTGTCAATGTTCCAATACCCATTGGCTCAAGTGGAGCTTTGAAATAAAATGTTGTAGTTTAGACCTCAAATATTTAGATATCCTTATTTAATAACTCCCATTAACTCCTCCTATAGAGATTAAATGACACCACAAGATAAGATTTCGAATATAAGGTTCAAAGTATTGGAACATAGTTAATTCTCAAGATAACAACTAGGTGTGGTTAGGGAATTTAAAACCATCTTTCTAACCCATTTTCACATACCAATAATTGTGTCAAAATTAGAACTAGTGTTTCAAGGTGAAGGAATATAAATATAAAGGTATGTCTTAGATCAAACATGTAAAATTGTACAAAAACATATTTATATAAATAAATAATTATTTATAGTATAAAACACTAACAAAAACATAGAATACAGTTATGTAAAAAATAGACATATTCAATATTCCATGATGTATGAGCTTTACCAAATCCATCTAGGAAGATTTTGATAGTTATTATCTTGATTTGAGCAACCAAAAATTCATTTTAGTGCATTTGTGATGAATGTACATAGACATAATCCATGAAATAATATAAAAGAGTATAAGAACTATATACTCTTGGCAATTTATCTATATGGCAAGTGAAATTAAATAATATCAACTTATTTTTACAATTATATTTGCATAATATAAATCTATGTTGTACAATTTAAATAATATCAAGTGTTAGATTTTTAGATTACTAAATCCAGAAATAAGTTAAATCATGCTATTGAACCTATAATTTTTTTGTGCATGTTACACCCTAGGATTCTATTAGGTTTTCTTCATACTTTCTTAGGGTTTTTTATTTCTATGTTAACATTTCATATTTAATTTTTTATTTCCCCTTATTCATATAAATAAATCATGATATCACACACACACACACACACACACACACACACACACACACACACACACACACACACACACACACACACACACAAACACGGTTTATATTTTATTAAAGTTATTATTTTGATCTTTTCATTTTATTTTCATGAAATATATTTCACAACCATTTAATGAAATGGGTCAGACTCATGTGTAATAAAAATAAGTCTAGAATTGTGGATGTGATAGTTTGGCTCATTATAGAATTATGGACCCCCCAAATATTACATCAATAAATACTCCTTTTTTGCCACATGTTATTCCTAACACACTAGAAGAAAAACAAACTAACAAGAATCACCCAAAAGATGTTCATGATCATGGTCAAGAGAAATTCAAGGAGTCATGGGATTATAAATCGAAAGGAAAAGTGTCAAAATAAAATATTATTCAACCACTAAATGAGCTATTGATGTCTAAAGATGATTAGGGATCCATTTCAATATTTTTAAGAATCTACTTCAAAGAGCCTTACCAAGAATGGAAAGTACCCTGGTTGGTAAGTTTATAAGAACAAGACCTAATATATATCTTGTTAGAAGATGGGAAATCAAAAAATGGAAAGTAAAGGAATCAATGGAGATATTTTCCATGTCTAATGGTTTATTTTTTATCAGATTGAGAAACTGAGAGGATCTTGCTCAGATTTTGGTTAGGGGACCCTAGTTTTTTGGTAGATATAGCCTTTTCCCAAAGAAATGGCAACTAAGTTTTGACCTAGAGAAAGAAAATGTGAATTTAATGATTGTTTAGATGAGTCTACGTAGTCTCCCTTTAGAATTTTTGGATGAACATATTTTTATAAGCATTGTTAGGACATTAAGATACTTAATACCATTTGATGATATGACAAAAAATAAGAGAAATGTTTGTACATGCTAGATTTTGTGTCAATTCCTTAATTAATCAAGATATTACTATATTTATCTATCTTCATATTTTTTTAGGGGAATAGAAATAAAGAATTAATTTTTAAAAATTGACCATGCTATGGTTAAATTTAATAAACTAGGTTATGTTTCTAATATCTACCCTCTTTCCTTAAAAAATAGAAGCTTCCTAAATGGAAAAAAGGAGAATCAATTTTGGTTTTAAAAAAATGAAGAATACATAAACAAATGAGAAATTAGGGGAGATGGAGGATCCTCCTTTGGAACTTATATGTGATAAAAATTCAGAAATATAGAGGAGGATAAGGTGAAGACTTATAGTGGTAAAGGATATACCTAAGATCTTCATAAGGAATTCTCCCATCCCTCGACATAGAACTCATAAAATGTTTTTAAGATAATGATGTAGATAAAAATGGTGAGTGCAACATATCTCATCCATTCTCTAGTGAAGGTGAAGAGACGAGTAGTTCAACTAAGTAAAAAAGGGAACATAAATAATACAAGATTCCTAAAGTTAGGAATGGGGGTTATTAGAGATCAAATGCATCAATAATTTCTCTTTCTTAAGCAGTTCCTATTCTTTTCCAATCAGATTCAACAAATTTTATTATCTTCTTACATAGTGGAAGAAATTGATAGGGATTTAGAAATTATTTTTATTCAATTCAAGAATTAAAAACTAATTTAGATGGTGTAGAATAGATGCTAAAGTCACAATCAAAAATTTTAGATGTTAAGCAAGCCTCCTTAAAATTATTAAAATCAAGTTCCTTCCTCTCTTCCCCAAAATATAAGACAAGCACTCCATCTATGAATACTGAAAGGGGAGTAAGAACAACAATAATTAATTCCCCTCCTAAGCTAGAAAAAGCCTCCAAAAAGGATATTATGAAAAAAAATAGATGGAGAAGTTGATAAAAACCAAAGTATAATCCATTTTGAAGGGGTAAAGCTCCAAAACAAAAGAGACTAATGGAAGAAATCTCAAAAAATATAAGAGAGGGAAGATATAGTCTTAATAATTTGTTCTACATCCATAGGTGTAAGTATTATGATAGAATTAAAGGGGCCAAACCTTTATAATAAGGTCAAGTAGTTAAGCTAATATTTTAATGAATTGATATTTTTTTAGTGTTATTCTAACTTATTTTCATTGGTTCTCCTTGTTTATGTATTCTTGATATTTTTTTGGGTATTTAGGCTCCCCATTTGGACTCATATATAGGGTAGGGACCTTAATTTAAAAAACCCTTTTGTTTACCAATAATAATAAGTCTAGAATTAAATATGGATAATACTTAACCCTAATTAGTAACTCATATTTTCTATGTATCCAATTTGATATGCTTCTACTGACCACTTGATAATAAAGAGTACATATGAATCCTTTTATATCCACATAGACGTAAATGTAGTGATGCCTATAATCCCTCCCACATTAGTTTTCCTATTATTATATTATATGTTGAGGTCCATGTCAAAAATATAAGAGGTAGGGTTATATATCAAGCAAGGCAAAATAAAGCTAGTAAAAATGTCCCTCATTATCCCCTTCCACCTCTGAGGTTTTCAACTAATCCAACTAAGTGTATGATATTATTAAAAAAATTAATAATATACAAGCTATGATATCTATAATAATGTTAACTAAGAGGTAAATTATCGAAAATGATATCCTATATGTAGCATTGAATGGTACAACTCTAAAAAATGATGCAAAACCTACCTACATTGCATATGTTTTCAACACAGAAAAATAGTGAAGACACGATTTATTTTGAAAAGTAATATTTCCCAATCAACATAGAATATACTAAAATATCCCATTTTCATTCAAGATAAAATATTAATGGATTTACATGTCTTGATAGATAATGGATTGGGACTGAATATATGTAACATCACATTTATAAAAATGATAGGTATTATTATGGACTCTATTCATGAATTAGATTATAATAACATAAGATTTGATAACACACTATAATAGTACTAGGAAAAATTAATTTGAATGTCATAGTGGGACATAAGACACTGTCTAATATGTTCCATATGATGCCAAATCATTATTATTATAAACTATTATTAGGCAGACCATGGATTCATGTAATTGAATTTGTGCCATATGCCTTGTATTGATTATTAAATTTTATCCCTAAAAATCATTTGTAAACATAATTTGGATAATGAAATATTCTATATTATAATAACCTAGTGATGGATGCAATCCAAAATATGCTACTTGTCAAACTACCAAGACCCCTCCATCACAAATTGCACCATAAAAAAGATACATACATATGAAATTGGGGGAGTTAAGTAAAGTTAAATAAAAATATCCAACTATAAATACATCAGTGAAATAAGAGACAATTAATGATATAAAAAATGATTTTGATATATAATATGAAAATATACTAGATATTCCCATATTAATCAATTCATGGGATGTCAATTAGATGATTAATGAATAATATGATGGTGATTATGAGGAAATTAAGTTCCAACGAACATACACAAGTATTTGTCTCATTTCAATATTATTTCCATTAGTTTAGGGAAGTACTAATATTATTTTAAGATGGCGATAAATAATAAATTAGACAAATGAAAGGTATCCCTTACAAATAACAATAAGGATAAAAATGGAAACATTTAATGCAATAAAAATTCACAAAAAAACACTTCAACAATAATTCCTCCATTGATACAATACTTTGTTAATCTAGTATGACTATAAAATAAGAGACACATCACATTGCATGATGTATCAAAGGTGAATAGTGAGTTACTTTGACATATTAAATTAATAATTTAGATCTCATGCATAATAAATTAATATTACACTAAAAATATCTAATTTACAAGATGAGCAAAGTATTATACTACAATTTTTTCTTGAAAATCATTTGATTTCTCTACCTACATCTTGAATTAGAGATGTGGGTAGACTAAAAAATAAATGGTAAACAATTATGTAGTTATCATAAAATAAAATGACATGAGGTTGATGGTTGTGAAACATTACAAAAAAATATTTAAAAAATTAAGGATGAAGGTGTCATAATGGTAAATTAGATACAAAAAAATATACTAATTTGATTTAGGTGTCTCATACATGGTAATATTCACACATATAATAATATAATTATGCAAAGTAAAACATAGATAAAAATAACACTAGATAGTTGTGGGCCAAGATGACCAATTATGAGTTATATTCATAAATAGAATAAAACATTTAAGGTATGGAAACACCAAAAAATACTCATCAAGGAAGGAATAATTACGTAATTAAAATTTTTAGGGGGTTATTATATGCACCCAAATATCACATGTTAAACTGTGTACTAGACCCCTCGAGGTCTGGCCGAGGAAACTGACATAATAGATGGGGTTATGGATTTAGTTGTTTATTAAGTAGAATGGGATATTGAATGGATTTAGGAATGGGTTCTTGTGATGGAACCAAAATACCGTAGCATCATCTTGATTCTCATTAAGAGCATCAAGGTAAGCTAAAATAGAACTCCATGGTCCCTCAGTTTTTGATATCACAATAACACAAAACTCTTGGTCAATGTTAGGAATAGGAAAATGCTGGATATCAAGTTGAATGAATCATGATAAAAGGTCTAATTTTTTTTTTTGGATATGCCTAGTCAATATCATCCATACAATGTGAATGATAAAGGATGAGGCTAGACCTAAGGAGAAAAAGGAGATATGAATGAGAAAGTATGCCTAATGACGTTATACTAACATCCTCTATTATGAGGAAGGATTATTATGGGTGGATCAAAAATTATTTCTTGTTCATCTAAGGATTTCAAGGAGTCAAAAATAAGATGGCGAATTGAGGTGGAGTGGATAATCTCACATCTTATGTCAGTGTTAATGTCATATTGTGTGGAAACTATGAGAATGGGTGCATTAATCCTAGGGAATAAACAATGATAGACAAGACCAAGTATCTCAAGAAAGGTCATTTGAAAGAGGCTATGAAAAATCCAAGGTAATTCACATGAGATTTTTTAGGCAATGGATTTTTATGTGTGCTTGATGTGATGTTTGAGGCAAGGTTTTATATAGGGTGATTACATAGATGGGAAAGTCTTAGATGGAACATGGAATATTTCATGTGTTGAAAAGTATTTTAATGATATATAACTACTTGTGTGTGTTGGTAATGCTTTTTGACAATTTTTTTCTTGAGTTTTTATTGTTTTTAGTTTATTTTTGGGTTTTATAAAGTAAATGTTTGATTTTTGAAATTGAAATGTTGAAAGAAAAATAAATAACAAAGCTAAAAGTAAATGAAATAAAAGATGGAAGTAAATGGAAAAAAACATATTTTTATATTTTTTACAATGATATACAATGCATGCAAAATAAGGAGAAAAAAAATTGTATTATTATGCAAAGTGATGTTTTTTTCCTATCTTTGTCTACATACAAACTAGGTGATATTATTTTTGTGTTTTTTTTTTGATTATATGAGGTGGAATAATTTTGTAAGTTATGTATTCTAAATATTGAAACATTGAAAAATAAAGATGATCTAAAACAAAAATGTCTCAACACTTTCTATTATCTTTCTTTGTCTACAAACAAGTATTTCAATCGATTTGTTAAAGAGAAACAAAGAATGAAAATTCTAATTTTATATTTTTCAAAGATGGAAATAACACTTTAAATCTATCATACCAAGTAATAATCAGAGATATGATATCTCTATTAGTATGCCTAAGGTTGTCTAAGTTGTTATGGTTGACTAATTGATTGTTTGGAATGCTAAAAACCTATTTTGATCCTATAAATACAATATTATGCTGGATGGAAATTTATTGAGAACTCACTAAAATATTTATATTGATGGTTTATGAAAATTTTCATGAATTGAGAGAAAAAAACCTACTAGAATGAAAATACAATCAAAACTAAGAAATTGTTTTAGAAAAAATGACAATGAAAAGAAATAGATCTTTTTCCCTATAAGAATTTCTCTTTTTCTAAATAAAGAAATTAATCTAGTGCAATAAAAACTATACTAATTTAATCTAATAAATGAACAATATTAGAAATAAAATATAACTACAACTTGGCCAAGGAATATATTATGACAAAGGCATATATTAGTTATAATTCATGTATTACATTGATTTGAGCAATATTTCAAGCGATAATTCAGGCGACGGTTCTACCCCAATTGGCGGCAAAACTTCTGGGAGCCATAACTTTTGCACCATAGCTCTATTTGACTCCCCATTTAAACTGTTGGAAAGATAAGAATGAGGGTAAAATTATGATATGGCATAGAGATTTGATCAGTGGGTTTTTACCCTCAAAAACCAAATGGAAGTGCCCCAAATTTCAATTTTAGTAGTGCAGTCTAAAAATAGTAATTTCTTGAATTTTGTATTGTTGTAAATCATGGAAGTAGAACCACTTAATCTCCCTCGATATTGATGAACTTATAGATCCTCCTCCTACCTTTAAAATGTGTGTAAATGAATATGTAACCTGAAATAAAAATCAGACATCTCTTCCCAGAGATAGGCATATGTTGTATCTATAATTTTGAGCAACAAAACATCTCTTCTCAGAGATAGAATTATTACAATTATGTTGTTGTTTCTTGAATTATCTTTCAATTGAATCTTTTGATTTTTGGATTAGTGTTATCAAAGTGGTTTGTCTTGAGAGTGTATGATCCTAAAGATGAGGTTAGGCTACAAAAAGCTTAGGTGGAGAATAATAAAGCTTACAAACTATCTACCTATTCACTCTAAATGACCTCAAATGGTGATCAACACTAAGGCATATTATCCTTTTAATGGAATGGTAAATTAATACCTCCAATAGTAGCAAGCATTAATTCTATAATAATTCACCCAAATTCTCTAACAAATCTTAATGGGAAATTTTGGCTCCTCATCTACACCCCCACATCATTTTAGTGCCCCAACACCCTTCAAGGTTTAGGTGAATTTTGATATCCCTAAATTTGAAGGAAAATCAATTTTGATGTATTATAAAATTGGTTGGATTAATTCTATTCATATTTTTTGGTAAATAAATTCATTGATAAAGAGAAGATCACTTTACTCTTTTAAAAGCATCATTACCTATTAAAAATTGGTGGGAAGTGTACAAGAAGAGATTCAGTATGAATGATATTGGTCTTGAGGTAGAACCTACTTGGGATTATTTCATAGAAGTTGTAAAGAATACAAAACCATTGGAACATATGATGATCTGTATATAGAGTGGCAACAACTTCACCAAGGTAAGGAATAGTCTGTTCAAGATTACACTGACATTTTTCATTCTCTATCTATGAGATTGGGAATCAAAGAAAGTGAGAAACACAAGTTTATCAAATATTATGGTGTAATACAATGGTATATATGGGGGAAGGTAGAAATCTTCAATTTGGAAACCCTCGATGAGGTGTATAAGTTCACAGTGAAGATTGAGTAGAAGCATAGAAGAATGAATATGAAAAGTTAGCCTTCAAAATAGAAAATTTAAAAATAATGTCAAACATGAGGCCAAAATTGGAAGCAAAAGGAAGGGAAGATTGGTAAATGGTGTGATTACCACAAATATAGAATGCACTCCAAAGAAGAATGTCGAGCCATCAAGTCCCTACATTCTAAGTCGTAATCCTCAAAATCTACTACTCTACCTCATACACACCCTATAGTTGAAGAGTATGAATAATATATTGTATATGTTGATCTTGATGTCATCATTGATTCATCACAGACCCACGAGGAGAGGCCAGATGACAAGGAAAGCTTATTTCATTCTAAGTTGTGGGTGAAAGGTAAGCCTCTGCATTTCATTCTTAATAGTAGGAGTCAAAAGAATTTAATCTTTGCTAATGTTGTGAAAGTCCTAAATTTTTCCATGAATCCTCACCCAAATCCATAAAATAGTGGATGGTTTAGTCCAGGGAGAAACCTCCATGTCACCCACTAATGTCTTCTCTCATATGCCATAAAACCTTTCCAAGATGAGGTCTTATGTGATGCGGTCAATCTAGATGTTTATGATGTACTCTTCAGTTAGCCATTAATGTATGATAAACATCACATATATGAATTAAAAACTCAAATTATCACCCTCACTCTTGAAACATAACACTATAGGGTACCAAAGGTACCACCTTTTATATCTGTCTCCCTGATTAGTGCTAAGAAATTCATTCTCATGGTGATCAAGCCATAGGAATATAAAAGGGCTGATGTTGTAGCCCTTAATACATAAAAAACAAAAAACTAGAAGCAAATAGATACCTAGATAAATAATTTCATGGCCTTACATCCATATACTAATGATCAGATAGAAATGGTGAATAATCAGGCCCTACACAGCTCCACAAAACACAATCCATTACAAGTATGCATCAAGAATAAAATCAAAATAAAACTTTCAGACTTGATGAAAAATATTGATGTAATGGGGAAAATTTATTCTCAAGGAGTGAGGAATTATTAAATCAATATTTTAGGTGACAATTTAGGGGATGGTTCTACCCCAATCGGTGGTAAAACTTTTGGGAGCCATAAATTTTACACCATAGCTCTGTTTGACTCCCTGTTTGAACCATTGAAAAGCTAATAATAAGGGGAACATCATGAGATAGCACAAATATATACTTATTGGGTTTCTACCCCTAAAAACCAAATATAATTTCACTAAATTTTAATATTAGTAGTGTAATCTAAAAATAGAAAGTTTCTAAAAATAGTAATTCCTTAAATTCTATATTGTTGTAAATCATGGAAGTCAAACCATTTAATCTCCCTCAATATTAGTGACCTTACACATCCTCCTCCTACCTTAAAAATGTTTATAAATGAATATGTAACCCAAAATGGAAATCAAACATCTCTTCTCAAAGATAAGCATATGTTGTATCTACAATTTTGAGAAATAAAACATCTCTTCTCAGAGATATCATTATTACAATTGTGTTGTTATTATTTCTTGAATTATATTTAAACCAAAGCTTTTGAGTTTTATTTCATATATTGATGATAGAACCCTCAATATGTTATCTCTTTTTATATTTATGTAAATTATTGGAACTTTCAAATTGGAGGATGCAAAATCTTTAGAATATATGTGGAAGTAGAGGAGACAACCACAAATGGAGAGGTTAAACTTAGGTTGGCCAATGCTCTGGTTTACAAATATTGATTTTTTAAAAAAATAACACTTCTTCAGCTATGGAAATGTTGTCGACATGAATAATATAGAGGCTGGATCTTTAAAAAAAAATAGCATGGTTATGGGTATAAGAGCTTCAAAATAATAACTTATAATGTCAATTTTTGGATATGAAATTGAACCAAAAATGTTATTCCTTTTTAAAATGTTGGGAGCTTATATGAGAGAGTTCAACTAAGTCATACTAGGAGTTCAACTAGAGAGGAACTAAGAGTGACTAATAATATAAGATGGAGTGAGATGGGACTGATTGGAAGTGAAGATAAGGTGATAAAGTCAAGAAATGTACCACCAAAAATGTAAAATGTGTCAAAACTAAAGTTGCATGAGCTATTTTTAGAAGGTGTAAAACTATGATAGAACCACCCTTAAAGGAAAAAACCACCCTTAGTTATTTCATAATTTCCTTCTATTTAATATAGAACCACCCTTATATGATGGGTTCATCAAGGTGGTTTACACAACCACCTAGATGAACCCATCATAGATATGGTGGTTTCATAACTCTAAGGGGTGGTTTTGTCATCAAAAAGGTTAGTTTCATCACTAATGGGATATTTTGGAGATAATACAAAGTAAGTATATAAAGGACTCTAAGATGGGGTTTTTGGGTGCCTGGGGGAGAGAGGAGGAAGAATAGGGAAGGGATGAGAGATAGAGAGTTCCATGTGGAGAACAAAATAAGAGATCATTACATTATCATTAGATTTATATTAATATTATTGAAATGTGTGAATTTTGGGTGCTTATATATTACCCCCTTCAGAGGTAACCATGTCATGAGTTGTCAAGGTGTAGTTTAGATTAAATTCATGTGAAAAGGAAATAAGATATTAGGAATACTTGCCTTACATGAATGGTGAAGTAAAGTCAGTAAAGACTTTGCATAACATGTGAGTAAAAAATAAGAATAAAGTGAAATTTTAAATTAAAGTATAAAATTAGGTACATAATCATATTATGGATAGGAATATGTACCATGCATGTGTATAAGATCATATTACCTAAATCATCCCATTGGGGGATTGAATCTGATGTTAGGTCATCATGTACCTATAAAACCATAAAAGTGTGCTAAAAAAGATATAAACATGTTAAATTATTGTATTTAGAGAATAAATCATAAAATATATGACTTGATGACATAAAAATATATGAAAAATGTAGAAACATGCCAAAATTAGAATTTTTTGGAACTTAAATGACTAGTTTGGAGGCTTAATATATTCAATAACTTACCAAAAATAGCTCATTTATGTCATTTAATTCTAATATATTTTTATACTTGGACCACTTATGACCATTAAAAGTGATAAATAAGTCAATGGGATGATGGAGATGAGATAATGGTGAACATACTAGTGGTAGGAGTTGTCAGGCATGACTAGGTAAGTTTTGTCAACTTTTTCATTTTTGCCTTAAATTTCAATTTTTGTTAAAAAATTAGATAAAATAAAGTGAAATTAAACAAAAATATTTTTTAAATGATTTTTCAAGGGAGGGAACTAGGAAAATATAATTTTTTTGTGATTTTGGGTGAATGTTTTGGGTTTGGGGGAATTTAGAAGGGCACATCACTAGTGCATAGAACTGCCACCCTTTATAGGGTGGTCGTTATGGAACTTACATGATGGTAGCATAAATATCATAACATGGTTATGTTACCACCATATTATGTTAGTTAAAATACCACTTGGGGTGGTTACATAATCATCTAGGGTGGTTTTATAGTAACCACTTACAAATGAGGGTAATTTTAAATGCAAGGATTAGGAAGGGAATTTGACTTATTTAGAGAATATAATTGATTATCAAGTTGAATTAGGGTCATTTTGATGTTTTAGGGTGATTATATATGACATATCAAGGCCTAAGAGTAGGAGTGGCTCCCTTGAGTCTTGAAACTTTTTACAAATGATGAGTTAGCCTTTCTTAATCAATCAAGGATATTGAGGATAACATAGGTAGGGATTATCCCCACCTATAGTCAACTACTATGTGACCTTATAATTTAATAAGATACTGAATAGAACATTTTCATGCTTCCCAAAACATTAATATAATGTATGATCACTCTCATATATGTATATCAAATTATAGTCTCCCCATGACTAGCTGATTAATGTCTATCCAAGTTTCTAATAGCAATTATGATGCCTATAACTGGGATGATCACTTTGGACATCCTAATGCACCCATTTTGGGTGTGAAGTTTGGGGTGAGGATTTCTTATTTTTAGGTATAAATGATCCCAAACCTAAGGAATGCCATCATTAGTATCCTTTAATCCTATTTAGTGGGGGATAATGATACATATATATTATTGTACCATTGGTCACTGATCATGCAACATATTAAGGAGAGAGGGGCATGCTAATCCTAGAGCCATAAGTTTCTAGAATGGACATACATGTATATATACCAAGTAGATCATCTATGATCAATTTATGTAAGCCACATGACCATTGTTATCAGTTGGGTTTATAAGAGGATGATCACTTATCAGAGGGGAGTGTTGATTATGGCACTAGGAGATATTGGGGTCACCAGGTAGAAAAATATGGCTTCCTTCCATTATTTTTCCTAGGTTATGTGCTCTTATAAAGTAGTAAATCTAATTTACCTACCCTAGCGAGACATATTTGGGTAATGTGATAATGATGGATCCTATATTATATTAACTACCAAGTCCATATAGGCTCAATACAAGATTTTATAGGTTAAGGTAAACCTTAAGGATAAAGTGACCTAATAATTAGGTGTACCCTATGTGGGAAACATCCTTATCCCTAGAGTTATATATAAGGGGATTTGAGAGGTGATATATGTGATGTTGGGGTAGTTGGTATGGTATCCACTTTTGAAAGGGGTGTGTATTACTTGACCAATTCCATATGTCATAACACCTATACCTCCCATGTAAACCATTGGAGGAGGAGGAGTATAAGATAAACTATGGAAGTAGTAAATGGGACCTATATCACCACCACCACTACATGATCACACTCATGAGTATCCTACATAGCAAAACTAGTGAAGATATGGAGATTGTCAGGTTACAATATATGTTGAGCTAGAAGAGGATATGGACATTGATCAAGAGGAGGTTTATAATGATGAATATAACCTTGAGTGGCATGAGGGGGATCTAGGTATAATTTTTATTTACATGTTTTAATTTATTGATCATATTTCACTTCATAGCTCTTTTGTATATCTAGTTTTAATTATTTTAAGTTTGATATCGATTAGATTTGACATTGATTTATCCATTTGTGATTGTAGATACCTCAAATGGGTGGAGAGGTATGATCAGGGATGGCCTAATCATCCTTTTTTTAGCTAAGTATTGTCTTAATCAAGGAACAAATTCTAATAGATTTTTGGCTTCCTATAATGGTTTGTAATCACATAGATGTTAGTTCCCCATCATTCCATGCATCTACAATGTTGATAGAATTGAGAGTAGATAAAACCACCTTATTGTCTAGGTTGAGGAGGGTAGAGGCCCTGTAAAACATGATGATATGTAGAGGCGGAGGAAAATGAACCTAAAACCATAAGATAGGGAGGATATTGTAGGATGTAAGATCAGGTAGGATTCAATATTTGAGCTTCCACCCTATAGACAGTGGGATGGATTTAGAGGGGGTACTATTAGGAGATGTCATACTAATCATAGCCCCAAACACTCTTATAAATAAATAAATTCTTAGAGGAGGAGGATAAGATCCTTATAATAATTTTTGTATACATCTTTAAATACCATTGTTTATTTTAACTATTTTTTAGATTCCTCGATGTATATTGGCCCTTTACAAAGGTATTTTGTATAAAATACCCTTGTATAAACTTGATATTTATTATGATAAATATACATAGATGTTTTAGCTTACCTCTAAGTGATTATCATTCATGTGATGTGAATTTAATTTTCATATTTTAATTTTCAGTTCATCCACTCTAGAAGACTTAGAATATGATGATATATATGTATGTGTAACTTTTTGTTTTTGATGTGATACTATGGGATATGTATATGTGGAAATAACATGTATGCAAATGATAAAATGTGATGGATGAATATATTTGAATATAAATATGCTAACATTTATTTTTCAAATGATTACCTATTTATTTTGTTTACACAACATATGACTTTCAATTTCCAGCAAGGGATGAAGGGGGAAATAGGATAAATGTGGGGCGATAAGAAATAAAAACCATAAATCTAAATTTCATAGTAAAAATGAAAATGACCTATTCATTATGAGTAAAGGGTAAAGTATACTTCTTGTTATACTTATAAAGTACTAACCTTATTGGATTCATCTAGAGATAACTATCCCTAATAGAGACGATAAATGGGAAAAATTTGCCCTCTTTAAACATAGACATGTAGGCTATCTTTTTGAATAATGCTATCTTTAGACACCTTTTGATTTGACATTGCTTTTACATTTAACTTTTACTTATTTTTATGACCCCCAACACCTAGCCTCATGTGATAAGTAATACAAATGTGCCTACCACCAAGGCTAGATAAAGGTGATTAAGGTACATCTCTCTCCAATTCTAACCCCACATAATCAGTAATATGTGAGGTATCAACACCAAAAAAGGATGAGATATTTGGAATTTGACTTTTATATTTTCATAAACTTTTTATTTTCACAAGAGCATCTAATTTTCTATCTGCAAGTTCTTTACATCTAAATATTGGCCCCATGAAACTAGTAATATGTAAGGGCTCATCATTAAGGACCAATATGGGCAAGTAACGTTAACCTATTTTTAGGCATGCTAATTTTATATTTTTTATAAGGCACCATAAGGGGAGACTCTATCATAGAAAAGCCTCTAGACTAAACTATAGGTTAACATTTTTCTAAACTATACAATAATATGTAGGGAGAATAGGTGTACCCTAATCATAAGAACTAAGACAAATACCAATGTAAAATTTTGATTTTGAGATTTTTTATATAACGTGCTATGGTAATGTGAAAATGAGATGATGTGATATGTCATATTTTGAATGTTTTTATACTCTATAAATTAATAACAAAATTATTATCTAACAATATATCTAGAATGCATATAATAATTAAACTTATGAAAATGAAATGCAAGTGAAAACAATTTGATATACATGTACTAGATATATAAGCATTCTAGATTTAAATAGTTCATGGACTCACTAAACTCCTTACCCTATAGAGTGCATAATTGGTAGGCTCCATTGTTAAAGTCTTATGTCACTAGGTAGGGGCCTAACCAATTAGGTATAAACTTATGACCTTATCCTTTCTTCATGTTAATTTAACTATCGAGTCTAAAGATAAGGACTCTTACATGGATTGGGTGTTTATGGACATTTTTATTGAACTATATACCCATATAATCAATGTGATTATTTAATATGGTAATAGTATGTTCATCTAAGATTTATAATTATGTAATTTGTGACTCTCTATACTCTTATAAATAAATAAGGCCTTGGATTGAAACACATAGGTCAGGTATTTATACTTTTATAGGTAGGATGGATTCTAATATGAATATGAGTGAATATGGGGTTGTTCTTACGGGCATGTTGATATTTTTTATATAATCCAACAGTGATGGATAGAGCTATATATTCCAATTTCATTAATAATCCTTAATAGTCTTGACCAAAATTGAATTCAACATCTTGTTAATAGCTTCAGCTTAATCATTAGATTGTAGATAGTATAAGGAGGCCTAATGATGAAATATATAAAATTTATTACACAAATCATAAAATTTGAGGTTATCAAAATGGGACCCATTGTCATTAGAAATGACTTATGTGACCCCAAATCGAAAAATGATTTGATTCAAGATAAACTTTACAATGACTGATCCTGTGATGGTTGTTAATCGAATTACTTCTACCTACATAGTGAAATACTTAATCACTATGATAATAAAGTGATGACCATCTAAATAAGAAAGGGAGATTATATCAATGAAGTCCAAGTCCCAAGTGGAAAATTTCCATTGGGTGGTGATGGGATATAATGTCTCAAAAAGAACATGTATCTCATGTGAAAAATATTGACATTTTTATATTTACGCACATATTTAATGGCATCATGGTCTAGAATGGGCCATAAGTACCCATCCTATGGATTTTATGAATATTTGTGTGGTTGCTGAAGTGTAAACCAAAAATACCACTATGATATTACAAATGTTTTTTATTTACTCTTCTTGGTCAACACATCAAAGCAACATGTCATCAAAGGCCTTGAGATAAAGGATAGTTTCTAAAATTACATACTTGGATGTGATTATTAGAAGACACATTTACTTTGTGAGTTGGAATATTTAGGGTAAGTATGGTAAATTAGGTAATTGATTATGTCTATGTACCAATAAAAATAGCTAATAACAAGATTTTCTAAATAACATATCACATCATTGAGGAAGTTGGTATCGATGAGGTCATTAACTTCCAAGGGTGAATTGGTCAACCAATCAGTAATGATATATCCTTTAATTGATTTTAAGTTTACATTCATCAAATTGAACTCACTTATGAGTGTGATGAATCACCTAATATTATTAAATATTTGGATTAGTTAGGAAAGTTTGAATGGCTTGAGATCTAATGATAAATCTCATCTCTTGATTGAGCATATAGTGTTGCAATAATTTGGTTTCAAACACTGTTACTAAGAATTCATTTTCATATTGTGTATAATACATCTCATAATAAATTAGGGTTTGGTTAATGAAATAAATGACACATTCCTTTCCAATTTCATCTTATATATCCATCATGTAGGAAAATCATACCTCAGTTTCTCTAATATAAAGTGTAAAAGGATTATTTGGCTTAGGGTCATGAGCATAGGGGGAGACATAAGGAAATATATTACTACCTTGAACTCCTCTTGATAATCATTTGTCTAAGTTAGGCCAGTCATATTTTTGAGAAGGTTATTTATCAAATGAAAAGTGTAGGTGAGATCAAGAATGGATCATCGAATGGATCCCATCTTTCCTACAGATATTTGGATGCATGATTCATCTATTAGAAGGAAATTTTTAAATATTTGTTTGATGTTTTAGGGTCAACATAAATACTATAGTGGGAGATGATATACCCTATAATGTTTTCATTTGTGACTCTAAAAACACATTTATATATTTTGAGAGTGATGTCATATTCAATTAAGCATGTTAAAATGGTGTATAACACATTTAAATAGTTTACATGTTATCTTGATTTTCCTAAAAGATCATCTACATAGACTTACACTATCTTATAAATGGGATCATGGAATATGTGGGTCATATCCCTTTGATACGTTGGCCCTACATTTGTGATACTGAATGGCATCACAACATAACAAAAATTTCCCCAAGGTATAGTAAATGAGTTCTTACTTTGGTCCTAATCAAAAATGTGAATTTGGTTTTACCCAAAAAATCATCCATGAGTGATCACAACTCATACCCCAAGGTAGCATTAAAAATGATGTCAATGGATGGGATATGGAATTCATCTTTTGAGCACAATTTGCTAATGTCCTAAAAATATATGTAGATTACAATTTTAACATTCTTGTTAAGTAACAGGACAATATTATACATCCATTTGGAGTAGTCCACTAGCTTAACAAATCTAACTTTTAAAAGTTTGATGACTTCCTCTTTTATCATCAATGTGACCTTAGGCTTGATGGGCATAAGCTTTTGTTTGATAGGATTTGTGTGAGGAATTTTAACTAGGTTGTGGATGACTAAATCAAGTTTAATTCCTACCATTTTGATGTAGGAGAAATACAAATATTTATAGAGTTATGTGAGGATTTTATTGTGGCCTTCCACCTCTTATGTGGAGAGAGAAGAACCCAACTTAAGAATTCTAGGATTATCCTCCATCCCGATGTGAATCTCAATTATTTATTCAATGAGGGAGGCATTACCATCTTTAAACATATTTAAGGATAGGTGAATATTGATATCTTCACCCTCCATATTAAAGGTATTGTGTTCATCATTAGAGGATAGGTAATCCTCAATATGATAGTGAGAATCATATTATTCAATTTTAAGGGGTGAAGTGGGGTAGTGGGTAAGTGATAATACCCTATTATGATGGAATTATAGGAGATAATCATAAGATCATAAGAAATAAATAATGGCCTTAATTATTATATATATTGAGGACTAATGAGTCATCATCCCTTATGATGTGGGTAATAGTTTGGTCATTATGAGTCTTATGTACATGAATCTCCATCTTGATTGAGACTATGAAATTAAATTCTAGTGTTGTTGTATGGGGTCCAATGTGTAAAGATGAGGAATCCATGGAATTGGTAATTTGGTTATTTTACCTAGGGAATGCCTCTATAGAAACAAATTTAAACCCCTTAGAAATATCAATATAATAATTTTATATAGTTGAATGTGTTTAACCTTGGTTTGATAGACCTTATAAACTTGGTTCACTAATAAATATGAGTCACCATGGATACTTAGGTTTTGAATCCCTAAGAATTTTATAATGAATAATCTAAGAAAGAGGGACTCATACTCAGTCCCATTATTCATAAACTAAAAATATAGATTAAATTCAAAATGTATGACATTTCATTCATGTGAAATGAGATTGACTCTAGCCCTAATCCTTAGGTGGCACTTAACACCATCATGTTGAAGGACCCATTATTCATTTATATAAGGGTAGAATTCATAAGATGAATTTTATTGGTCTTCAGATATCAAAACCATATAGATGTCAAAATTTTTAGGTAACCCCTTTTAGGGCCCTTGGTTTTGAGACTCAATTAGAAAATGAACTCATATCCTTTACTAGATGAATAAAATTGTAGAGGTGAAGATGTCTCAACATTATATTATGGATGAAGAAAGGGGATATTTTATGGTAATTTAATGTTTTGTATTATAAGCTTTAGGTTGAGGTAGGTAAGTGCCTCTAGACATTTTAAAGGCTATTTTATTGATCTTCTCTTTGAGGTGGGAAGTATGTTGACATAATTAGGGTTTTTATTTGGTATATGGAGTATTTAGCATAATTAGTATATCTCTTCAATGTAGGAAGAATGTAGGCATAGTTTTCTATCTTGTATTACTATTGGTAAGGCATGGGTAGTATCATTTATCCTATTGTTATATGAGGGAAAGCCTAAAAGAATCTGGTGAATGACTTATTAGTGTCTTTCTCCTTTATGAAGAGTAAAAGTGGTCGTCCTTTAGGGACACATGGATAGTCACGGGTTATGATGTTAATATCTATCCTACCTATCATCATGGTATAAATTATATCCTCTTTTACTAACATAACCATGGGAGAAGGAGTGGTTTGGTTATTTTTTGGCGAGTTTGGAGTGTGACCAAAAATATGACTAGGTGTAGGATAAATTAAAATGGCTAACATCTATGGAATGAGTAAAAATAATGGATCAAGGAATCTAGAAAATTAGTATGGCCCTATCATAACATGATCTATGATCATACTTTGAAGTGGTTTAGAAGTGACAAGGGTATAATTTAAAGTGTGACTTATCTTGGTAAATTTGAACATTAGGTGATAGTGATGATAGTTGTTAAGATGGGTATTCCAAATGAAGATCTCTTACTTCCTTGAAACCTATATCATGAAAAGGTATGGTATAATATATAACCCTTCCAAGGATTTTAATCTTTGAGTTCTAGATAAATCATTGGTCCCCACCCTATATGGTTCAAATAAGAGGATGAGGGGAGTGTCTTTCTCCAACAAGTTGTTAATCTCAATTGTAGGCATAGTGGATATTATCGAGCTAGTGATTTGTTTTGGTTAAGTTGGATTTTTAGCTTCTAAAATTCCTTTTTCTTATGAAATTTATTTCAATATAACATAGGTTATTTATACACCCTCCTTCATGATGACTAGTTTAGATTTTGTGGATGTAGTAACATCTACCAATTATGGGGGTTTTATGACCCCATTAGTAGGTAAATGGTAATCTATGTGTGATAAAAGTTTTCCATATATGGTTTCTTCTAACATGTTAAATGGATTGGGATCCCCCTAAGATATAAAGGAATTTCCTAGGTGTAATAATCATATTTATTGGAATAGGGTTGAAGGGATAGCCATCATACTATTTACACAAGGCCTTCCTAGGATCATATGGTAATATGTGTCCTTGTCTATGACATAGAAATATATTATCATCATCTTGGGGCCTATAGTGACTAGGTGAATAATGGTCCTTATGGAAGTGGATTTGAGGCTATCATATCTTTGTAGGGTGTTGTATATGGTGAAATAATTGGTTTCCCTATAACCTAGTTTTTGTAGGAGGGAAAAGAGGATGATGTTGATAGCTTCTCCATCATCATTCATAGCTCTCTTTATGTAGTTTTCATAGATCCATAACTATATAAATAAGGTTATTTCTCCCCTCCTTTCCATCTTAAAGTTAGGTGGAATGCTTCATAAATTAAATAAATAGATAACATCTCATGATTATTGATCCAATGGAAACATATCTAGATCAATGTGGTTGATCTAAGATTATGTAAAAGGAGTGAAATTAGATAAATTCCCTAGTCCTAGGGCATTAATAAAGGTTGATTGATGATCAGAAGAGTTTTATAACAAGTATAGGATTCAAATGTGGGAGAATGTTTTTTTTTAAATTTGAGATTAATTCTTAATTTCCCATGTACTTATGAATGGATTAGTTCTATAACATTATAGGGATGAAGGTCCATAGGCTAATACTATTTGGTTCAAGTAATAGTGTTTTATTCCTCTTCAAATTCTATTTCTATGACCCCTATCATTCTAGTTTTACCTTGCACTCCTATTTCAAGATCTACATTAGTGTTTGTAGTCCAAGAGGTGGAGGATTAGACATCATGTGCGTGTGTGTGTCTCCATGGGTTGGTTATGTTAAATAGGGTGGTTTTGTGGTCCACCCTATTGTTGATTTTAGGTAATGAATTTTTGGTGATTAGGGATGGGGTTATAATATATTAGATATTCTGCTTTTGAGAAGTGACATGACCACTTAAGAAAACATTAGATCTTTTGTTAACATCGATAGAAACATGTCTAGGGACCAAACTTACCACAAATGTTATAATTTCCATTAATCTTGGGTTTATGATTCTTATTAATAGATTACTTGTTACCATTTTTACCATCATAAGGATTAAGGTTAGATTTATGGTTTTTATTATTATTAGAAACATTATTTAAGGTGAGAAGTATTTGAGTGGCATTACATTTAGAATAAAAATTGGTTATAACTTTTTATTTTTGAATCATAAGAGTAGACAAGGTGGTAAAATTGAGGACATCTTGCTTAGTTTGATATTTATAATTCAAAAATGAAATGAAATTTGTAAACTTTTAATGAATATTTAGTTTAATGATAAAATAAAGGAATCGATGCTAAATCAAATTATATTTACAACCATCTAATTGAGAATTAATGTTTTTAATTTTAGAAAGAAAATTCACAACATTTTCATCACCTTTCATAGGTGTGGTTAGCAAATCAAGTAATAAATTAATAATTTTTGAGAGATGAGTGCCCTCATGCATGGATTCAATTCATTTACAAGCATTGATAGGAGACCCATAATTACCAATGTGAAGAAGGAATTCATCCTTAACACTTCATAAGATAGTGGACATAACTTCCTATGATTCCTATACAAATGCATTGGTAAGATTAGGGGTCACATGTCATCCAGGCAAAATTTCAATCCCAATGAAAATATTTCATAACTTACAGGATTAATTCATCTTTAATATGAATTTTCCAAATATAATAGTTACTTCCATTAAGCATTTGAGATTTATATAAAGCAAAATGAGGCAAAACCATAAGTTTCCTTTAAATAGGATAGTAACTAAATGCTAAAAACAAATCCTTTTTTATGTTAATTTTAACATTTTTTAAAACTAAACAACAGATTTCAAGTGTAAACACATAATAATTGATCAATTTAATGATAGACATAAAAAATTCAAAATATTGCAACAAAAGAAGGTGTCACAAGTGTCACAAAAATATACTAATATAATCATAATTTTTTTAAAGATTTTTTTTAAAAAATAAAGGGAATAACACATGCAACTATACTTAAATACATAATTTAGGTGCCAAATAAAGTAAAAAATTGAATTAGAATTGCATTAATATAGGTGTTGAAGGATTTGCACTCATATCAACCACCTAGACACTATTATTATAAAATTAATAATATGAGGTTTAAAAACACAAAATGGACCATGTATATGTATTTTAAATGTCCAAAAACCTAAGGATCAACTGGTTACACAATGATTTTTGTCGAGGTTTTGACTAGGATAAATATCAAAATAAGGTTGACATGTTAAATAGAGTTTTGAATGCATGAAAATTGGCACAAAAACCAAAAAAAAAAATTCAAAATAGTTTAATTTGAAATTAATTTTACCAAGATAGTCAAAAAAATTTGATTTTTTTTTTAATAAGTTTTGAACTTAAGATCTTCTTAGTTGTAAGTTTTAGTAAAATAAGGTTCACCAACTCATCTAAAAGCTTAATTAAATAATTAGATGCACTAATTGATGTTTATATGTTTTTATTTGAGTTTTAAAAATAAATAATATATATATAAAACATGTAAAAACACAAATTAAATCAATTAACTTTTTGATTATTTTGGGATTAAGAGCATTTGATGTTTTGGTGGTGCCAAGATTGGCATGAGTTTAAAAAAATCAATTATTTTTAAAATATTTAATAAAAGACTATATACTTACTTGTGCATGCTTCCATACATGAATATGATGTTGTTTTAGATGAGGAAGTGATCCAAAAAAATTACATAGGTCACAAAAAATCTTGAAAATTGTTTCAATATTCTAGATTTTTTCCCTGGTAATGAAGGTATTTTCAAAATTGGATTTTGATCTAAAAATCAAAGTCTTGAATTTTTCTTGGGCTGATTATGGCACCCATATGTCTCAAAAAAAGAGTAAAGGATTGAAATAACCTTTCAAGGATTTATATGGAGTTTATAATACTAGTATAGTTATATTGAACCCTGAGACACCTCAAAATAATTTTAAAATCCTACAAAATAATTTTCCAAAAATTTCAACCAATAGAGTGTTGTACAAGGATGCCACAGGGATGCTAGAGATAATTTTGAGAAAATTTGGAACATTTTAGTTTCTTTGAATTATATCCAAGGTGTTTGAATTGGACTAAAATAGAGATTAGAGAGATTAAAATGTCACAAAATAATTTCCAACTTGATGTTTGCCACAAAAAGAGCTGTATATGACCAAAAAAAGGCTTTTTATGATATAAAAGTCATCATAAAATAATTAATTGACTTTATTTTTTAATTCTTTAAGATATCTCAATTTCCTATTAATCAATTTTACACCCTTTTGTTCTAAAACCATCAAAAGTTCTAAATACATATATGCATGATTCACATAGGTGATCTAGAAAAATAAATGAATAACAAAGAATAACATAATGATCTCACATAAATTGAAAATAGTGACACATATTATGTGGGAAACATCCAATCGAGGTAAAAAACCCCACAATGATTATTCAATGTTGAAACAATTTCCCCAACACATAAAATCTTCTCAATCTCACTCAAAATCTCTTCATGGACTAGGATTTGCCTCTCACAAATAAAAAAATTCTTCAAAAAAACATGTGAGAATAATATAAAATGAGTGTTTGAGATATGTGAATAATAAGGGTAAACCCTATTTATTAGTAAAATTTAAAGGAAGGTGACTGTTGTAACCAAAAGGTCTAACCATGTTGAGAACATTGAAAGTTATTGATAATAAAATAAACAATTATGTTTTATTTTTACCAATGAGTAGTAAATAATTTAGGTTTTGTTATTTATTTACATGATATTGGTAATGCATGTTAAAAATAATTCATCCATGTTATTCCTAAATTAGTTATGTGGGGTGATAATTAAGTGCTTATTGCAGCTACCTCCAATGAAGATCTCAAATTTCTTATATCTAAAATGAATCTAAATAAAACCCCTGGGCCACATGGTTTTCTGATAGGGTTTTTTAAAAAAATATTATACATCATAAGAGATGATGCGGTTGATGTAGTCAATGAATTCATTAATTTAACTTAGATGCAAAAATAATTTAATCATACTTTTCTTGTTTTAATTCCTAAGAAGGAAGGAGAGGTAATTTTTTTAGACTTACATCCTATTAGTTTATGTAGCTCCATTTAAAATATTATCAGCAAGTTGTTCTCTATAAGTTTATAGGAAATAATGAAAAGGACTATTGAGGCTCAACAAGGGGGTTTTATTCTAGGAAAACACATTCAATATGAGTTTATTGTTATACATGAATCAATTCACTCCATGGATAAGAGTAATAGTGATATAATGATTATAAAACTTGATATGACAAAGGATTATGATAGACTTGATTGTAACTTATTATATGGAGTCATGACTTAATTTTATTTTCAGGACAAATTCAAGAAAATTATCAGATCATGCATTTTCTCTTGTATGTTTTCTATCCTCGTTAATGAAGTGGCTCAAGTATTTATTAGGAGTGTCAAGGGAGTGAGACAAGGGGACCCCATTTCACCCTTCCTTTTCATCTTAATGATATAATACTTGATTAGATTTATCACCAATGTGGTGGCATTAGGTGAGATGAAAGGCTTCAAACTTGCTAGGAATGTTGATCTAGTCTTCCAAAAGGAATTTTTAGAGGATAACATTTTACTGGCTAGGGCTTCGATACAAGAATCAAGGGTGATAAAATAAATTACTGTGATGTATGAATAAGCCTCAAATCAGAAGGTAAACTTTAACAAGAGCTCTGTTTATATTTTTAAGACACTGCTGGCTAGGTAAACTAGAACTGATCTTATTTTAGGATTCCAAATTAAACACACTCCTTATTCAAATTTGGGCATGCCCCTTTTTATTAATCATGTCCCAATTTTTGCTTGCAATATATTGGTGGAGAGGTTTTAAATAAAGTTATCTGTCTAGAAAGGAAAACTTCTCTCTTAGGTAGGAAAATTATTGCTTATCAAGACCATGTTTTAGAGCCTACTGGTTTACCTCCTCTCTCTTTTCAGACTTCCTAAGTGTATTAAATAATAACTAAATAAAATTTGGAAGAAATTTTCATGGACTAGTTTGAAAGAGAGGAATTGATTCCATTTAGTGTCTTGGGATAAAGTTTGTACTGCAAAAAAGTATGGAGGCCTAGGAATTTGAAGATTGTAATGGATGAATAAAATCCTCCATTCCAAATTTACATGGATATTAATTAAGTTAATTATTACTTTGGTTACTATTCTAATATTAAAATATTTAGAAGGTAGAGATCCTATGTGTATATTTGATAACAATCAATTTGTTAGGGGTTCTCATTTCTAGATTTTTTTCATCTCTGACAAGGATATCATCTCTCCAAGATCAAAATGGAATATTGGTAATGGTATTAGGGTTAATTTTTGGAAATAACCTAGGATTTGAGATCATCCACTCAACTAGATAGAACCTTGGCACCAAGTTTTTGAGCTCATTCAAAATAAATATGGTAGCAAGGTTCATGAATATCGGTAGATTACTGAAGGTGTTAGGAGCTATAAAATCATGTGTTTAGACAATGTAAATTAGGAGGTAATTTCCATTGTTCTCAACTTGAATATTTTATTTATAATCTTTCATTTTTCAAGTACCATTAATAAATATCAAATGGTCTGGAAATAATATTTTTATGGTCAATATCAAGTGAAATATAGATATAACATGATGGCTTAGATTCTTGGTAATGTGGTGTGTTGGGATAAGTTATGGGACAAGTTTTTAATCCCCAAAGTCAAATTCTTCTTATGGGTTATATTCTAGAACAAAATCTTAACCATGGACAATCTCAAGAAAATAGTGATCATCTTGATGAACATATGTTCTCTTTGTGGGAATGATAACGAAACTATTTCTCATTTTCTTGTAGATTATCCCTATTCATAGGAAGTATGGTGTTTATTTCTCAATAATTCAATATTACTTTGGAGTTTGTAGGCTCATTTTTTGATCTATGGAAAACATGAGAGTGTCCTTTTCAAAATGCACTCTTTAATAAAATTTGAAATATCTCATTGCCACATATCATTTGGGGATTATGAGGGAAAATGAAATAACATAATCTTTAGAAATAAAAAATGCATTACTAAAATCCTATCAAAAAGGATTTTTGAGGCTATGATTGAAAACTTCAATATATAGCCTAATGAAAAAGGAAAAACTTTTTTAACCTATGAAAAACAACTAGCTTTCAATTAGTACATTGACCTAGCTTGTTTAGGTAAAAGTGATCCTAGAGATGAAATTAAAAGAAGGACCAAATGGAAACTTCCACCAATGGGTTGGTTAAAGCTTAATTTTTATGGGGATTTAAAAGGAAACATAGCTCCATATGGAGGAGGAGTATATGAAGGGATCATCTAGGAAGGTTTATGGTAGCTTATATATGGGACATGGGGATTAAATCAAATCATTAAGCTGAATCCCTTATTGATTTATAGAGTTTAAAATTGGCAAAACAACTTGAAGATCAATTCTTAGTCATAAATGGAGATTATTTAAACATAGTGAGTTGCCTCTTTAATAAAAATGCTACTAGTTGGACAATTAAACAATTGATAGAAGAAGTTATTTCAATTTTTATCTCAAGACAAGAGGTGATTATATAACATGTGTACCTAGAAGGAAACAAGATAGAAGGTTGGTTTGTTAATAGGGATGTGTGTTTATCAGGATTGACCAATTAGAATGTCATAGAATATTTACCTTAGGACATTAGATAGAGGATTAATGAGGAAGAAATTATCAATGAACAAAATGTTTGATAAATGAGGGGTCTTTCTCATAGGCTTCCATAAATCCCTTTGGAACTTTATAAACATTTTATTTTGTCTAAGATTTTATTTGCTTATTCTGATTTTTTTTTTTGCCTTCTTCAGTATTATTAAAAAGAAGTTTATAGATTCAAGGAATAGAACGTAGGGTTTTAGTTTCTCTATTGAAGGAAATAATGAGGTTGAGATTGGGCTTGTTAAGTGAACTATTTGGTGAATTTTAGGAAATCCATATATCTCCTAATCCATTGTGAAGAATTAAATTTAGCTAATTTCTAATCATATGGGGCTTTATAATAGGATTGAGACCAAAATACCTAAGGAAGTCAAAAGTAATGACATTTTTTAGAAGGAATTAGAGACAAGGGGGTTTTTAAGGTTCAAATAGAGAATTGAAGGACATGGTAGGCATGTGTCAAATGTTATCATGAATTCCTAGGATAACACAACCTTAACTATTAATGGGGTTCTACTGGAGCTGACTTAAGAGATCATAGCTCATGTGATAAGATTGGAACTTGAAGTTACTAAAATCTACAAAATGGGTAGGGAATATAATAAAGAGAAAGATATATTTTTACTATAGGGTGAAACATTAGAGGTTTTACATAATAACTTCATCCAAGAATCCTTGCCAAGGCCTTTTGGTGAAGTATTGTTCCATCTGATGTAGTAGTCTAACCTTGAAGTTACATTCAATATATTATATTGGAATTTATTTTTATTTTTAAATTACTTCAGGCATGCAATCCCTATGAGTCTCCCATTTTACATTTTACTCTCTATAGAGTCTTTTACTAAGAAATTCAAAAAGGGAAAACATAATGCTCCTAGACATCAAGGGGTAATATTTCTTATCCATAAGTATTTCAAGGGGATGAACTAGATTAATCTTGATATCTCTAATCCTTAGAAAATAAATATATTACAAACCTATATATATATATTAGGAAGGTTAAGAAAATTTGGACTAAGTATCCTAGAAAGAATTATGATAAGGATAAGGACCTTAATTCTAAAAAAAATACTATAAAACCTTAATAAAGTAGTATTAAGACAAATTTGAGAAGCACATCCAAGGAGGCATATGATCCTAATATGAATCTTGGTCTAAATGTTAAAATAGGGAACATAGCTATAGAATCCATTTCACTTGAGGATGAGAATGCTGGTAGAAAAGATTCCAATAATCAAAAGAAACTAAAAAGGAATAATTTTGTTATCTCTAATAAGAAAGTGGATTATAGGAAGAGGAAAACAATAGAGGTTCCCAAGGAGAAAGAGAAGGAACCTTCAGGTAGGCAATCCCAAGACTAGAATGAAAATTTCAATATTTTGGTCAATGCTTTGAAAGGAAAATAGAGCATAGATAAGATGAAGGAAGAACTTGATTTTCAGAAATCAAACATGAGATGGTTCATGAGGTAGATGACTAATATTAAAGGTAAGGTAATAAATTTTTAGTAGGAGAATGAAATACTAGCTCTATATAATCATGATAATTATCTAAATTAACAAATCCAAGGTATACTAGAGAGGGTCAGTCTACTTGAAAATGAAAATGGAAAACTCAAAATTTAATTTTAACATCTTGATAAACTATATCAAGGTGAATATACATGAAAAGATCCAAAATGTGGAAAATCCAAGGACTTTTTTAGGTGACCTATTCAATACAAGCGCTCTGGTTAAAAGCAAAGGTAAATGAATCCAATGTAGTTAGTTCCACAAAGATGTTGATAAAGAAAAGCTTATTTTTCAAATAGATTCAAATCTTAAGTGGATGAAATTTTTTTTGGAAGATGTATCATGAAATTTGGATATGAAGTAGATTTTTAGCTTTCATATAGCTTTTTTTGGCATCTATATTTTCTTTAGTTGCTTTTATCTTTGTAGTTTTGTTGTTACTTTTGTATTTGTTTTGTTATATCTCTTTTAAGGACTCGGTGTGTTAGATCACTTTTTATTTGTACTTATCTTAGGGTTTGGGGACCTTATCCAAAAAATTCCCCCATGTAACCTTAATGAAATAAATAAAGAATAAATCATTATTATTTCATTACCTAAAATGTATTAAGGGTTTTATAATAACACCATCTAGACATTAAATGTTATAAAAATATCTTCAAATGTTTTCCTATGATCTTCCAGGAACCTTTGTATAAATTTATTATATTCTCTTCAACTCTAAGCACCATGAAAAATAACTCAATGGAAGAGGAAATAAAAATTGGGATCATAGTCCTTAGGTCCCATATTCTTCCCCTATTCCCTAAACCCTTGATTATTATTCCATTGGTAATAGGTTTGGTTTTGAAAATGAGGGGTATTACTTGCTTGGTTTTTGTTGATTTTGGTTAGGTTTATGATGTTACACATTTCATGGAGATAATCCATTAAATTATACTACATGGATGGTAGGAGGGGGATTCTAGTTTTTAGTTGTTATTAATGTTGGTGTTTTTTGTGGGTTTATATTTTTTGTTATTCACAGGGTTTGGATTCTTGAGCTGATCTATGACACCATTAATATTTGTGTTCTTATTTTAGTTTAGGATGTTGGGACCTTGGTTGTTGGTATTATTTGGGCTTGCATTTTTAAATCCCATATTATTTTGGCTTAGTTGATAATGTACCCATTGGTCCCATAATTCCACCAAACATTATCGATAGCCACTTGGTCAACTATTAAGGCACTTTTAAGGGATTTATCATATGATCAATATGGGAATTTATTGACATATTACCTTGTCTCTTTGTTGAGGGAATTGAGGAAGAGATAACACAATTCTTATTGATCCATATTAGGTGTGTTGGTAGAGGAATATAAGACCTAATACCATATGGTGATGAAATGGGTGGTCTAATCATTGTGTTATTGATTTATGTGTAATAATTCATGTATGATAGTCTTCAAAATCTTGTTCATATTCAAGTATTTGACAAATTCAACCATGATTTGGTAGAAGGAATATATAGACCGCTCAAGGAGGTAGTAATACCAATCAATTACTATTCATTCTAGAGTTTTAGGGAATATTTTTAAACAAACCCATCCCAATGGAAGAGTTACCTAATATTTTTAGCATAGGATTTTAATTTTTTATTAATATTTCCTTCCCATTTAAATTTAGGAAGATCTGGTAGGAGACGTGGGAGAGGAACCCCCTGTATGTTAGCATCAAGAGGTTCCTTAAGGTAATCAGTGTAAGTCCCCATGTTGTTAATGTCCATTTTTACCATAGTGGGGATAAAATAAAAATGTGGGATCACATCATGGTTGGCATGGTAACCATTATAAGGAATGGAGATGGTCTAGTAAGATGAAGTGAAGCAAGCTAAAAAATAGTTATCCAATTGAGGAGATTTAAAATACATATGAAAGTAAAATGGAAGGTTGTTAGTCATAGGATGAGTAATGGTTTATTATGGTGGGGTATATGTGGTTTGTGTGTAACCCAAAACTACATAAGGTGGGATGTATCTTATATACAAAGGAGTGTATGTGGGAGTCACGTAACTTATAGGTGTAAAGAATAGTTGATTGTTAGCTACCATATCATTTTAAAATGGTGAAGCATAAGTTTACATTCTCCCTATTTTGTTTTTAATTAGTGATTGATAATATACATAGGTTTTATATGTTTTGGGGTTAGGAGCCCCATGAGTGAGGATATCCCCAAGGGGCTGGTGAGAGACATGGTTTTATGGTATATATGTTTTTAACATGATGGAACTGTATAAGTTTTTTTTGGTGATGGGTAAGTCACTATTTGGAAGAGAAAAATATATGTATGAGATTATGTTGGTTAATTTTGTCCCATCCCCTAACCTAGAGTTTGGTAGTTGTTCTCTAGGTCATGAATGAGACTCACTAGGGAGTTATTGAGTTAGTTTGGTCCAATTTTTGTTTAGCGAATAAGGACCTCCTATACAAGAGTGGTGGAGGCATGATATGGGGTAGTGTGAATAGGTTGTTTTGGGTATGATCACTAGTGGTATTGTTTTCAATTTATACTAGTAGGTCAAGTGCATCTTGATTCCTCTAAGGGGACACTAACACTACATATGGTTGACCTCATCCTTAAAGTGATGGATCCTTCCTAGGTAATGATATATTTATATATTCTCTCTATGTCTATGATTTATAAGCTAATGTATGGAATTGTGTTCATGTGAGGGGTGACTAAACATCCCCTAGTAAGGTTCATAATGCTAGATTTGGGGTGATTACTCATAGTTTTAGATACATCTTGTGTTTATTGAATGGAGACCCCACTCCTAATTAGAGTGTGTGGATGAGAGTAATCATATATTTTTAGTATATATTAGTGTTTAAGTTTGGTTTGTTCTAACTCATCAATGAAAGATCACTATATTTGACCTTACTTCTCTTATAGCCTTCTAGGTTAAGAGATCTACTGATGTCATGTCCATAAATATTTTAGGGGTATATGAATACCAAAAAAATAAATGGGAAGGAAGATGGATTAGGAATAAATAATAATAATAATTATATACACAAAGGATGAAGTCCTTCATGTCAGGTTCATTAATTTGTATGCACATGAATAACACATGCTAAACTATGCACTCCACTCCCTGAGGTATGGCCAATGTAGCTAATGTAATGGATGGGGATATTGATTTGGTTGGTTGTTGAATAGAATGTGATTCAAAGTGGTTAGTGGAAATGGGTTCTCATGATGGAACCAAAAGACCTTTGTAGCATATCAATTCTCATTAAGAGAATTTAGTGAACTAAAACATAACTCCATGGTTCTTTGATTTATGAGATCACAAGAAGGTAGAGCTCCTAGTTAATTCTAGGACCAGTGAAATGGGGGAGATTGGGATGAATGAATCATAATAAAAGGTATAATATTTTGGGTTAGATATGCCTATTCAATGTCATCCACAAAATATGAATGATATAGGTTAAGGTTAGACCTAAGGAAAATAAAGAGATATGAATGGGAAACTAAGCCTAAATGATGTTATACTAACTTTTTTGTTCTAAGGAAAGACTATTTTTGGTGGATCAGTAATTATTTATTGTTCATCCAAGGTAGTCAATGAGTTAAAAATAATATGAGGAATCAAGGTGGAATTAATAACCTCACATCTTAGCTTGATGTTAATGTTTTATTATGTGGTAACTATGGGACTAAGTGATCTAAACCTAGGGAATAAACCATGTCAAACAAGAATAGGTGTCTTAGTAAGGGTCAGTCAAAGGAGTTTAGGAGAAATCCAAAGTAAAACATATGAGTTAGTTGAGGTAGTGGCTTGTTGTGTGTGTTTGATGTGATGTTTAAAACAAGTCTTTGTATAGGGTGATTTCATGGATGGGAAAAGATTAGATGGAATGTGGATGTTTTCACATGATTTAAAGTATTATAATCAGATATAGATGCTTTCATGTGTTGGTAACGCTTCTTGACACTATTTTGTGGAGTTTTTATTATTTTTGGGTTTCCTAAAGTAAATGTTTGCTTGTTGAAATTTAAATTCTAAAATAAAAATAAATAAAAAATCAGAAACTAAATTAAATAAAAACTGAAATTAAGTGAAAACAAAACTTTTTAAAATCATTTTCCAATTATTTACAATGCATACAAAAGAGAGAGTAAGAAACTTATACTTTTATGCAAGGTGTTGATTTTTCCTAGCTTTGTCTAGCTGCAAACTAGGTGGTGTTGTTATTGTATTTTTTCTTTTTATTATATAAGGTGGACTACATATGCAAATTATGTCTTCTAAGTATGGAACTAATGAAAAATAAATCTGATCTAAAACAACAATGTCAAAACACTTTCTATTAGCTTTCTTTGTATACAAACAAGATTTTTAATTGATTTTTAAAAGATAAGTAAAGAATTAAAATTATGATTTTTCATGTTTTAAATAGTGTAACAACACTTTTAATATCTTGAAAATAAACAAAATTCATAGATATTCTATCTCTAGTTATATACCAAAGGTTTAATATGTAATTGTGGTTGATTAGTTGACTATTTAGAATGTTAGAAACATGTTTTGATCTTTTAAATGTAATATTATTTTGGATATAAATGTATTTATAATTAAATAAAATATTCATATTAAAGTTTTGTGAAATGTTTCATTAATTTAGAGACAAAAAACCTATTGAAATGCAAACACAATCAAAACTAACAACTTTTTTCAATCGAAAAGACAATGAAAAGAAATATATCTCTTTCCCTATAAAATTTTTCATTTTTTTTGAATAACTAAATTAATATAGTGTAATAAAAACCATACTAATCTAATATAATAAATGAACAATACTATAAATCAAAGAGAAATTCAACCTGACCAAGTCATATATCATATGGAATGCATGTAGTATATTGATGAGTGAATCCTTAGTATGTTATATCCTTTCATCCATGTGTTAATTATGGTAACTATATAACTAGAGAATGCATAATATATATAAAAATGAGTAATGAGATTAGACACAACCATAAATGGAGAGAAATTTAATTGAGGTTGGCCAATGCTTTGGTTTGTAAAGATTGAATTATTGAACTAATAACACTTCTTCAAACTATAGAGTTTGGATCTCCAATAAATTTTATCATGGATATGGCTTCAAGAGATTCAAAAAAAAAATTATAATGGTAATTTTTTTCTATGAAATTTGACCAAAAATGGCCTTCTTATAGAAAGAGTTGGCAAATTTCATAAGTTGTGGCAATGTAGTTGACATGAAAACTATAGAGTTTGGATCTCCAATAAATTTTAGCATGGATATGGCTTCAAGAGATTAAAAATAAGAAATTCTAATGGTAGTTTTTTGCTATGAAATTAGACCAAAAATGGCCTTCTTGTAGAAAGAGTTGGCAAATTTCATAAGCGAGTTCAACTAAGTCAAACTTGGAGTTCCAATTATGAGGAACTAATAATTAATAATTATATAAAAGGGAGTGATTTGGTCCTAATTGGAGGTGAACACAAGGTGATAAAATCAATAAATATGACACCAAACATGAAAAATGCATAAAAAATGGAGTTATTGGAGCTAATTTGGAAGGCATAAAATTATGATGGAACCACCCATGTTTATAGTGGATGATTATACAACCACCACCCTAGAGGATAAAATAACCCTTAATTATTACATAATTGTCTCATATTTAAAATATAACCATTCTTATGTGATGAGTTTTTATGGTGGTTTACACAAGCACCCTGACTAACCCATCATAAATAAGGAGGTTTCATAACTCTTAGGGGTGGTCTTGTTACTAAAAATAGAAGTTCTATCACTAATGGGATATTTTGGACATAAGAGCAAAGAAAATATAAAGGCCTCTAATAGGGGGTTTTGGGATACCTAAGGGAGAGAGGAGGAATAATAGGGAAGGGATGAGAGCTAGAGAGTTCCCTATGGAACATAGAACAATAAATCATTACATCATCATTAGATTTATACCACAAGTGTTGCATAATGCAAATTTTAGGTGCATATAGACACCTCTAATATCCTTCTAAAAACTAGAAGACTCGACACTTACTTGATATTATTTATAATGATATTCATATCTTTTATATAAAATGTTATTACTAATAATGTATGGATATAAACATAATCCCAATGAAGGTTGACTCATTATCAAATGTACTAATTTCATAAGTTACTCATTTGACCTAAATATATTTTGCCCAAACAACTAAATAAGGAAATGTGTACCACATGTCAAAATATCCATCAACCCATCTAGATTAATATATCATATCCATAAATAAATAACATGCCATCCTTCCTTGAAAATTTCATCCCTAAAACATGAGAATAAAAAAAGTAACAAGTGTGCTTCAAATCATTGGAAACTTGTATCCATGCCCTATCATCCAACCACCCATATGTGATTTTGATTTATGAAAGCATACCAAAAATTATTCCCCATTCTCATATTATGCTTTGATTCTAATCATAATCATAGTTTCACCTACTTTGTGTCCATGCATAATTATTTATCCTATGATTCCATGTTCCATATTTCATTATGTTATTCTAATTCTACACACGACCATATTAGTTATTCTTTAGCTTCTATGAAAATCCATAATGATTTATCCATCGATTTCATTTTTAGACATAATGATTATTCCTATGACTCACTGTATAGCCAAATTTATTATTCATGTGTTACTCCCTGACATGCCTCAATGATTATTTAATGTATGATGATGTGTGTGTATATATGCCTCAATGTTAGTATCCTTTTTCAATACTTTGACCTTATCAACATTTTATTGTACTTCTTCCACATTTTTATCTAGTATTTACTTTGTCTATTGAGTATATGAAGTGTTATTATATGTTTGTGTTATTTCTTCATATTTTTTATTCATATGAATATTCCTTATTGTCTTATTCACCATATTCAATATCATCCTAATGTGTTAATTTGAAACTTATTTATTCTTCACTAAGTGTGATATCTTGTAAATTTCCCTTCTTTCTCTTATACCAAAACATTGTGAATTCTTATACACATTAATATGTTTTCCCTAAATTCTATAACCAAGGACATAAAATAACAATATCTAAACCATTTATATCAGAAATAGAAAATTATGAATATAAAACATTTTCATCCATAGCGAGCTTCAAATCTTAAAATTGAATCTTTTTAGCATATAATTGAGCATCCTTCATATATTTTCCTTGAGCCTATATGTTTTGTGCCGTGACCATGTTATGAAGTTATAATTTTTGATAAGGTTTATTGATATAATGACCTTTTTATTTTGAATACGTCCATGAAATTAAAATATGGAATTTGATTTCATTAAAATGTTTGAAACTGAAAGGATTTATACCATGAACATTTATCAATAACATTGAAAGTATAGAAATGAAAATAATAAAGAAGCCAAGTTACCTCTCAAGGTGCAAACCACAAGTTGAGACAAGATTTTAAAGTGGGAAACTAAATACATTGGATAAAAATCCATGTGATATTATTAGAAGGCTTGAAACTAAAATCTCTACAAGTACAATATTGAATCAAGAGAACAAGAGAAGAAGAGAAAGAGCTACCAAGATCTTAGTGAGGAATAGAGGAGAGGAAGGGATCTTTGTATAGAGATAGAGGAGGAAAATAAGAGTTACATAAAACCCCATTACAACCTTATAATCCCCATAAGTGTATGTCACTTATGGTCTAGTCCCTTACAAAGAGAGGGAAGTGTGTGCCATATGGGAAATGGAGATTACATACAAGTAAATCTAAATCCAATAAGTGGATTAAGGAGGTGAGTGACACCTCATAAAGAGAATAAAATTAATTTATAAATATTATAAATGCATACATAACTAATACTTAGCATAAACCTATAGACTTAGGAAGGACCCAAATTAATTTTAATTCTCCAATACTCCCCCTTAAGCTTAAATTTGGGGTTACAAAAGTGGAAAAAAAATTAAAAACAAAGAAGGGAGTTGAAATTATACAATAATCCCCCTTAATATAAAATTATTTCAATATGAATTATAAAAGTTTAGATAGAAGAAAGAGGAGAACGTGCCACCAAAAGTTTCAAGGAATAAAGTGTGATCACCATGAATCTCCAAAAATCCTCTTCAGACAAGGTGGTCAATCCGCCATGGAATAAATACCAACAAAAAAGCGTAATGATCAAAAAACCTACAAGATAAACATGCTAACACAAATATTTAAAGTTAAGTAACTAATATGCTAAAAATATAATCTACATACATAATGTAATAAACATAGATGCACAACTAGGCAAATTGAGCAAAGACAACTTCCATCATAAAGTGTGTAAACCTACATAAAAATAAGTTAGTCAAAAAATATCCCTTTGTAACAAAAATAACATAATGTAAACAAGATTTATTTTAATCAAAATGGAGACAAATAAGATGTGTCACCTACAAAATATATTTTGTGTGAAGCATTAGAATAATTATCATAAGAAGACATATTAAAGTCTTTGGAAGATTTATTTGTTTTAGGATTCCATATAGTTTTACCCTTAGAGGTAGGAGATTTAGTCATTTTTAAAAAATTCAAAGTGTTGTGCATGGATTTACCACAAGATTTACATGGATGTAATTTCTAACATTTATATATATGATGCTCATGTTTTCCATAATACACACAAGGTTGAGCAAGTTTAACCAAAGCATGAGCATTATAAGTAGTATAATCAAAATAAATTGCATTATAAGTCCTTTGATGTGTAGAAAAATAAGATGTCAAATTTTTATTAGAAGAATTTCAAGCACTATAGCCAATACCTCTAGATTTTGCATTAGATTTAGGGAAAAGAGGTTCAAGCATAACTATTTCACACTTACCAATCCCACCACCCGCATAACCCATAGAGTGCATGATTTTTAAACTAAGGTTGCTAGAAGTGTGTATATGAGGTTGAGTTTGTGTAAAAACACAAGGAGATCCATCATTTTTAGAACTATTAACATTAATAAAATATGCCAATTTATGATATAGTGTATCAATAGATAATTATATTTTCTCTGCATGAGTAGTAGATGTGGTTTACAAATCAATAATAGTTTCATTATAAAAAGCCATTTTTGTTTTAAGATCAATAATTTCATCATTTTTTAAATAATTTTGATGTCTAAGCTTCTTGAAATCTAAAAATATGGCTAATTTTAAAGCTATTACAAGTGATTATACAAGATCTACACTTATATAAAAAAATCCAATAATGTTAAAAAATTGAACTTGTGTAATGCCAATTACATGAAGCTTTAAAGAAAATGAATTATCAATACAAAGGAACATCAAAACACCATATTGATCTGGAAAAGTGAATCAAGGATCAATTGTACTTTTAATTTAAGATACAAATTTTAATGATTTATATTTTGAAAGCTTTTCAAAAATTAATTCAAAATAGAATTAAGTTTTAAATACTAATTACATCAATATCAAAGGCCATTTATTCATTTAGAATAAAAGACAAAAAAAACCTTTTCTACACACATTCCATGATAACAAAGTTAAGATTTGATTTATTCCAAAAATCTTTAGTTGAAGGAATTCCACAAGGGATTTAAAAAATCAATTATGAAGGCATACGAAATAAGTATATAAAAGACATAAAGATGCCACTTAAGAGTGATTTTTGGTTTTTTGTTTTTTTTAATAATCCAAAGTGGCAAAGGTTTTTACTCATAATATTTTTATAAAAGATAAATAAAAAGACACGTAGGCTAGAATATTATATTGTTGTGTAAATAATTAAAATTCATTTGATATTTGAAAACTTGAAATTTTATTTCAAAGCCAAAAAAGGTATTTAAATAACTTGTTATTGGGACATAATTTTTTGCATAAGGCATTGAAACAAATGAAAAATCATTACCAGGAACTATATGATACTGTTGCAATGGATGGAACTTGCATATTTTAGAGAGAAAAAAAAAGGAAATATACCAAAGGAGAGGTAGAACCTAGTGTGGAATTATTGGAGGACAAAAAAGTGGATAGAAAACAATAGAGGAAAGAGACTAGGAAGGTAAGAACAATGCACAGGGAGGCTAATAAATCAAAGATGCCAAGGAAGGAGACCTAAAAAATAAAATGCCATAAAATCAAGATGCTACTATGAAAAGTAATTTTTAAGGAAAAAAGAAATATAGGGCCTTTCTATAGAGAACTACAATGATGCAGGGAGGAAAAAAATATGAAAATGCTTTACCAAGAAACTGATCGAAGTAAAGACTATTAGAATTGAAGGGAAAATGCATTTGAAAATACTTCAAGGTAAACTAAAGTGTACAGTGTCATAAATAAATAAAAGTGCAAACATAAACACCAAAACCCTAATATAAAATAAAACCTTAATGTTAAAAAATATAGTCAAAGTCCTTAAATATAGAATTCTAGATTAAAAATAATAATTTATTACCAAAAGAGAAACTATAGAAAGCCAAAAATAACACAAAAAAAACTACACAAAAATCTTATGGAAAAGAATTATAAAATGTCATATAAGCCAATTAAAATACTCAATAAACCACACATATCATGTCTTTTCATAATCCTTTCATAGCAGACTCTAAATGGAGAATATGAGTCTCATTCATATCTAGCCATGTCTTTTTGTCTAATTTGCCTTGGTCTTGATTCATATCCTAGACACCTCTTTAACCATTCCTGGTCATTCATAACCTTTTAGACTTAAACCTTATTGACCCAAGTCACTCTTTCTAGGCTTATTCCACCACCCCAGGTCATGGACCCTTTTGATAACAACACCCAAATAGGACTATAATGTTGAAACCTAGGGTGTCCAGTTTCCTTTACTGTTGTCCAAGTGTAAATTTCATTCCAATGGTCAGTTTCTCCCACAAGATGAGTCTTATCCCTTTTTTTCACTTAATTCCTAAGTTTTTAAATTATTTAAAAATTCAAAGAAATCTCCCAAATTTTTAATAATGAGTCTCTTATATAAAGGACTACATAAGACATTTTATATCTAGCACCTACTATTTTGGCACATTAGACATAATAAAAATTAGTCACTAGTATAGCTTAGCTTTTCTGCATCACACATAGACTTTCATGATTGATCAATGAAGGGATTAGGAAAAATTAATTTTTTCATCTATCATGTATGTTCATTATGCTGTTTTCCTTAAGGGAAAACTATATTTGATCTAAGACCCTAGCTTGATGTTTAATGTATGTAGCAATTATAATAGCAGGGGTTCTTGATTATGTGATTATTCTTCCCCTAACCCAATTTTCCCCCTTTTTATTTTGATATATTTTTTGTTTGTATGTGTCTAGATTAATATAGGTATTGAAGACTAAAATGGATCTACAGTGAGTTTTGTTGACTTCCAACCCTCAAAATTTGTTACATAGGTCATTTGACTAGGTGAACAAAATGCAAAAAGCTTAGATCCTCAAGACAATAGCACTGAGGACTATAACACTAAACACTAGGGTATCTTATTTTTGGTTCTCCTACCTAATTAGAAAAAAGATGTGAGATTCAGATTCTTGATAGTGTTTCAGCCCTACTCTTCAATTTTTAGCTTCAAAATCCTTCGTTTTAGTCTGAATCTAGATAAGTTAATTTCTATTTCTCTTGTATAATTATCAGTTAAAATCTATATTTTTTCCTATCAAAGTAGATTTTTTCTATCATTCTAGACCCTTATTATTTAGGATCTAAACACTATATTCCCAAAAATAATAAAATATTTGGTGAACCTAACTTACTTCGAATAAACCTAAAACCCTAGCTACACTTAGGGTTCTTCCTTCACTATTTTATGTAAAAATTTAAATTCCAAAATTCTTATTTTTGTATTAATTTTTGTGCATTTTTATTATTCAAAGTAATTTTTAGAATTTAAAACTATTGCATAATTTTAAAAATTTCTAAAACCCTAGATTTCCAAACTAGGTCCTCAAACCCCAAGTTTCCCTCCCTTACAAAATTTAGAAATTAATTTTGAAAATTTTGAAAATTATTTAGTGTGCCAAAAACATATTCAAATTTTATAAATTAGTAGTTATTTTGTGCAAAAATTCTAATCTCTGTATAAATTTTTATGCAATTACCTTGTTCAAATTAATTTTTGAATTTAAATTATAACCATAATTTTCAAAAAATTATAAAACCCTAGCTCAAAACCCTAGATTTCCCAACTAGGTCCTCAAACCCCAAGTTTCCCTCTCACAAAATTTAGAAATTAATTTTGAAATTTTTGAAAATTATTTAGTTTGCCAAAAATATTTTCAAAATTTCTAAATTAGTAGTTATTTTGTACAAAAATTCAATTTTAAAATTGTAATTTTTGTATAATTTTTTGTGTAATTATCTTATTCAAAATAATTTTAGAATTTAAATTATAGACATAATTTCAAAAATTCTAAAACACTAGATTCTTAAACTAGGTCCTCCACCTTTAAACCATTCATCCTTGTAATTTTTAGAAATTACTTTCAATTTTTTTGCAAATTTTTTAGATAGTCATAAGTATTTTCAAATTTTCCATGTTAGTAGTTATTATTGCATTTATTTGCTTAATAGTAATTATACATATTCACTTTGGACTTCTATTAAGAAAATAAATTCAAATAATAACTACTAACATGGAAATTTTGAAAATACTTATGACTATCTAAATAATTTGCAAAATTTTTGAAATTAATTTCTAAAAATTGTAAGGATGAATGGTTTGAAGGTGGAGGACCTAGTTTAGGAATATAGGGTTTTAGAATTTTTGAAATTATGTCTATAATTTAAATTCTTAAATTAATTTGAACAAGATAATTACACAAAAAATTATACAAAAATTAGAATTTTGAAATTGATTTTTTTCACAAAATAACTACTAATTTATAAATTTTGAAAATATTTTTGGCAAACTAAATAATTTTCAAAAATTTCAAAATTAATTTCTAAATTTTGTAAGGGAGGGAAACTTGGGGTTTGAGGACCTAGTTTGGAAATCTAGGGTTTTAGAATTTTTGAAAATTATGTTTATAATTTAAATTCTAAAATTTATTTGAACAAGATAATTGCACAAAAAATTATATAAAAATTATATTTTTTTCATAAAATAACTATTAATTTAGAAAGTTTGAAACTATTTTTGGCACACTAAACAATTTTCAAAAAATTCAAAATTAATTTCTAAATTTTGTAAGGGAGGGAAACTTGGAGTTTAAGGACCTAGTTTGGAAATCTAGGTTTTTAGAATTTTTTAAAATTATGCAATAGTTTTAAATTCTAAAAATTACTTTAAATAAGAAAAATATGCAAAAACTAATACAAAAATTAGAATTTTGGAATTTAAAATTTTTCACAAAATAGTGAAGGAAGAACCCTAAGTTTAGCTAGGTTTTTAAGTTTGTTTGAAGTGGAATTTATTTGCTTAGTAGTTATTATTACATTTATTTATTTATTTCACTTCTTCCTTCTCATCCTATAGATAAATTTCTCAATTTTTCTCATAATTATGACAATTAATGGACAAATATGCAAAATTAAACATTAGATAAACATGTGGAAAATGATTTTATTTACAATGATGATGATTACTATTGTTGCAATGATGAATATTTTCATGAATATGAAAGTGATAGTGAAGAACATGTAGATGCATCTTCTCCTCTCAAACATATCTCTTTTATTCTAACTTTTAAATAAAATACTTTTGATAAATGGGAAAGATAATTTTGACCTGATTATCTTATGCACAATGCATCAAAGGAAAGAATTAGTCATGGATTTGAAAATAAATATCTAATTGGTGATAATTTTCTTGAATATAAACTTAATCTCTCTCTTCCTTTTGCTACTTCTTTGTTCAAATTACAAAAATATAAACAAAATCAAATCAAATTGCCAATACATAATTCAAATGATCAATCTCATGTTCTTAACTCTACATCTCAATCAATTGAAAATGAATGTCAAAATGATATTTCTCTTACTCCCACTTCTCATGTTGAACATGAAATTAATACATGCATTCCATCAAAAGATAATATAGATGCACATAACATTCCAATTTCAAATGATAATTTATTTCATATTAGAAAATAATTAAAATATTCTCTTACTCCTCTTCCTAGTGATAATGGAAGTCATAATGAGTATGATAGTCAAAATCTAAATGAATATGAGAATGAAAGTGATTTTGAAAATGATAATTCTAACTCTTATATTTCAAATGCACAAAATTAATAATATGATGATGAATGAAACAATGATGATTATTATGCATATAGTGAAGAAGAAAATGCATCTCATACTCCTCTCAAACAAAATGCATGTAAAAATATGGATCCTACTTCTATGAATGATTATATTTCAAATGATGCACATGTCAAGAATAATACATCTTCTATGAATTCCAAATGTGATTCATTAAAAACTAAAGACACCAATTAATCTCCCATGCCACCACTTACTACAATAGCACTAGTGTCTCACCCATCACCTAAAAAGGATGGTACCCCATATCCCTCTCATAAGGTCTAGGATACCATTCCTCCAAAGGTTCAAGTGAGCACACCCCCTCTCTATGATCCAATTGATAAATATAGAATTATTATGGATAAATTCAATGATCAAATTAAAAAATTAAATAAACCACTTAAAGATACTAATATCCCTTCCTAGGAGATTATTTCATTGATGCATGGAGTTGGTAAGTTACAACACCAAGTACATCTCCTCACCATGGAAAATAAATCTTATAAGACTTAGATGGATACCAATGATCTACATGGTAACCTTATTTTGAAGACATTCATAAAAGCTTCATTGTCTAAGAATTTGTAGATACCATCATTACCTCACTTTGATGGAATTGGAGATCCATTCGTACACCTTCAAGCCTTTCAAAAGGCTCTACCATCTCATCCAATCCCATTGATTCTACTGAAGTTATTCTAATAGACATTAGTTATGGAAGCACATAATTGGTTCTTTCATCTACTCTCTATTGGTTCATTACACACATATGATGACTTAGAGGAGGCATTTCTCAGATATTACATCATAAACATGGGCCCTCATGTTACATATGAGAAATTTTCCACACTACTTCAGAATTCTTTAGAGCTAGTTAGTGAGTATATCTTAAGATTCAAGGTTCACATGTTAATATTGATATATAAACAAGTAGATCTACAGATTCAACATATCTTTATTAAGAGGCTTTGCAAACCTCTACTCGAGTATCTACTATATTAGATAGAGTCTTATTTCATACTCTTGTGTTATACAGTTTATATATCTAGAAAAGAAACTGGGATTGATTGAGGTAGATTTAGTTGATCAAATCACTCTATATTTTAAATTATAATCGTTAGATATAGCTCTTATCACTCAACATCCACAATGTCCTAGACAATATAGGAGACCACAACCAAAAAAACAACCAATCAAGAATAAAGAGCCAACTTCCATAGTATAACCTACAGTCTACACTATAGAGAACAATAAAAAATCACCACTATAGTTTGATTTAGAGTGGGATAGTCCATATTCCATATTATCAACACTACTAGATAGGTGGTTAATCACATCACCTTCTAATCATCGATGATATCCACATATCTTACATATATAACCACATCAACCTTTTTGTCACTATCATCATATCTATTGACATAGAGATAATGACTGATTTAAACTCAGAGATTACATTATTAGATGTGTTGATAATGGTATCATAGCTTTCACATAGGGGGCATAGAGATCTCCTCTATTATGGAACCCTAGACCCCATTCTTCCATGACTGAGTCATCCCAAGACATTTCTCTATAGGAGTCATTGGTCACTCATCTTGAGTACAATGCAAGTTTTATGATAGAATCTCATAGGAGATCTCCTATTCCACCACCTTAGAATGTTTTAAAACTAGTAAAATAACAGTCTACATATAACACTATAGTCTTAGGGATACATAATGTAGTTCCATATACATATCCATTATAGTCATAGGCACAATAGTAGAGTACCACTCATGAGAAATATTCACTATAGGTAGATTTTCAAGGTCCTATCTCATGAAGAAACCTACTATGGTTAGAATTATTAAAACCCCTATCCCATGTCACAATTCTATCCTGATCTATTACTTAGTCATATACATCACATTAAAAGCCATAAGGTGTTATTTCACATAGAAATCCACTACGATTATGAATAGATGAGCCTCTTGTACAACATCCAATTTTAGTTACTTGAAAAATAAAGTTAAATTTTATAGAATCTTTACATAAAACAATAATTATCACTCAACAAATAGTATCAAATATAGAGGACATTCATACACAACATGAGTAGTATGGGTACTTGTTCAGTTGGTCAACAGGGTTCAGATAGTGATACAACATAGAATAATACAATGTATAGTCATATTGGTTTTATTTCATAAGCTTCACTTAGTAGGGCAATGATGGATCCAAAGGTCTATCTACCCTTTGATTCTTGAGCCACTCTTAGGGAAGTAATACACACATAATGCTATCTTAATCCCCCTACTAACAACTAACATTCCTAATTCCCAATAACTATCCTATCTAAATACTAGCCTATCTAAATCCATAATCTTACCAACTCAACCTATCCAAAACCTTACTAATATTAAAACCAATCGACTCATTCTAATAATTTACCAATCTCAAACCAACCTATAAAAATCTATATCTTACCAAATCCTATTTTACCACTATTAAACCCAATCAACTTATCTAAACAATTTCCAAATGTTAAACCCAACTTAGTTTATCCAAACAATTTACAAATTACAAATACTAATAAATTTTTTCTTACAAATCAAAACCTAACATCACACTTCAACTCATCAACAAAGCATTTAAATAAAATATTCCAAGTACCAAACATAGATAATCTAAACATTAATGCCAAATCAACCATTTTCAAACATTTGCAATGAATATACCAATATACCAGAACACTTCAAATCCAATAATGTAATAAAATAGCCATCAACATAAAACAAGTTTCTATATATATATATATATATATATATATATATATATCATAAAGTTTTAAAAACATATACATAATGTCAAGGTAAAATCAATCATGAATGGGTGTCAATCCCTCACTATTAGTCTCACTCTATCCTCTAGTGTTAGTCCCATAATCTTGTTTATCACTCAATGGCCCTGCACCTCCTCAAGCTCCTGACTACCTTTGTATCGACTATCCCATTCCAATATCTGATCATGCTCCTCACACAACTCTGCACATCACCATTGAAGATCCATATATTCATCCATAATCTTCATACTCACCATGCAATAATTAGTTGGAGGCATCCTATGCATATCCAACTTAGCTCTAAGCTCATCTCTCTCTCTCTTACTACCCTAACATATACAATTGTAGTTATAGTAGTCCTATCAAAAAATTGATTATAAACACTAGTCATAATTAGTTTGAGGCATCTTATGCATATCCAACTTAGCTCTAAGCTCATCTCTCTCTCATACTACCCTAACATATACAATTGTAGCTATAGTAGTCCTATCAAAAAATTGAGTATAAACATTAGTCATAACCATTGTTCACTCTCTCAAACCCTATTCTACGGTATCATCAAGAACATGTCATATGAGTTATCAGAGTTTCGACTCAATGATGGTCTCCTAAAACTCATAATCTTCCCTCCCCACCCTAATAGGTGACTCATCCTATGTAACTCACATCCTACTTACACACATAATAAGTACACCACTACATTAGATATATACTTTCAAATCCAAACCAATATAGTACAAACCTAGGTATAATTCAAACACAATAACTGATTACCTCCCATCATCTAGATCAGCTCAAGATCTGTATATGTAGAAACATCCACTCCATTAATAGGATATAATGGAGCCCATCGATTCCCAACCCACCATGTAGTATATGCCTCAGTACATCCTATGTCATCTAAATTAGGAATATCTATCATCACATCTCATGCATCTAAAGGCAATAGTTCCAAATCATCCTTAGTGGGTTTTGTATGAGTTCCTACTCTCATTGGTGCCCTTGCACTCCTCAACCATACCCATTATCTAGGAAGAACATCCTATCAAACTCCAAACTACCTAGTCACACACTCATACTAAAATCACTCATATACTCCAACCTAGTGGTCATTTATCCAATAAATAACCCTTATATATCTAAATTATACTCCATCCTCTTCTCACCCAAGGCATCCTCTATAAGGCCTCTATATGATATCATGGGCCTCTAGTCTATCCAAAACTCATCTATAATGATCTATCCTAGGATACCTAATAGACAATGAACTCATCCACCACTCCCCATATGGTTGTGGAGGTTCCTAACTCTCCCTTGATAATCAAATTGGTCACACAACTACTATGTGCTCATAAGCCCAATAATGCAATAGAGTAACCACACCCACACCAGCATTAAATGCCTCTTAAGTAAATCTATATAAATATTTGTATAAATGAGCAAGCATAGTCCTACCCCATCAGAACACAATACCATACATCTTAATACTATGAACCACCCTATACATCTTATAGGCAATAGAAACTCTACTACCATCCACTTCAAAAAATGAAGCCAAAAACATGGTTAACCACTTTTGTAGGTGTGGAACACTCAACTATACAATAATCAATAGTAATACATTATTATCACTACCCCTCTGATTTACACCTAAAATCACACTATAAAAATACAAGGATACATGATCAATGGCATCAACATCCATATCATCCTACAAATTCATTCATCACCTACTAACCAATAAATATAAAATTTGATACACATCCTCTAAGGTCATAGTGAACTCCCATATAGGAAGTTAGAAAGTAAAGGTGTCTACATTCAACCTCTCACATAAGGTGGTAATCAAACGCCTATCCCACTTCATAGTGCCTAGGTCACACACATGACCTAGCCCTACCCTATCTATCATATCCCTCTTATCAGTTGATAAAGGTAAAAATCTTAGAGTATCCATCATTTGGCCTCTATGAAACTCCCTCATCCATACCTCACCCTAAAATATACCATAAAATAGCATGTCTATTAGTCAACCATGAAAAACTAATAACCAAGAAAAATGATAGAAACTAAACTAAGCATCAACCCCAAAAATCTAGCCTCTAAGACAATAGTGTTAGGTATATGACAATAGTGCTAAATAGGAGTGATGCAACCTAGACAATAGTGTTAGAGCCTAGACAATAGTTCTAGAAGAAGGACAAGAGCACTAAACCTAGTAAAAATTTGCTAAAAACTTCAAAACAACTCAAAATCATCAAAAACAAGCTTCTAAATAGGCCTAAATCATGTGTTTTAGCTACTTATTAGGGTAACCTCCCCACCAACATCAATTTGGGTTACCAATTGCTCAAACTAGGTCATGTTAGGTGATCATCTCCTTAGCATATCTCCTATTTCAGAGATCCAAATCTCAAACTAGTCAATACACAAATGAACCCAAATTCAATCAAAATTCCTATATCAACCAACTTTTTAATTCAAAAGCAAAACACCATTTTACCCATAACTAAAACCTCATTGCTCCATTTTACAAACCATTTTTTTTAACAAAATTGTGACAATGATACCTTAGACATAATACACACCTTACTCTATCATTATGTCTATATGGCACATACATCTCTATACCTACTTCATACCCAAATATACAACTTGCTCCTCACCAATAACAACTTGTTAAAATTTTATACAACTTGGTCCTCACCAATCAAAGCTTGGTTAACTTTCAAATAACTCAGTCTAAACAATAAATCAACTTCTTAAATCAATCCAAACTATACCATCCTTTTTCCTAGCATTACACCACTAGTCATCACTTTTGGCTCAATATCTTCTATTAAAAATTGCATCCCTCTCCCCAAAAGGGGGGCATAATTCATACTATTCTTATTTCTACACTTACCCATCACATCCAGCCACTCTCATAGTTAAATACACCTTGGTTCTTACACCCCCAATAGGTAGATTATCAGGCTCAACATAGATTGGTCAAGATTATATAGTGATTCAAACTATAATCAGTCACTTAGCATGGTTTTTACACCTCCAAAATCTAGATAATCATCATTACTTAGTATAGATTAGTCAAAATTATATAGTGATTCAATTTATGTGGGTCACTCAACATCACTTGGACATCTAGAGGGATATACCATTAGTTTACAGATATATAGACTATTCAAATATAGTGGTTTAGATTATATGGACTCATAGTGACTTTAATACAGACTAAAACTTAGATACCAAATTTGTGGGCATGTACATTACTACACATCTCATACATATATCTTTATACAACATGACATAATTACATAACCAGATAATAGATTATAGGCATAGTATAAAACACAATTTTTTTATTTGTAAATTTTCACATGGGACATGGCATGATAGATCATGAAACATGTGGTTATATAGATTTCCAAACTATCTATATGCATCACTCACATACCAGATTTGGGGTCATGACATAGATGATCATGTTCTTCACCATTCAATATTATATAGATAGGAATGGAAAGATAGGCCATTTTCTTCTTACACAAATTCTCAAATTACACTGAGGTATACCTAGGTTGTCACCAGGTTGGAAAGTATGATCATCTATAATGATTGGTCCATAGTATTACTTAGACCAAGGAGTTTGTGTGATAGAGGGCAGACATTGGTTTTAGATCTTTGAGCACTTCTTATTTTTAATTCATATTATTTAGAGTGGGGTCATGATAGATTTTAATCTTAATAGTATACAAATTATATACACACATTCTAGATTACATGAGTTTATGTGGGATAGAAGGTAGACATTAGTCTTAGACCTCTAAGCATTTCTCATTTTTCATTTAGATTTAGTATAGGGGGCATTTATTCTAGGGATTCATTATTTCTTTAGGCACCTATTTAGATTTAGTACATGGGGCATCTATTATAGGGATTCCTTATTTCTCAAATAATTATTCAAATTCAATATAGGGGCATCTATTATAGGGATTATTTATTTTTCCAAGAATTATTTAGTTCTCTATCCACTTCCCTGGCTAGGAAGTTAGATCCTTTTTCAATACACTTATCTCTATACAGGTAAGTTTAGGAATGCATCTTCTTTGTTTTTTTTAACTCTATTACTTCATTTCATCAATAGATTAAAAGGGGGGAAAATGTATAGACCCTAAATTTGTCAAATAACCACACATATCATGTCTTTTCATAGTCCTTTCATAGGAGACTCTGAATAGAGAATATGAGTCTTATTCACATCTATCCTGTCTTTTTTGTCTGATTTGTCTTGGTCTTGTTTCATATCCTAAATATCTCTTTGACCATTCCTTGTCATTCAAAACCTTTCAAAATTAACCCTTACTAACCCAAGTCACTCTTTCAAGGCTTATTCCATACCCTAGGTCCCAAACCCTCTAGACAATAACACTCAAATAGGACTACAAAACTGAAACCCATGGAGTCCAGTTTATGGCACTATTGTCCAAGTGTAAATTTGATTCCAATAGTTATTTTCTCCCATAAGATGAGTATTATCCATTTTCTTTGCTTCATTTCTACGTTTACCAATGTCAACCAAATGTGAATAAATCTCCCAAATTTGAAATAATGAGTCTCCTTTATAAAAGACTACACAAGGCATTTTATATCTATCACTTACTATTTTGTCATATTAGACATAATAAAAATTAGTAAATAGTATAGCTTAGCTTCTCTGCATCACACATAGACTTTTATGCTTGATCAAAGAAGGGCATAGGCAAAATTCAATCTTGTATATATCATGTGTATTGATTATGCACTCTCCATAAGGGAGAATTACATTTTTTCTAAGACCTTAGATTTAGGGTTAATGTAGGCAATAATTATAATAATAGGAGCTCTTGATTATGAAATCATTCTTCCCCTAACCTCATTTTTCCCCCTTTTTATTTTGATGTATTCATTTTTTGTATGTGTGTAGATGGATACAAATATTAAATAATAGAATGGATCTACAATGAGATCTATTGACTTTTAGACCTCAAAATTTGTTATGCAAGCTCATATCAACCAAAAAAATAAAACCTAGAAATATTATATCCTTAGGACAATAGTTATGGGAAGGACTATAGAGACAGACACTAGGGTGTTTTGTTTCTATCACTCCCATCCAATCAGAAAATAGATGCCAGATTCAGATTATTGATAGTGTCTCATCCTTGCTCTTTAATTTCCAAACTCAAAATCCTCCATTTTAGTATAAATATAGATAAGTTAATTTCTATTTATCTTATATAATTAATAGTTAAAATCTATATTTTTTCCTATCATTCCATGCCCTTATTATTTAGGATCTAAACACTAGATTCCTAAAATAATAAAACATGTATGTCAAAGAGAAAGTAAAGGAAAGATACCAAAAGTAGAGGTAGAACCAAGTGTGGAATTATTGGAGGACAAAAAATGGATAGAAAATAACATAAGAAAGAGACCAGGTAGGTAAGAACAATACACAAGGAGGTTAAAAAATCAAAGACACGAAGGAAGGAGACCCAAAAAAATAAAATGCCATAAAATCAAGTGTTACTATGAAAAGTAATTTTCAAGTATAAAATAAATAGAGGGGAATTCTATAGATAACTACCATGAAATAGGGAGGAAAAAATATATATGAAAATGCGTCACCAAGAAGCTGACTGAAGTAAACACTATTAGAATTGAAGGGAAAAATGCATTTGAAAATGCTTTAAAGTAGACTGAAGTGTATAGTGCCACAAATAAATAAAAGGTCAAATATCAAAACCAAAACACTAACATAAAATAAAACATTAATTCTAAAAAAAGGTAAACAAAGTGCTTAAATATAGAAAGCCAAATTAAAAAGAAATACCTTATTACCAAAAGAGCAACTATATCAAGCTAGAAATAACACCCCAAAAAACTATACAAAACTCTTATGGCAAGGCATTACAAAATGTCATATAAGCCAATTAAAAGAACTAATAAAAATATGGATAGAAAACTAAAAAAATAGGAGAAAACCCTACAAAATAGAGGTTAAAATTTAAATATATCAAATAAACTAGAGCATTTATTTTACTTACAAGCCTCTACACAAATTGAGAAGCAAGGAAAAAATGGAAACAAACTTCCTTTTCTTCAAATGGCCTGCACAAAGGACTCGACATTCAATGTTAAAAAATTGTGGCTCTGATACCATGATAGGATTTATGCTAAGAACATTTATCAATAACATTGAAAGTGTGGAAATGAAAATAATAAAGAAGATAAGTTACCTCTCAAAGTGAAAACCTTAAGTTGAGACAAGATTTTAATGTGGGAAACCACATGTATCAAATAGAAACATATGTGATATTATTAAAAGGATTACAACCAAAATCTCTACAAGTGCAAGATTAAATAAAGAGTACAATAGAAGAAGAGAGAGAGAGCTACCAATATCTTAGTGAGGAAAAGAGGAGAGGAAGGGCTTTTTTATAGAGCTAGAAGAGGAAAATTGTAATTACATAGAACCTGATTATGACCTTTTAAGCCCCCTAAATGTGTTCCATTTGTGGCCTAGTCCCTTACAAAGGTATGGAAGTGTGTGCCATGTGGGGAAGGGAGACTTACATGCAAGTAACTCTAAATCTAACTTTGTGGATTAAGGAGGTGAGTGACACCTCATAAAGATAGGTATAAAATGTATTTATAAATATAATAAATGCACACATAACTAAGACTTAAGATAAGCCTATAAACTTAGGAAAGACCTAAATTAAGTTTAATTATCCAACAAAACCTTTATTTCCCATCTCTCATTAATAATCATTACTATACTCTACTACTAGTTTTTCATTTTTTGTAGTTTCTTCATCATTATCATTATGTTCCTTTACTTCTTCATATTTTTCTTCTTTTTCCACTTCCTCTTTTTATTTATCCTCATACTAATCAACATTTTCATCCTCATCTATTTGATCATCATCATTATTCTCTTCATAATTTTATACATCTTCCTCATTTTCTTCCTCTTCTCTTTCTTCTATGTTCCATCCATCCAAGGAAACTTGTTCTAAATTATCCTAAGACCAAACATACCTATTTTACTATAATTAATAGAACCACAAATATGTTATACATTTAAGGAAAAAGTGAAAATATGATTAAAAATGTTTTTATTGGAAATATATCTCCTTAAATTGGAGCCATAGTTATATAGCATCAATACCATCCTCTTCATAGAACTCTTGAATGCTCTATGATCCAGAATTTAATAGATCCTGATATTATACCCCAAATGTGATAATAAAAACCTATAGACAAGTAGATATGAATATTTTCTATTAATTAACTTTGAAAAAAATGGTTTTGGATTGATGTCAACCTAAAAACAAAACCTTAAAATAACATACCCCACCATATTTTTACAATATTTCCAAAATTGTAAAGAAAAATCCTAAAATTTTGACATGTAGATTGAATTTAATAAAAAACATAAAATCATGAAAATTTATACCAAATAAATCATATAAACCTAAATTTTGTATTATATCCTCCTTCACTAATTTTTCAATTTTAGTAAAATAATTTAAAAATAATTCTTGAGATTGTGGCTAACAAGATGAATTTATGAAAAAACCTTGAAATAAATAAAACAAAATGATCTTCAAACCCTAATTTTTTTTTCACATCCTAGAATGATTTTCCAAATTTACTAAAAACATTCTAGAGGAATTTGCAATGTATTTCAAGATATAAATGATTTTCAAAAATTGGGGGTTTCACTGATATTTGCCCAAATCATAGATCTGATACCACTTGGTAAATCCACACATATAGTAGTATAATTATATATAATAAAGTTTATAATAACACAACATAGGAAATATTAGTTTTATAATATTCTAAAATATGAATTATATTCAAAAATAGAATAATACCCATAAGGTAGGGAAACACCATTCAATACTCATTAACAAAGGAATAAATACATAATTTTACTTCAAGGGGACACCTCCAATAACATTCTAAAAAATAATAAACTCAACATTAATTTATATAATTTAAAATTATATTCATATTCTTTATAAATACTTATATTAATAAAAATTAATGGGTACACACCTAATGCCAATGTAGGTTGACTCATTACCCAATGGATTAATTCACAATTTACTCATTTGACCCAACATATTTGACTTATATAACTAAGGGAGATGTGAACCATTTTAGTATTTACATAAAACCATATACATTAATATATCATATCCATAGCTTCATATAAATGTGTAAGATTGCATTCCTAAAACATTTATGTCATAAAATAGATTAATTACAACACAATATACATTATGATAGATTGATTAGAGTTATTACACTATTTAATTCTTGTGGACCAAAGGTTGTTGATAAATAAAAAATTGTGATGTACCTTTATGAAAAAATGTGGGCTAAATTTGCAATTAATGGTCACTAGAGATTTAGGTTACAGTCGATATTTAACAAATAATTACATTTCCTTCTAGTATGAATGAAATATAATCAATATTTCAGATGATGAAAATAATGAGAATGAATATATAAATAAATTAAATACAAGTTATACATAATTATTTCATAACATATATCATAATTCCTCATATATAGTTGAATAAAATACAATACTTATGCATAACATCCAAGAAGGATGAAAATGGAAGAATAAATTTATTGATGTATAAAGTTATGATGATGACTATGATAATAAAATATATGAATTCAATGAGATCATATATATAGAATTGGCAATTTTATCACTAGAGTTTCCTTACAAGTTTATGTATCCCTTGGATTACATCTTAAACCTCTAAGCTTCACATAAGTCATATTCCAAAAAAAAATAAAAAAATAAAAAATCAAAATATTTATAAAATAAAAAATTAGAAACTATTCATGACATTTCATGATAGTTTACATGTTTACCTTTTTAAATTTATCATACATATCATAGATTACACATATATATTCTATTAAAGTTATCATGGTATACATAAGTGGAATGTAGGAAATATAGGTTATATATGACATGGATATTCATATGTGAGACATTCATACACATATAGGTTACCCTTATACATTAGGTCATGCATATAATGGGAGCACCTTGGTAAAATTTATAGGTTACATATTTATATGACCATTCGATTAATCATATTGAGCTACTTAAAATAATTATACATGATTTACTCTTTCATATAATATTTAAAGTTATGCATTCTATGGATTTTGTAATTAGTATGTGGGATGCTTACATGGATTGATTGTTGAGGCTAAATTTGATTTTTCTATGCATGTTGATGTTGTTACATATTTTGTGTAATCATTTATAGATACTACATGGTGTGATCCTTTATTATGTATTACATTATCTGGTGATTACTATGAGTTTTAAAACTATTAGAACACTATTTATAGAAAATAAAGGAAATAAAGAAATAAAAATTTAAATAATGAATTCAATCTGAATATCTAAGTCCAAAGAGAATTTCACTTCATTTTCTAGATATTAGGAATATAATCAAAACCATATAACAAATATTTTTAAAAAATGATTGAAAAACGTATAGGTTCACCAATATGTTTTACCCTATTTTTTATTTAATAATTAATATGTTGTACAATATGTTTAAAAATTTAAATAGATCATTCTACTAAATATATAAAATTATTAATAATAATGATTTGAAAATTAATACATATGTAGATATGTTATTTTTACATAAAATTGGAAGGAATATACTTAGCTTAAATTAGTTTTTGAATAATTATTTATGATGTATACTAGTAGAAATAAATAAAATAAAAGGTTGTGATTATTTAGAATAAATAAATCAAACCTAAAGATCCTTCTAAATATGTCCAATATCCCTAGACAACAATGTAGGCCAATTGTGTCTATTGACTGTGGACTTGTCTGAGGTGATTTTGACTGATTATCTATAACTAAAAATATTTTTAAAATTAGAATTATGATATGGTAGGATTAGGAATAAAATATGAGAATATGCTTGGATAGAGTCATGTTATATTAAAAATAATGTAGGATAGTAGTATCCATTGATTATGTACTTGTTCATGTTTAATGGGATAAAATTTCAACTTCTCCATCTTTTGTGTTTGTGTCTGCTATGAGGGTTGAGATGTTACAATTGTGGTATTTCCACTCAAAAGATTCTATTTTCCTTCTCTTTGCTTTGAAAACCCTAAGGATATTGTTAGATATATAAACCTACAAGAAGAGGGGGTGTAATGGTCTAATATTACCATAATCATCTCCTTGATTATTGAACATTTGCTACATATTAAAATAATCTTAATAGGAAAATAAATTCACACATAGTTTTCCCAGTCTAGAGTGATTGGAAAATTGTGATCCTTGACTATATGTATGCAAATAGAAATATTGATTTGATACTTGACAATGATAAATATTTACTTAGTTTGAGATGCTTCAAACTTGTCTTATAATTTCTCTTTGTAAATGATATTGAATTTTGAAATAATATGGTATATTTTCTCAACATGTTATAGTGTATAAGTGCTCAATGGATATTTCCAAGCCATGAATAGTGAATAAACTTTTATTTGTATTTATAGAAAAAACTTTTGATAATTTCATTTATCCAACCTTATGAAATGTGTGGGAAGACTCAAATAATTTTTTTATTTTTTTAAACTAAATGTTAATTACTTCAGGTCACAAATACACTAGGTGAATAAGTTCATGACACCATACTTATTTTCCTAGTGAGGATGTGTCCCATAGAACTATATATAGTTATCTTTATTTGGTGATTTAATATAGGTTTAAGAATTATCTTATAACTATTTATGTAGTAGTGAAAATGAATAGAGGGTCAATCCCACATAGATAAATGACTTAAAAGAAAGGTAAATAAGAGTCATGTATTTGAGTGAAAGTTGAATGGTTTAAGATGTGTCAATAATTAGCTTTGTCAAGTTCATGTGACCATATTTAACTATATACAATGATAGTTAAAATTGACAATTCTAATTATCCATGCCTTAATTATGCATCCTTATGGCTAGATGGTCATGTAGATACATTCTTCACATTTTTCCTTCAAATGTCTCTTGTGGAATCTATGGAGTATTGAATTCAAAATTATAATTTTATAGTTTTAAGCTCTAATTACTTTTCATCTTCAAATATGTCACAACCACATGGATAAATATTGTCTTATGTGCCTTCATTGGGATCCTAGTATTCATCACAATTTTCCTTTTATTACGTCCACTTGCATTAATGCATGTGGTAGCTTTTGATTTATTTGCATTCATGAAAGGTTTCTCATCTCTCAAATGACTTTTTTCATATTCCAAGGATATATTGAAACATTAAATGTTTATTTTATATTTCATTTATTTTTACACCTTCCCTACATAGAATAAATAAATAATATAATTATATTAAAAATATTGATAATATGCACATTTTACTTTTAATAAATATGTTAAATGAAAAGAAAACACATGGAAATCATTTCAATTCCATGGAGTCACAAAGTTTCTATTTTGTTCTTAAAGTGGCATAAAAACTCCAAAAATTCATTTAAACTTTGAATTCAATATATTTTCAAATGCACTCACTTTTTCCTACACAAAATAAATATATATCCATAATCAAATCTTTTAAATATATAAATGATTGATATATATGTTCACTGAAAAAATATTTTTTAAGTAAAGGACACTTCATATGTTAAATAGAATAATATGATCAAGAAGAGTTATAACACAATTTAAATATTTTTATACATAAAAGGAAACTATGTGTTAAACATCAAGATATCATAGGATCATATAGATTTTTAAAACATAACTTAAACTTGAAATTAGAATAGGTCCTCCTTAAGTATTTTAATTTATTAATTTCATTTTAGACTATGGTCGGGTCCATTTTTCATGAAGATATGCATGTGGCATATGAAATAAAGTGGAAACCTTTTGAAACAAGATATGTGAATATGTCTACCAATAAACTCGGGGTTTTGAAAATGTACATATGGATTCATTATGTGGCCAATTAATCTAACTAATATTTGTATTGAGTTATAATGTAAATTAAACCTTCCAATACACCATAAAAATAAATTTTACATAGAAGAGAGAAGTTTTAATTTATCTTCTATATTTTTACCTAGTTTAAATTTGAATTTCAAAGGGATTTTGTAAATGGAATTTTTATCTCAATTAAGGACCAAATGTGGTCCCCACTTATAGAATTAAGTGGGGGTGTGTTGGGAAAAAATAGTCAATAATGCATAATTGATATCAAAATTGAATATAAGAGGGCATGAAGTTATCTATTATGGTTGTAGTGTCAATTATTATTTTAAGAAGTGGACATTCCATTTTGCATGTTGTTTTCTCACATTTTCCCTGATGTAATTAATATATCAATCCCATGAAATTTTTATAAATCTAACCACAAGGAAAAACAATAATTATCCCACCACCCATCGAATAATGTATGGTAAAAATATTATAAATGACAAAAATATTATTTAAATAATAATATGAATATGAATATGAAATCTCTCATATTCTAAGTTTATTTTTTAAAATAATATATACATGTAAATTTAGACCCTATGTATTTATTTCTTATTCGATTGGGTAATCATTTTTGAAGTTGGAGCTATGAACTGGATAAGTGAGGGTTTTGATAATTGGGCCCATAACTAGATTGAGGGTTTTGAACCTTGGACCCACAACCAAGAGGGTTTTAAGGTTCCCACAACCATACCAAGCACAAATAGAGGGTTTAAAGGATCCCACAACTTGTGAAAATCAAATATAAAGAGGGTTTTAAATATCCCTCAACCATAATACTAAGATTATTTTAAGGTTCCCATAACCTTAGTAAAAAGTATATTAGTACATAGTCTGATCTTAAAATGTAGAAGTACTTCAATATAACTTCCCTAGAAATTTCATTGTAGAACAAGCACTTGATAAGAGTAGAATGTATTCTGCTAATATTCTACCTTCGAAGACCTCCACACATCCTCTGCACAATTGGATCATGATAAGTGGGTTAGCCCTCCCACTGATCCATATAACAACTAAATAATGGTGAGGCACTATCCAACTCATCCTCAATAATCTAACCATAGATTGATATAAAACACATTTTTTTAGTTGAACATGATCATTACATATAAATTCAAGTAAAAATCTCATAACCCAAGAGAGGCAAGAGCGGAATCCTCTATCATCTACTTAGGTAAGAATTTTTTTCATCTAGTTTCTTCTATCCAACACAACAAAAAGTAACTAGAGATGATTATAATCCCCCATAGATCTGGTATTAATCAAGAATCTATATAACCTTATGTTATGGGATACAAAATTTATTCTTCCATACATGACCATCCCTAGATTCCAATGTCTATCAAATAAAACACTCTTAATGCTCATAAAAACCATATGAACTCCTCTATCATCCATATAAATATAATATAAAATAGTATAGAAACCTCTAACATCCATAACATCCTTTAAAATAATGTATTAATCTCCCCAAATACCCACTCCATGGATTCCTCTACATTCCACACAAGTTAGAGTAACCACCCCATGGATTCCTCTATATTCCACATAAGCCATAGTAGTTATAAAATGAAATACTCTAATAACCACCAGAGTAGAACTAGATTTTTAGTGGGCTCCCAAAATGTAAATAATTAAAACCCACCAGCCAAAATACTTATATTCAAATCATGGCATATATATATCCCTATAAAACCCTCTATTATCCTCACCAAACCATTGTCCAAGAGAAATCCTCCAAACCTAAAACCTAAAGGGAGGGCATTATACAACTAATGGGGAAAATGTAGAAAATAACTAGTTAAAAGTGATTTGGAAAAGAGCGTTCAACTTGTCCTAGTTAGGTCCATGGATTTTCTTAGTTTTTATGAATAGGCTCTCAGAGTTTACCAATGAAGTGTGAACCTTCCATATCTTAAGAGATTCAAGAAGAGGCCAATCTATAAAGCTAAAGACTATTCCAATGCATAGAATATGAGACACTTCCTTCTATAAGGAGGAAGGTATAGTTATGACCTTCAACATTTGAAAGTATGAGTGGTTGACATTGTAGTCCTCCTCATCACCATCATCCTCTCTCTTTCCTTCCTCTACCCCTATACTAGAGTTTGAGTTTTCTTTTCCACTCCCTTTCATACTCACCTACTCCATTATGATTTTATGATGTTTTTATACTTTTTAATTACTGGTGTGACTTAAACATAATCGATAGATTTTTTTAATTATGATTATTATTGTTTCTTCTCTAAGCATTCTCTATCTATCCTTTTATCTCTTATATGTTCATTCAAGACTTAAATTTTGTGCTAAGTGACACCCATATCTATATTAATAATTCCATGTACATTCTCATGTATTTTTATAACACCTTATTTATAGAATACATTTATCATTTATTAGTGTATATTAGATATAATTAGAAAAATAATCAACTCTTAATTATTATCTTCTCTCCTCTTAGTGTTATTTATCTTTTCCTTTCTCTCTCATTTAATATGCACGTGAATCTAGATAAATTTTAAACTAAAATAATCTACATATAAATAATATATTATGGCCAACACACCCCATATGAAATCCTTCAAATGGGCCCCCTCTTGATTCATTATAAGTTCCCTTTTCTCTTTCTTACTTAGCTACCTAATTATATTGATCAAATGTTCCTTCTCACCAAAATGTGTTGAGCCATTTTTTCATCATAGCTTTGGATTATTGGCATGACATTTGGATATAAAAATAGTTATATATTGTAACATTCTGAATGACTAAACCAACATTAATTTAAATTTTCTTAAATTATCATCCTTTGTCTAAAATTTAAACTATGCAAATCAATCTATTTGAGGTATCTCTTTTATAATCCAAACCTATATTCACTAAATCATCTAAATTAAAATTCTCCAAGTCCCTTAGTTTAATAAGTAAAAATATAATTCCTTCATGGTGGTTTACTATTTTTATCCTATAATTTTAACCATTGGTTCATTTTGATTGATAGATCTTAGTATGAAGACATTGCCTTCAGTATCTTATTTTTTATGGAATGTCTTACTCAACCTTTCACTCCTTTGGTTTAAGTTAGCTTTGAATTATGGGAATAGTTATCGAGATCTAAATATCCTCACTCCTTTTCCATTTAGGAATTTTTACCTCAATCTTGGGATATTATGTCAATATTTCTTGAAGTAAACTTGGTCTCTTCAATACCTATGTCAAAATTGAACAATTATAATTTGAAAATATATTGTTTTTCATACATTTAGGCCATTTAATGAGTTTTATTTTATATCCTATATTATTTTAAAAATATTATGATACATTAAATATAGTTTTTGATATGGATACATTAGGGTCCTTTGATTGATCAATTCAAAACACGAGTCTCAAGTTTAAAAGGTCCTTTAAAATGACTTATTTTCATTAGATTTTGGATTTAATTTTGAGGTATTTTGAATCTACCTTGGTTTTTGTTTTTCCAAATCATGGTTCAAATACCCCTTTGTTTAGGTAGATTTTATAATGAAATATTCATGCCATGGTTTTTGAACTATGTGATCAAGCTCAAAATAGTTTGAATCTTTGAATCTATGTCCTCTTTATAAATTCACATTTTTTACTTTTATATATTTAGAATTTCATTGACTTGATCATTTTTTCCCTTTTTTATTGGACTAATGGTTATAATGTTTTGAATTTTTTGACTTAGTTTTAGAGGTTTTATTGATAATGACATGTGGCATGATCCTAGGGAGTTGAGGACCTAGTCGATAGAGTTTTTTTATGATGGTACCTAGAGTTTTAGATTCCAATGTTTATGCCACTTGGTATGACCATGAAAACTTGGAGGCCTATAGTGTTTTGGATTGGATCTAGAGAGTCCTTATATCTCTAATATCTACAATGATTCCATGTGGCATCAACATGGAGATTATTGCTAACATGATGAGTTTGTGTCATTAGGGGATCTCTCAAAGGCCCAAACTCTATGATGATGACACATGGAATCATCATGTAAGCTAGGGTTAGTGAAACTCAAATTAATCCTATCAAACTATGAACATCCCCACCTCCCAACTCACCATGATGATTCCACATGGAAAAATCATGTGATTTGAGGATTTAAAGAAGGTTATAGGTATACTGATGGTCAAAGAACATAGAAAAATTCCTATGAGATTTTAGATAGCAACCATGTGGAATGAGATCAATGGTAGGGAAACTGATGTTGAATAAAAGTCTTGAAGAAGAAAAGGTAAGATCAATAAGGAATATAGGGGTCAAGAAATAATGAGGAAGCATGAGAATGTTAGGATAAATTATGAATCAATGGTGGGGAATCCATGTAAATCTAATGTGGATCAAGGTGATGGATCTAAGGGCCTATAGTGAAGTCCAAAATATCAAAGCCAAGAGAAGGCCATATAAACCCAGTGACATTAGCAAAGTAATAAACTTAAAATTGATGGCCATCTAGCTTGTCAAGGATGTCAAACCTATAAAATGACTTTGTGTCTAGTATGAGTACATAAATAGGTTAAATTTGGTTTCTCACCATTATAATTGATCATGAGGAACAAAATTCATCTAGGACTTGATGGAAAAGAAGAGAATTCAAGACAAATTAGACTATGGCATTGATCATGAGCATGGCATGTGCAATTGAAACAATGCATGGATTGAATGATTTTGTTGATCAAGTCATGGTATTTGACATCCCCAAGATAAATTTAAATATCATGTAACCCATAAAATTAAATTTTAAAATCAATCAATCATTGTTATGTATTAAAGATATTGGGGCTGAGCAATGTCTTCAATGAACTTATGTTTAGTTGAATTGGTGGTCATTCAATTATTGAAGCCACTTTATGTCTGGATAAGTTATGACATAGGGGTCTAAATTTTTCTATTTGAGGACTAATCTATGATGTAAAAAGGGGTTAAATTTTTTTATGTAATGAAACTCTATCAAACTTGTAATAGAATCTCTATTTATTTGACTTTGTCTTTTACTTGAAGAATGTTGTCCACAATTTATAGTTTTTATTCTATGTTCTAGAAAAAGGAGTGATTTTATGATTATTTTATACAGATTAATATGGAAATTATATTTATTTTATGTTAATCTAGTTCCTTACAATTTATTTTTAATTTACTTCTGAACACTCTATGATGTATGTGTTGTCAATACAAATATTTTGGGTGTTTATCTTTAGTTAAGAAATATAAAGTTGAATATTCATATTAGTGTCCCTTATAATATTTCCCAACAAGTGCATAAAATTTTGTGTAGTTGTTTAACTAGTCACATAATGGTATAATTGTGACTTGGCACACTTTGGTTGCCAAGAATTGGCATTCTATTGAATAGAAATATCATTTTCTACCCTCTTCTCCCCTCTCTTTTATGATTAGTTTGGAACTAAAACACTTCCATCATTTAATAAATAAGTTAATTCAAAATTAATAAGATTAAATAACCAATTTTAAATCAACTAACGAGAATCTCAATCAATATCAAACATATATTACACCTATAGTGGTAGCAGTTCATGTTCTTAGAGTAAAATTTCTCAAATTGCTCATTCCTTGGATTGAACAAGCATCAATCCTAAAATTAACAAGGGTATATTTTATCCCATGAATTTTACTCTTATTTTCTCTCCAAACATTCAATCTCATGTTTTCTTCTAGAAGTGTATTTTGGAGTGAACAACAATGAGTGTTAGAAGGAGGGCCTTGTCAAATACTATAAAATCTATCATTGGTATTAATTTTATGGTCATGTCATTATGTGGGAATTATCTTGGAATTTAATTTGATTGATAAGAGAAATTTTAAGTTATTTTATGTAGTTATAATTTACTATTTACTGTTATGTATGATTCTACTTCTCATTTCCCATTATGTTGTGAGATTAAATACTAGCAATAGCTAGTGCAAGGAGGATTAGTTTGAATTATTGTTACATTCCAAACCAAAATGGATCCTAGTGTGAAAATCACCTAATCCCTATCCATATGTGGGATATTTATTATATTACCACTCAAATCCATAGAAGAGAACAAACTGGTAGAGATAAACCCAACCCTTTAGTTACCCCCTTTGACTCATCATCTCAATCTACCCAAAATTAACATTTACCCTTAGTCGCACCTATGGAATGGATAGATGCACATTCTATAAAAATATATGGATGTTTACATGAATTAATTAGGAATCCCAAGAGGTACCTATTGATATTTACACCTAGCATAAGGAGAACATCTAAAGAGCATATAACATCCTACAAAACTGCCCTCAAGTTTTTGATTGTTGAACATGAGTACACTACCTATAGTGTTTTCCCCTTTACCCTAATAGTTTCAACATATGATTGGTTTTTAAACCTTCAAAAAGACTTTATCACTAGATGGAATGAATTAAGTGTTACGTTTTTATCCCAATTTAGTTAGGTGGTAGACCTGAGTGTTTAATACCAACAATTTGCTTGTATCAAAAGGGAATTGAATAAACTTGTATGTAATTTTGACACACGTTTTAAAAATATGTATATTAGGGTCATATCTTTATATAAACCAAATTACCAACTAGCATTATAAATGTTCAAAATTTATATAAATCCATAGACAACCACTTTCTTGAAGATAGATCCAATATTACTAATTTACCCCTTGCTTATGCATAAGTAATAAAATTTGATATGTATCTCAACTCAAAAGGTAATATGGTGTATCCCATTCCTAATTGTTTATTAAACATGTCAGCCTTGAACCACATTCCCAATGCAAATAAGAACTTCCCCATGTCTCAACCCTTGCCCATAACTAACTAACTCCCTTTGAGACATGTTGTACCAAATCAATATTTGGGTTTTATTAATCCAATGAATAATTAAGTAGAACCCCAAAATCACAACCAAATTTTTTACCTATTTCATGAATATTGTCCAAATATAACCTCGGAGTACACTAAGAATGAGTTGGATGACATTCAATGTATGGTGAAAAGACTAAGTAGTGACTTCTTAAGTTGGCAAAGATAAATGAGAAGATCTAATACTAAAAGTTCAAATAGGAGTTTCATTTATCTACGTAAAATATAAGTTACAATCACCCCAATACCTAACTAGAACCTTCACCAAATAAATTTCCTAAAATAAACATTTAGGAAATAGATATCCTATATTAGTTTCATGTGAATAACATAACCCAACATGGTGAACTAGGATCCATTGAATTATGCATCACCTTTTACATATTCCAAAGATAAATAGAGGAATATGAGGTAGTGCCAAACTAACCAAAATCATCCAATGTAGGTAGGCCCCTAATGCATTGAATTCTGCATCACCTTTTACATATTACAAAGAGAAATGGAGGAATATGAGGTAGTGCCAAAATAACTAGAATCATCTAATGCAGCTAGGCCCCTAATTATAGTTATGGTATTATAAACATTAGAATTCCCTAGTTAAGAAGTTAATGAGCCATAGGAAATCACTAGTGAGATACATTCTTTATAATAATTTCAAAGGAGTAATTACACCTTAAGGAAAATAACACAATATCATCCTATCACCACCTTAACTCCTTTCAATAATGGTGCAAACCCACCTGATGTTAAGGCTAGATATGATCATATGCCACCAAAACCTAGTGAGTTTAGGGGTTATATGTAAACTTGGTTATCTCAAGGAAAAGTTAGATATAACATAGTCAAAGGTATGAATAAGATTAAATTGAATATCACCCTTCAAGAACCTACTCAAATAATTAATCAATGTGATATTCTACTAAAATCACTCACTTAAAATCCAACTCAGCTAACCTAGCCATAGTAGAATATTTCTCACACCAATGTGCTCATTAAAAAAAACAAGAATAAATTTCCTCTCTTTCTTTTAACAATTATACTATTTGGGAAAAACTTGTATAATTTAATAGCAGTCTCAGAGGCATTAACCAATGTGATGCCTATAAGAGTTTGTAAAAAAATAAGAATAATCTCTATTAAATTACACAAGGTCATAGTTCAGTTTGATAAGTTTGGGGTCAAAGTAATTTGTGAACTTATCAATATACACATGTAGTTAAAATCCAAGGCTAGAATCTATAAATTCATAGATATTTAGGTTGTGTACATTCCTAAAGATTATGGGATGCTCCTCATTAGGGATTGGTCCAAATAATTGAATGGCTATGTGGTCACAGACTTATCCTACATGTGGTTTCCTTGGAGAGGCATAGATAATCAAATTTGAGTAGATAGGGTGCTTATAATGAAGCATGTGACCATTTCATATAAAGTAGTAAATGAAAAAGTGAACCTAGTCCAATCATATTTAGGGATTTTCACTTTGACAACAAAGCCTGCTAAGGATAAGATTGATAGTCATATTAAACAAGCTAGTTCATGGTCATTATATGTCAATGGAGCTCAATCTAAACAAGGTTCTAGAGTAGGAGACTTGTTGATATACCCCCAAGGTAAGAGACATATAACTATCTATAGGTTTCAATTTTCATGTACTAACAACCTTATAGAGTATGAATCACTAGTAATTGATTTATATTTTTTATTGAAACATAAAACTAATGAGATAACTATTCAGTGAATTTGAGCTTGTTATAAAATAGGTATGAAGTAAATTACATTTAAAATTTATTTACTTTAAAAAGTATAAGCTTAGGGTGTGCAAACTAATATAAATTTTCACTGCATTTAATTTCATCCCCATACCTAACAAAGAAAATAATATTATTGATTCACTAGCAACCTCTGCTACGAATTTGACTCCTCTAGATGACATAAATTTATAAGAGTTTTCCTATGAATTGATCTCTTGTCCCTCTATCCTAGATAATGTGACAATTTTTCAAGACTTTTAGGATGACCAACATATCACCTAATTCCTTAATAATGCTAGAGTGTTTGAGGCTCAAATCATTGATGAAGAGGAAGGGATAATATTAGAGATCAAGCCAACCAAGATGGAATTATAAACAATTAAGGAAATCAAATATCAAAGGTTATGATCTCCCTAGGAAATGTGTTTGACAGAGATAACCTTACTCCCCCACCTAAAAGGCCAAATATTGTATGTCATAAATACCAAATAATTAACCTTAGTTCATTTGAAAATCCACAAACTATCAATATTTGTCTTGACTAAACAAATGTAGAAGTGGAATAGCTTTGAAAGTTGTTATTGAGATATAAATATATCTTTTATTAATCCTATGAAGACCTTCAAGTCTTTGACCCAAATATCATCACCCACACAATCCCTTTAAGGCAAATCGAAATCCATTTATGTAAAGTTAGAGCCCTATGAACCCAATCTTGGAACCATTGATACATAAGGAAGTTCACAATCTACTCTCATCTAGAATAATCTTCCCAATTCACTATTCCACTTGTGTAACAAGATTAGTACCTATTCTTAGGAAAAATGGGGAAATTTAATTATGCACAGACTTTCAAAATATGAAAAAGGCATCATAAAAATACAATTATCTATTTCCTTCCTTAGATGAGGTGATTTAAATGGTGAGCAGATCTCAAATTATGTCCTTTTTACATATATTTTTAGGATATAATCAAGTGATATTAAATTTATAGGATCAAAACACAACTACATTTATAATGAAATTCGGTAAATTTTTCTAAAATTAATTCCATTTGGATTGATAAACATTAGATGAACCTTCCAAAGGTATATAGATCTCACCTTGGAAGGAATAATAGGAAAACGTATTGTGATTTACTTGGATGATTTAATGGTGTTTTCTAAATGTAGATATGATCACCTTCACCATTTAAAAAATGTATTTTAAAGGTTCATAAGGTTTTATATCTCTTTAAATTCAAATAAGAGTGTATTGGGTGTCACAAAAGATAAAATCCTTGGCCACATCATCACAAAATAATGCATTTATATAAAACTTGAGTGGGCTAGAATAATTTCTAAATTGCCTTTGCTTAACAATAAGAAATAATTAAAATCCTTATTTTTTAAAATAAACTTTGTTTGCAAGTTCATTTATATATTTATTTAAATTGTGAAGCCTATAAATTTTATGCTAAAATAGGATGCTAAAGTGGAGTGGTATGTTAAATCAAAGAAGGATTTTCAAGATATAGGGGATGTCATAATGCAAGTTCATGTGCTAATAAATCTATATTATGCTAGGGACTTTTTCTCTACCCTTTTTATTTCTATCACACCATTAATATAATTATAATGTATAATATTGATGGAGAATAACATCCCATTACCTTTAGGAGCACAAATTTGAAGGGTGTAAAGCTCAAATATTTAGCATTACACAAGCATGTGTATGCCTTAGTTATGGCTATGAAAAAAATAGATGTTATATCCTTCGAATAAATTCCATGTAATTTTCCTAAACCCAACCATAAAAATCATGTTGGGGGAAAATGAACTTGAAGAACATAGAGGTAGATGGATGACCAAGCTTTAATAATATGACTTAGAGATAAAGCCTAACAGTTTAGTTAAAGGTAACGTCTCACTTACATAATCACTAAGATTGACCCTTGAATAATAATTTATCAATTTGATCAATCACAAGTATTTTCATAGATTTGTTACACTCTTATTTCTCATTATCTCCTTTATGGGGATCCACCTCCCAGATTGAATCAAATGTAAAAGAGAGATATAAAATTAAAAGCAACATAATAGATGTTGTAGAAAGGGATTCTCTATAGTATAAATAATAAGGGCATATACCTTATATGTCTAGTAAAATAAGAATCCAAGGAAGTTATGACTAATTTCATGAGACTATAGGCACTTTCCATCTTTCACTAAATGCCATGGCACATAAGATAATTCGATCAAGCTATTATTTTCCTACCATATTTAGAGACATCCATGCACATGTTAGATTATGCCATCAATGTTAGACCTCTACCAAAATATAAGTCCATGCTATAATGTCATTGTAGATATTTGTAGAAGGGACACCATTTACCCAATAGGGATTAGATTTTGTATGAGTCATTAATCCTAATTCCTCATTAGGCCATAAGTTTATTCTCACTATCATATCTTATTATATGAGATGGAATGAGATAATAAAAATGAAGAATAACATAACTAATGAAGTGATAAAAATCATGAAAAACAACATGAATACTCAATTTAGGACCATAATACCATTAGTTTGTGATATTAGTCCTACATTTCAATTTGTATAATTCACCAAGTGGGCATATGATAATGGGATCACTTTAAAATTTTAATCTAATCACTATCCTCAAAGCAAAGGTTTTATCAAATTCACCAAAAAAATATGATTGAGTCCATCAAGAAGTCTACAGAGAATAATCCTCGAGAGTGGAATTTACTACTAAAGTATTCCCTTTGGGCTAATCACATCAAATATAAATAAGCATTCAAGAGTTCTTCCTTTCTATTGGTTTATGGATTAGTGCTAGTTTTACCAATTACTCTCAAGACACCCATCTAAAAGTTCATGTAATAGTATATGGAAGGAAATGAGAATTTAAATTTGAGACTATTAGACCTTGTCTAATTAGAATAAGCATGAGAGGAAGCTCTACTAAATTTTAGTAAGCATCATAGTACTATCAAAATATGGTTTGACAAGAAGGATAAGGTGAAATCTTTCATGATTTATGATATAGTGTTTTAGATTAAGGTAAAAGTAGGTTTTAAAGGGATCCTAAAACCCTTTAATAGAATCAAGAAAGATAAAGCATTAACAACCACCAGGAAAAGCATTCATGAAACCTACTAAAGAATAGTATCAACATCAAGTTTTACAGGGACCTAAAACCACAAACATAGTCCAATAAAAGTACATAGGTTTTATAAGGACCTGAAACCTCATCAAAACTAGGTTTTACAACCTAGGCTTACAGCATAGGGAAAATAATGCTAAAAAAATATTTCTCTTTAGCATATGGCCCTAACCAACAAAGCATGTTGCCATTGCATAACAACACACAAGCATTTACAATGACATAAAAGATCTGCAAAATACCTTTGGTTTCTCTATCACTTTGATATGATGGAGACACCATCAGATCCAGCAATAATGACATCCATAGACATATTGAGAAAAATTCCATGCTCCACCACACCTTCAAACCCTAAAAACACACTACCCATAGCCCTAGCATCCTTACTCAATGTCTTCATGAGACCAAGTGACCCCACTAGGATTGAACATGCATTCCATCACCAAAACAAACAGAGCAAGTGCCCAAGTTTGATCCAGCAACCTCAAGAACATAAAGTCAAAGGAGTTGCTCACAAATGGTAGCCATCAAAATTTTCCTATGTAGGACCACTGATCGATTTGCACGGCGTCTGGCACACCGTTCTCCCTTAGCACCAACACAACATGGGCATATCCACCCCCGATATAGAGGCCTTTAAGACTAGGCTACATAAGACCTTATTTCTGTGACCCACCCCATAAGGGTTTACCAAAACTAGTAGCCTACCAAGCTACTTCATCAGCTTCACCAATTCAAATGGTGCTGCCATTTGCTAAGCAAACACATAGAGATCATCCTCATCAATAATCTACAGCCACCTGATGTCCCTAAACATGGCATGCACATTTCTCACAGCTTCCACCACGTTGCCATTTCAACTTCCCTCAATCCTAACCAATGCATGGATTTAGTACCTGGTTCATGGATCTGGAGCCAGGCACCATGGACTTTTAGGAGCATTGGTCTTGCAAATGCGAGCCCAAGCTAGGTTTTGGGGGGGACATGCAGACACGAGCCACCCCTCCCCCACATATGTTTTTTTCTATTTGGATATTTATGATATAGTGTTCCTATGGAATAAAGCCCATGAAAATAAAGGCCAACATTCCAAATTTTATCCACTTTGGATTGGTCCATACCATATACATGAGTTACTAGGGGAAATTCTTATCTTCTCAAGGATTTAGCGGGTAATGATCTTCTATTGCTAGTGAATGGATAGTTATTGAAGCACCACTTATTAACTTCTCCATCCAATTTAATTTTTGAATGAATTTAGAGTGATTTACTTGTGATGTATATATTAGAGTAGATTTAGTTTAGTTCCTTACTTTCAACATTTTTCTTTCCTTAATTTAGCTTCCTTATTTTTTTGGAGTAGGTTTGCTTCTATTTTGTGTTTTCTTTTTTACCTTATTCTTTGCTTTATCTCTTTTTGGTTTTTTATTATTGGCTTTTGCTCTAAGGAAATATTATACCTTGACTCTACCCTTAGTTTAAAACCAAACTTGTCCCCTTAATTAGACCAAGATACATGGAAAAAAAGAAGAGGACTCCATTAGAATAATTTAATTTATGTCAATATCTTCAATAAATGGATAAAATCATGAAACATATCAATATAAATTTATAAAATAGAATGCATGTTCTCATTTGAATAGTCTATAAACTAGGTTAAAATTATTTTTCATCTCTTATAAATTCTTTTTGTCCAATGATTCATAACATAACAATTAAATTTAGAACAATTGTATCTTCCTGCCAAAAGCTATCAAATGCACTCAATTTAAAAATTAGATGAAGTAAGATGAAATCATGGTATTAATTTAAACATTATCTTAATATTCATGAATTTAATGATTCTATAATTATACCTTTGATTGGTCTGTAAACATCCATCAACTGAATAATGAAATCTCTTTGTAAGAAGAAGATTAAAGGAAATTGAATAAAATACAAAATACAAAATTGTTCCTGGAAAGGGTGATTTAGACAATATCCATCATAGGATTTTTGGCCTACTTGGAAAAATATCAAGGACATAAATGGTACTATAGGCATCTCTATAGGGGATATAGATATTTGGTTGGTAGAAAAGCAATGATTATGTCATTCCCCTCTAAGCCAAGTAACCAAATTCTTCTTTCCCATAAATATGATTAATGCAATTTTAAATTTTTCATTTTAATGTAGCACTAATTAAAGAAAAATTAATCACTTCACACATTGATGGACCTATGATGGATATAAAACTTAGTATGTCTCTTATTTGGGTAGACTTTAGCGACTTCACTTTAATAAAAATGTTTAGGGAATTACTTTTAGACTTTTTTTGTTCATGAATGAAAATTTTATTCTTGGCTCTAAATACAAAACCATTTTACACTTGGAATTCACCATTTATTATGGGTACACACCCCATATTCAATCCTCCAGATGAGTCCCCTCTTGATTCATCATAAGTCTCTTTTTCTCTTTTTTGCTCAATTGTCTGATTATATTTATAAATGTTCCTTCTCACCAAAATGTGTTAAACCTTGTTTTAATCTTAGTTCATGGATTATTGACAAGAAATTTAACTACAAAGAAAAATTTGGACTATAACACTCTAAATGGTTGAACCAAAATTGATTTAGCTTTGTTTAAATCATTTAATCACAAACATTTTATTCATCCTTTGCCTAAAATTTGAACTAAGAAAATTAGTCTATTTTAGGTATATCTTTGATAATTTGAACCTACATTCATTAGACCATCTGAATTAGAATGCTTAATGTTTATTATTTTAATAAGAAGAAAGAGAATTCCTTCATGGTGGTTTACTATTTTGATCTCAATATTTGGAACATTGGTTTATTCTAATTCATTGATATTAGTATGAAGATGTTGTCTTGAGTATTTTAGTTTCTATGTAGTTTATTTCTCAACCTTTCATAACTTTAGTTTATCTCATCTTTTAATTATAGGAATAGTTGTCTATATCTAAAAATATTCACTCTTTTACCATTTAGGAATTCTTGACTTAACCTTGGGATATTATGTCAATACTTATTGAAGTAAACTTAACCTATTTAATACCTATATCAAAACTAAATAATTATAATTTGATAATATTATTAATATTCATACATTTATACCCTTTAATGAATTTACTTCCATAGCATATATGCCTTTTAAAATATACTTATTTGTGAACTATAGGTTTCAAAATGGAGACATTAGGGTCCTTTGATCAACCAATTTGAAACATGAGTCTCAAGTCTAAAAGATTATTTAAAATGACATATTTTCATTGGATTTAATTTGGAGGTATTTAGACTATATCTTGGTTTTTTTTCCAAATCATGGTTAGAATACCCCTTTGTTTGGGTAGGTGTTATTATGAAATATTCATATTGTGGTTTTTGGACTGTGTGATTGAGCTAGAAAAAATAGTTTATATTTATAAATCCACAACCTCCTCTTTATAAACTCACATATTTTTTCCATTTCTTTATTATTTAGACTTTCATTGTCTTAGTTTTTTTTCCATTTTTTATTAGACTAATTATTCTAACATTTTGAATGTTTTTGACTTCAATTTTTGTGGGTTTTTCTTATCACCCCCATAAATTATTGATATCATAACATATGACATGATACCTAGACTCAAGGACATAGATAGTATATTTTTTCAAAGGACTCCCATACTATGGACTCTTGTGATCGTACTACATGGAATGATCACAAAAATATGAAGGCTCATGACATTAGGGCTTAAATTGAGAGAGTCCCCATGGCTTTGATATTCTTGATGATGCCACATGGTATCATCATGGATACCAAAGCTGGTATGATGATTTTGTGTCATTATGATATCTATTGATGTACCAATCTATGTGATGATATCACATGGCATCATTATGTTACCTAAGGTTGGTAGGAATCAAATAAATCTTATAGAACTAGGAATATTCATATCTTGACTCACTACAATGATGCCATGTGGCATTATCACATGATCTAGGCATTGAAATAAGGCTTTGGGTAGATAAATTTATGGGTAATATAAAACAAAACCTAGGAGACATCGAATAGTGGCCACATGGCACAAGATTAATGATAAATAAATTATCACTGAAAAAAGCTTGGGGAAAAAAAGATAATCCTAAAAAGGAATATGGAGGTTGATAAACCATGAACAAGCATAATAATGTTAGGCTAAGGTATGAATTTATGGTGGGGAATCCATGTAATGATAAGGTGGATCAAGCTGATAGATTTGAAGGCCTAGAGTGAAGGCCAAAATATCAAATTTATAAGAATGCCATATAACCTTGATGACATAAAAAAAATTGGACTTAAAATTGATGGACATCAAAAGGATTGTGTGTTGAATATGAGTACGCATACAAGTTTTAGTTATTTTCTCACTAATAGAATTAATCATGACACATAATATTTTTCTTGAACTTGATGGAAAATAAGATAATTCAAGACAAATTGCACTTTGGAAATAATCATGAGCATGGTATTTGAAGTTGAAACAATCCATGAATGTAATGATTGTATAACATCAGTCATAGTGTTTGGCAGCACTAAGATAAATTAAAATGACATAACCCCAATAAATAAATTTTAAAATCAATCAAGCATAACTATGTATTAATGATTTTGTAGATGATCATGATTTTCAGCAAATTTATGTTCAGTTGGATTGGTGTCCATTCAATTCTTGAAAGGACCTTATGTTTTGGATAAGTTATGATCCAAGATTCTAATTTTTTTAAGTTAATGAGTTATCTATGATGTAAAAAGGGTTCAACATTTTATTAATAATAAAACTCTATCAAAATTGTAAAAGAATCTCTACTTTTTTGACTTTGTCTACTACCTTAAGAATGTTGTCCATAATTTCTATCTTTGAGTCTAGGTTTGTGCAAAAGGTGTGATTTTATGCTTTTATATATATATATATATATATATATATATATATATATATATATATATATATATGTATATATATATATATATATATGTATATATATATATATATATATGTATATATATATATATATATATGTATATATATATATGTGTGTGTGTGTGTATATATATATATATATATATATGTATGTATATATATATATATATGTATATATATATATGTATATATATGTATATATATGTATATATATATATATATGTATATATATGTATATATATATATGTATATATATGTATATATATATACATATACATACATATATATATATATATATGTATATATGTATATACACACACACACACACACACACACACACACACAGATATATACATATATATATATATATATATATATATATAATTAGAATGAGTTTGTTTTAGTCTAGTTCCTTGTAAGTTATTTTCAATTTACTTCTAAGTTGTAATTTATTTTCATTTTACTTTTGAACACTCTATGCTTTATGTGATTTAAGTTATAAACTATTTCAAAATATCTACGTATTATCACTAAAAATATTTTGGTTATTTATATTTAGTGATCAACAAGTTGAATATTCATATTAGTTTCCCTTAGAATCTTTCCCATTAAGTGGACAAAATTGTGTGCAGTTGTTAAACCAGACACATGGTGGTATATTTATGAGTTGGCATACTTTAGTTCTCAATAATTGGCATTTTATTAACTTGAAATCTCCTTTTCTACACTCATCTCCCCTTTATTTTATGATTATTTTATAATTGAAACACACATACCTTGTTTTATAAATTATTAAAGTCAAAATTAATAATAGTCAATAACCAAGGTTCAATTAGCTAAAAAGAATCTCAAGAAATATCAAATAGACATTGGACCTCTAGTGGTAGCAATTCATGATTGTAGAGTAAAATTGGTCAAACTACTTGATCCTTGGATTGAACTAACATCAACCCTAAAATTAATGAGGGGGAATTTTATCCCATAGATTATCTTCTAATTTTATCTCTTAACATTGAATCTCATGAATGTATGTAGAAGAGGATTTTGGATTAAAGAACACAAGCATTTAGGTTATTTTATTAAACATATTTTTCACTACATCATCATAATCACTTTGTCATTTTTTTTTCATTTTTCCACTTTTGGTAGGTAAAATAGTTTTTTTAAAATACTTGCTCTACTATAGTAATTATTAAAATAATATTGTATGAGGTGAGTAATCTAAAAAGGATAATATCACACTTTAAATGGGAGGGGGAAAAATTAAATACAATGTTCATATATTTTTGTAATTCCTTACATTTTATAAACTATGTACATATGAATGAGCTAGGAGTACCTAAATCTATCATGTTTATCTCAATATACTAGGACTATAATAAGGTTAATAAAATAGAGCCTATGTATATTTGGATGATTTGGTAATACCAATGAATTCCATATATCTAAAATAGGTTAATCTACAACTCAAATGTCAAGAAGAAAGGGTTTAAAAGCCAAAGCCTATGACATAAGGATATATCTCAACAAAGGTAAATGTTTGTAAGGATGTAATTAAATTAAGTGGTTTTAAAGGGTAAAAACTAATGGAAAATATGTGTTAGAATGGTTGTAAAGGTTTAAGGTGCAATGGCAAACCAAATGGAGGTCTATGTAGCCTAAAGTGATTAATGGAAAGTCTAAGATATCATATGTCTACTCCAACTTATTTTTTATAGGTAATAACCTAAAAAATTATACACACACATACATCCATAATGTAATAAATTAATTCATAACTAAACTCTTATGCATATAAAGGAAAGAGAGTAGGGATGCAAATACTTACCTCGGGGTGGACCTATCAATGCTTCAATCACCACTTGGATTAAGTGGATATTTGAAAGTAAATATTTTAGGTAAATAACTCAAATGGTTTGATAAATGTCTACATATCATTATTTATGCACACCTAATGACTCTTCCTATATAGTTTTAATGACACCACAATGCAATATCTTCAAGCTAAGGCTATAATCCACTACCTCTCCTAAATATCTCCTTAGGGTATAAATGTGAGCACAATAAAATAATATGGATGTGATATGAATGAAATTTTATCACTATATATATAAATATAATACCCTAAATAAACCCTAAACTCTAATTTGATGGTATTATCTAGGTTTGTATAGTTTAAATAATTTGGTTGGAATAGTTCAGTGTATGCAATGGAATAATATTAGCCTAAAAATATCATATCTCTAGAGATATAAATTTGGATAAGATTAATAAAATAGATATAAATGATACCTAATATTTAGATAGTGACCAATGAATCCATAGACCTCGTAAGAGAGGTACCTATATCATCAATATCAAAATAAAGGGTTCTAGAGCCTTTAGGCCTATGATACAATGGAATAGATCTAGATATACCTCTACATAAGTAATCTATATTGAAATAAATAAATTTATATAGTTTTATAATTAAATTAAAGTAAATATCAAGGGTTAGAATGATCTAAATGGGTAAGGTGTCATGGATGACAAATGAAGGGTCTGGGCAACCTAAAACTGAAAAAGGGAAAGTTCAATAAATCCTATACCTACATTAAGTATATGTTTATAGATAAATTAGATAAATATTCACACACATTCATTCAATAATAAACAATCAACATGTCTATCTACTAAATTAAATAATGTAAAGAACATAATGTTAGAGATACTTAGTTTGGAGTGGACCCATTGAATCTCAACATCCCCCATGACCAATGGTTCTCTGTAAGAAATTATTATGGTTTTGAATATGTTAAATGGTTATTATAATACATAATAATGATCCAAATTAATTATCATATTTTATATATAGGACTTACACAAGATATGATTTCTTTAATACAAGGTTGTATTTATAACTCTTCCAAATGTGAGTAAGGGAAGAACTACAAATTAAAACAGGGTAGATGAGTGTGATATTATATGTTTGGAATTAAATATGACTTGGATATATATTTTTAAAATACCCAAACCTACCACAACAGATAAGATAATGACATTTACCCTTTTTGATGTTGTTAAGTGGAGTAGAGACTGATACTGAATTATGTTAGCCAAGTAGGAATAATATGAATTCTAAAAGACAAACTCAGAATGAAATCAATGAGGTTGATATAGTATGGTAAGGGAGCATGTGAAAAATATATGCTATCAGTCTAGGATGATGGCATTAAAAATGTGCATACTAACATAGATAAATTAAGTAGGATAGAAGGAGGTGGATAGGAAGAAAAAATTAAGGAAGTTGAATTAGAGATAGGAATGTTATGATCTTGAAATAGATATAAAAACATCTCTCAAATCACCAAATGTCTACCCACCCATTTCCTAGTACAACCTTTTGAGGCATACACTCATGGAGATTGGATTTCTATTGATTGTTGTAGAAAAAGCATGAATAAATGATAAAAATGAAAAATATTGTGTACTTATGCCCCACCCAAATATTATCATATGTTATAATAGTGTAACATGGGATGGTGTTTCAAGAAAAACATTAAAAAATATAAATATATTTAACTAAAATAAAATTACTAAAATAAATCATCAAAAAATGAATAATTGAAAGTAACATATACATACCTTGACTTACCTTTCCACTTAATGACTACATGTAAATATAATAGTTTCAATCATGGGAGGAGCAATAAATACATTTTTGAAACCCTAGGGAAACAAGGCTAAAAATAGAATCAATGCATGTGTAACTATGATGTTCAAATTATAAATTAAAAACATTCAAAATTGATTATATTACTTGTAAAATTGGAAAATATAGGATCATAAAGATTAGGTCAAAACTAAAATGCCAATCATGAAATGAAAAATGATGAAAAAATAATGTAGAACACACTAAATCATTTGATAAATCATGTAAAACATTGTGAATAAATTAAATATTGATGAATAAAATAATAAATTAAATATATGTAATTAAATTAAATATCAATGAATGAAATACTTAAATAAAAATATGCAAGTAAATGAAATGGCATCTCATGTCAAACAAACATGAAGAGAACATAAACGATTGAAAATGAAAATGTAATTCAAAATGTAATAAAATCATGTTAATTCAAGCACAAATAAAAACATATATGTATAATGTACAATGTAAGATAAGTAAATCCAATAAAATCAAAAAATAACATGATGGATGAATAGAAATAAAAATCTTAAAAATAAATCAAAACATAGTGCTTACTCTAAATGTGATGCATGAAGATACCGTAACCTAAAGATATTAAAATTATGATTATGAGGTGGTGTGTAAATAATTATTAAATGTGTGTTTGTGACAAATTCCTGGTCCTATCCAAGATCTTACAATGAAACTCACAAATTGATGACAAAGATGTGTAAATAGAAAATGTGATCAAGGATGTGATCAGATAAAAATGGTATACAACAATGGGAATATTAGGGAAAAATATGATATAAATAATAAATTAAAGGTGACACATGGGTGATGTGAAAATACTTAGTAGCAATGAGACACACAAGATAAGTGGGTAAGGCTAAGAACTATCAACGTCATGGACCTAGGACAATCTAACAAGTGAACACAAAGCTTGGGATAGTAAATGAAGTATATTGATCATCCCATAAAGGATATATGAATGGAATTAACTTTCATAGAACATGTTACCCACTCCTCAATAAACCTTATAAAACCATCAACCTATTGCGAAGGATGGGTACATGTGTAAGAAAATAGGTGGAATTATAATGTAAGGAGATATATTTATGTAATATAATGAGACCCCTTACCCTAATACATTTGACTACTACACCCAATGGACCTTAGTTATATCATGTGGTCAATTATGGAGTTTGAGATTCAACTAAAATAAAAAATGAACTAAATAATTATAATGTCTTTTGGTGTGATATTACTTTTAGGATATAATATGATTTTAATATTTGCCTTTTATTATGACATGGATTTTAACTCTTTTATTTTTTTTCTATTCCTCTTCCATACAAATTTATAAGGATGAATAATGGGTGCTAAGGATGGATATAAAAATAGAGCTTATGCTCATCCACTGGATAGAACCTAAAGACCATGGTGTCTAAATACTCCAATAAATTCCCATAAGTAAGTTTGTAATCTCAAAATTGACCTATGTGTGCCTCAAGTGAAAGGTAAGAAAGGAAATATGGGGATCATGGATGATCAATCCATGTAATAAGATGATAAAATTAGGAACATGCTTATAGTTGATCACAAGTAAGGAAAATAATTATTCAAAAGGGATGAGGTTATGCTATGATATTCATGTCCCTAGGGAAGTTGAACTAAGGTAAAGGAGATATATAAAAATAAATAATGAAAGTAAGTTGTCATCCTAAAAGAGGGAGAAAATAAATGATCATCCCAAAAAGGGGGAGAGTAAATGTGCACCCCAAAAGATGGGGAAACCAAATTATCATAAAAAAATAGGGGAAAGTAAATAGAGGCCAAATAATCATGAAGAGACTAAGGAAAAAACTAAATGAAGACGTAATAAATGTAATCATAATGAAAACCCGAAGGTGATACCTAAGAACAATAGTGGAATATAAGGCCAAAAAAATACCAAAGAAACAAAAAGGAAGAAATTGTGTAAATAAAATCATCCCAAAAGAGGGGTAAAGTTGACGAAAATGTAATAAAGCTAAGAAAACATGAGAGAAAATAACAAGAAAAAACTATTCTAATGACTATGTCAAAGAAGAACACTTGAAATGTAAATCTATGTGTTTTTAAAATTTTAATGAAGTTAAATTTTATGGTGATAGTAGAAATGTGAAATATTCTTGATGAGTACTTCATGCAAATTATAAAGTATCAAGAGGAAAAAATATAAGGGGTGCACATCACAAGATGCCCCAAAATCAAGTATAAGATTAAGGATGGGCATTGAAATATGCCCCAAAGGCTAAAGTATGTGAAACATAAGGTGGCCAAAAATGTGTAGTATGAAAATTATGGGCATAAAAATATGTGCCAACATGTTTGATAATAGGAAGATGGGTGTCAAAATTTTCCCCAACCCATGATATATAGATGAATAGGAGTTAACGTAAAGATTAGCATGCCTAGGAATGATGTCAAAATATATGTAAGTTAGTTTTATATTAGGATATGTAAAATTTAGGTAAATTTAAAGGTCTTTAGGAGATGATATAAAAATTTTATGTATGGTATTAACTAGTCTAATGCATTTTCTCATAATGGAATTGAATTTGAATGTATCAGTCATGTTAATATAGATGGATAAAATATGAAAATGAATTGTATCAATTAGGTCAATTTAGTATGATGAGATAAAAGGAACTATATAAACCTAGTCAATACAATATACTAAAACATAAATGGAATGGATTGTATTAGTTATGTCAATACAATATGGTGAGATAATATTGACCATATCAAAAAGATTGATACAGTCTGATGAAGTAGAATAGTTTGGTGAGATATGATTAAAATGGATTGTATCAATAGAATTGATGTAGTATAATGAATAATATTTAACTATATCAGAATTAGGTTGTCTAATGTAGTTGAATGTAAATGAAATAAATATCAACATATTATGTGTCATGGTTGATGTAATTGGTTATAGGTGATTAAATTATATTAACACATTATGTGTCATGTATAATTTAGTTGATTGTAAATGATATTAATTATATTAAATCATTATATGTATTATATTTATGCAAACTCTCAACTTGAAGGATCTCTCTAGCATTCCATTACCATAGTGAGGAAACCATCACACACAAAAGAGTCATGAACAAGTATATCCCTATATATTATGTCTCTATTCTCTTAGAATTACAATAGGTATTCCCATATAAATATATGGGGGAGTGAGGTTGGAAAAATAATATTGTTATATGAAAACCTCATAGATAAATTTATAACCCATGTGTGTACATAAATAATTAGGAATAACTAATCTTATGTGAAATTAAATTCATAATTCAAGCTTACCTCACAAGTGAGTGTGACCAAGGCTCAAACCAAGATGGTTAGGAAATATCCTAAACCAATCAAGTGTGAACATGAATAGTCAAACACCCTCCCTTAATCATAAAATTGGGTGTGATAAAATAGGATGCAAAGAGACTAATGGGTCTTGATAACTAGCCTTGATCAAGTACCCATGTACAAAGTCATAGTGAAATACTAAGTGTCTCTATTGTAAATAATACATATTACCAAAATACAGGGATGTAAATTAGTTGTGAACACCAAGTCAAATGATAATGGTACTCTGTACAAGGATCACTCAATAAAAATGTTGATAGAAAATAGGAAAAAAGAGTTATAGTGGGTAGAAAATTCACTGTAAGGTACCCAAATACTAGTAAAACCACAATGAAAGTGGAGACATAACTTATGATAAAAGGAATACCAATAATCATGACTTAAATAATCAATATAATTTTTAATTAGGTGTACTATATGGATTGAAACACATCAAACATAAGTGCACTCAATCAACTACCTCTAAAAGAAAATGTGGTACACCAAGGACTAGTAAGGAACATGACACTTGAAGTAGTATGTGCACACATCCACCCATAAATTTAAAATGGTTGTAATGAATCAAAATATATTTATGAGTGGGTAAATACCACTAATTAATACTAAAAATATGACATTGGGCTTCACTATAATAAATATTCTTTATAAGGGGAACAAAATCCACCACTAATCTAAAGGGAATAGTCAACATGTATAAAGTTCTTATAAGACATAATATTACCCTAGTGGTGATTGTAAATTCATGAAAATTAATAATAAAATTATCATCATGGAACACACAAACATGAAGGAAAAAAACTCCATGACCCTCACTGTGACTATAAAAAGTGTCCCATCCAACAAAAAATATCATTGAGTGACACAAGAAACTATAAAATGCATTAAATTTATAGACAATGTCATATATGATGATATATGCAAGATATAATAAAAAATCTACCTAAAAAAAATATCAAACAAGTAAGGAGCATAAAAAAGTAGGAGGATAAATGTGTGGTCAAAAAGTTTAGTGCTAGAATAACCTCACCTATAGATTCCTCTCAACTAATGCTAGAAACACTTCTAATAATGATCATAAATACACCATAGATGTATAAAAATGGTGGATGAAGATGTTTTCATATTATTAGGGTGAAAATTCCATAATTAGACAATGTAAAAAACATTTACATGTGTGTCAGGTTAATCATGTCTGACAATTGTAATCTCAAGGTGCTCAAAATTGAGTAAAGGGAATGAAAAGATCATATGTAGATCAATATCATCATGAAGATAAAATAAAACAAAGGATGGATATATATCATCAAATGATACTTTCAAATATGAAACACCCATTTAATAACTAGTGCCATGCTAAGCAATCCAATTAATAAGTTGGATACAGGTAGCAATACCCTATGAACACTTAATAATGCCCACAAGTCTAATAGTGTGATCCATTGAATGAAGATTTCATAAGCTAAAATTAATGGTATGCTTCTCAAAAGAGGGATAAATTTATGCACGTGGAATTAGAGTGGGATATATATAATTAAAAATAATAATAGGCCTAAAAACATCATCTACAACAATAGGATAAACAAGAACAATGGGTTGTTTGAGATTTTGTAGGTCACATTATAAAAGTTCACCAAGTGGATATGTTTTAGATTCAATAATGGAAAATGAACTAGAAGTATGGGAATGAATTTCCAACATATTATTTTGATGTTTTTTTATGATATCAATTTTGTTTTACGAGTGAATGAGGGAACACATGTTATGAATGAGGGACTGAAGAAAATTTTTTTTATTTAATAATTTCATGTTCACTTCTTATAGTGATATAAATGAGGCCTTTACAAAATGATCAATAAGTTAAATAATATCATTATAAAAATTTGCAATAATAGTAGTTAGAGGAGGTGAAAATACCTCATCCAAGTGACCACTAATAAAAAATCTACAACATGAGTAGTGGGAAGAGGTGGTGGAAGTTCCTTAACCATGTCAACAATAAGAGATCATGGACATGTCTTATGTTTAATTAAAATTCCCTAAAAACAATTGAAAGCAGACAAGAACCAACTATAGGAGGATGAAGAGATTTCAAATGTTCTTCAATTATATAACCATAAAAAATCAAATTCTTAAAAATAAGAAAATATGGTGTAATAAAACTAATGATGTCACCAAAAAATTCCTCACTACAAAAGGGATGAGAATAAATACAAGCAATTAGAGGTGAAGTGATATCCCCTACCAATGTTTTAATATCATCCCAAGATTCCTTAGGTTATGCGGCATGTACAATGTGAGATTGATTTTTTTCTAAAACATTGATATGAATGAAACAATGTAGCTAATTTTACAAAGATGTAATCCAAAAAATATCTTTCTCATCTATAAATTTTGGAAAGTCACCAAGAAAAAGTCTCCATAAGCCTTTTCATGTTTTTTTTCCAAGTGTTGTAGTTGAAGATGTTTATGGGATCAAATAATCTAGTGTCCATTTATGAATGACCAAAAGAGGCAAGAATAAACCTCACACCAAAAATTCATTCAATAATATATAACACCCTTCCCAAATTACTTATAAGTAATATTAACTCTCACTCATTTTAGACCTAATATCAACATAAAGAGAGTCCTAATGTCACTCAATAATGGCATACTAGCCTTATAGAGGTTTATTAAAGTGCTTTTAAATGAATAATAGAGAAAAAAGAGTCTTAAAGGTCACTTATGGGTCATAATGAGGTAAAAAATGTCTTAATTCTCTCACTAAGGTCATTTTAAGGGGGTCAGAGGCATAAAATATTTCATAAAGCCACTTTTAGTTTTCAAACTCTTCATAAGACCTTCAAATCTAAATACATTGAAAGGAATGAATATGACCGAGTGTTTCCCTCTCCTTTCTTTCTCCTTGAAGGCTTTTTTAAACATCTAAATGTGGGAAGAGTGTATAAAATCCATGATCAAATTGTTACCTACCTTCAAGCTTGTGTTTAAGGCAATATTCATTTTTCCAAAATCATTTTTTTAGGTTTACATGCTTCATGCAATGTTTCTACATGGTTAAAGGTATATTTTAGTAAGTTTCAAGCATAAAAGGATGTGAGATATAACCTTTGAGCTTCAAAACATATAAGATTATAGGTTTTAAAGAATACATAATACTTTATATAGAAAAAGATAGATATGAAAATTATTTATTGAAAGATCCAATGCAAATTGTAGACATTCTTGAGGTTTCCAATGAGAATATGTTGTTTATAAATCCTATAATATTGAGTTGTAGGTTTTGACATTCTTCAAGGTTGTACAATCCAAATGTCTTCATAAAAGGCCTACAACTTAGTTTTGAAACTTTTAATAATTGTATTAGCATATTATACTATCTTCATGATACACATATCCTTCAAACCATCCATTGATAGAAGATGAATAAATCCTTGTTCTTATTGATGTATGTTATAGGTTTTGATGAATTTTTAGGGTCTTTTCAAGGATCTCAGGCATAATAGAGTTTGAAGAATTTAATAAGGTCATCTATGACCAAGTGTAAAGTTCCCAATATAAAATATCAAGTTTAAACCATATAAATTATCTAATCAAATCATTTTTAGGCTCATGTAAAGAATCTGACACATAAAATAGAAGGCTCCTGCATAAAGCTATGAACTAGTTTTTAGGTGGTTTACTAGGCCTTATCTCTTCTTACCATCCAAAAATAACATATAATGATTAATTATAAATTTGTATATATAAGTATGGTCATGGTGATAGGTTTTGAGCATGAAAAATAGACTACATGTGTGTAATAACTCCTCCAAAGACCTATATTAGCATAAAAACAACATATATTCAGGGGTTTTCAAGCCCCATTAGAGGTCTCAAGATAAATAATAGACTTTTGAATCTTTTTTCCATGGATAAAGAGAAAAAATATGTAGGTTAGGGCTTATATGCAATGATTACAGGGGTTGTGGAAATTATATGCATGGAAATAAATTCTAGAGTCCTTTCATAGGCATTTATAGGGTGTCTCAAGCCTTATTTATGTTTTAATAGGAAACAAAGGGTTTAATAGCCTTAAAACATGAAGGAAGGTGTAGATTTTTAGGTTTTTAAGAGGGATTCTTAAGATTTATAGGGTCCAACATGGTCCTAAAACACAATATGGAGTCTAAATGAAGTCCCCACACCATCTTCAAGCTTTTATTGACCTTTAAGGAAATAGAGTAGTGCCAACAATCTTTAAAACAAGGAAAAACCTATCCAAAACCTATGTTGCAGGCATTATAAGCTAGGTTGGTAGATGTAAAAACAAATCTCCCATGATGCATGGTAATTAATAGGTGTTGAAAGAGGTTAGGAAAATATTGATGCATCTGTCAATCATACTTAGACCAATCAAGATAGAATAAATCATGAGTATATGAGAGGAAGTTACAGATAGTATAAAACCCTACCTAAACCCTAACTAATGTTTAATATGTTTGAGAGGTTGTTTCATCTTGAAAATCACCAAGAAGGGTTTGTGGGTCCTTTCTAAAATTTTCATGAGGTTGGGATACAAGTAAAGGAAGTTACAAGTCTACACAACAAGTTTATAAACCTACAACCATGTTTACAAACTTGATATGTTGTTTTCATATCATCTCAAAAAAAACATTCATGATCTAAACCTTTTCAAGTCATCAAAGTAAAGAAAATATAAAGTATCAATATTTTTAAGACACTTTATATATATGTACAACCCTTTTTTTAAGGATCAAAAGAGTCTTCATAGGCCTTCATGATGAGATATGAGTACAACATGTTCCCATATATTCATAAGTCTACTACCAAGCCATGAGATGGTCTTCCAAGAATAGTATTATGGCTATGACAAATAAAATTCAATGTTTTATAAACTTTTTTCACATCTATAGGTATACCAATGGAAATAAATAAATTTTAAGCATGATTAAAAAAATAGTGAAACATATCTCCAGGTCTAGAAGACCAAGAGTTCAAGAAAAATAAAAGTTGTAGGCCAAAAAATTGAAGAAATGGAGGTGTTATGCCATCAATTCATAATTATTATACTTAAAAGAAATTCTAAGAGTCTTATGAGGTTTTTAAAGGGTAATTTATAGGGTTATATGATAGAATATGAGACAAGATGAGCTTAAATAATGGAAATACAGGTTATTTGGATTCTCTAGAAGTTTGTATTGGAAAATATGGTGATGCATCAAGTTCAAAACCTCTACAAGAGACCTATACCTAAATTTCATGGAAAATTTAAGTCAACTCATCCTCCTACAACATGTCTATTACAACCATGAATGGAGTAAATATTCATAAGGAACATGAAAGAGGTACCCTTATAAACATGTAACTCCCTTCATAAAGTGGTGGTCATGACAAGTCAACTTAATACTCTAAATGGGTATAAGATACATTCCTCAAAGTTAAATACTCTCTAAGAATGGAAATTATGAGGCAAAGTCAAATTGAGCTAGATTATCTCTAGCATGCATGCATGGGAGGTGGAGATAAGTGAATTCAAGATGAAATCAAGAGTTTATAAGGATATATCAACCATGAAGGATCACATCCATCATCCACAAGCACACCAAAGGACAAATATAGAAATAAATAAAGCATCTTCTCTTAATACTATGACAAACTTCATGAGATAGATTCATGGAGTAGTCTTAGTGTGTTACATAGAACTCAATTCTTCCATTTTTTCATGTCTATTATTGTGCATAGGTTGTATTGATGGAGTAACATAAGCATTAATGAGGGCTTATAGTACTCTCTTCCTCTCTCCTATCTCTTTTTTCTTATATATAGAAATGAAAATGCCTTGTTCATGATCCCACCTCTTATGTATGATAATTCTATACTCTTTTAGAGACTTTTAATGATGGATTAATGCCTTGGAATAAATAAAATACTGAATTAACCTTCTTTACTTACTTGCATCTTGTGTGTATTTCATGAATTATTGATATATTCTTATATAAAGTTGTTTTCTCTTAAAATATTATCCAATCCTCTTCACCTCAATGCAATAACATAATCTTTTATAGGTTTTATATTGTGTATAATTATACTTATGCATGAATTAGATTTGTAAACTCACCATTATAGCCTTTTTCAAGGTAGAAGATCACCCTCCTAGATTTATCTTTAGTTTCATACCTTTATACAAAATACTTATAGAAGAGAGGTTCAATTTGAATATGATATATGATAATTTTCAATCTTTAAAGGTTATTTTATGCTAGTCTATCAATGTGGAGGAGATATATAAACTATTGGTGCATCACCTCTTTTAGTTTTGGTTCAATTTCTACCCCTCTTCCATGACTAAAAGTATAGTCATAGACATATATATGTATTTTAGCTTAGTTTTATACCTATATCTAATCTTAAATCAAGTGCGCATAGTTTAGGTAGGAGATATCCTTTTTCAGAGCTTCTTGTGAAGGAGCCAAAGCTCCACACCTTGGGGATGGTCCCTTTGTTTCCATTGGATCAACTAATTAAATGAGTGGGTGAAATATCCATGTGAGAACAAGAATATTTTTTATTATAAATTTGTAACTGAAATAACACAAAATAAAAAAATACCCTCCTCAAAAATAAAATGGAGGTTAAGATATATCAAAAATGCATCTATGTAAAAATATCATTAAATTAAATAATGTTAAAGTGTTTTGTGAGGGGAGATAACTACTTTTTAGAACAAACCTTTCCCTTTGGTCTTTGAAAATGAAAAGGAAGTACACTAGAATAATTTAATAAGTGGTCAAGGTGTGGGGGTATAGGGGTAGTATCTCTTCATGGGGTTGAGGGGAAACACCCATTATAGGGTCTATGGGAAATTAAGTTTTTCCTAAAATGGCCCCCCATTTACAAAAAATAATCACTCATTTAATCTTAAAAATAGCCCCCCATTTACAAAAAAATGCAAACTTTTTGAAAATGTTTGCCCCCTATAAAAGGTCTTGTTGTAGCCAAATATTACAACCTAGGAAAGGATGTTCAATCCTCTCCCATATTTGGATAACATGATATTACCTCTAGGGTGTGGGTTTCCTATAGTAGAGATAAACCTCTAAGTTAAAAGTCTTGTTCCCTTGATTTATTTATTAAGATCACACACTACACTAAACCAATAAATTGAGGTGAAAAGTGAAGAAGGTAACATAATGTAAACCTATAATAGTGAGGTGATACACCAAAATATTATTCCACAAACACACTTGCATAGACACTAAGAGATAAAGATACTAAAAGTAACCTAAACTCTATGACCTTCTAACAAAAGTGTTTATCATAGAGGCAAATTAATATTCATAACTAGAGGTGGGTGAAAAGAAGGTCTAAAACTAGACACTACTATTCCCTCTCACACTTCATTTACAGCTCAACAAATAATATACTCCATGAGACTTGTTAGAAGAGATGCCACTCACACAATGCATACAAGGGTAGAATGGAAAAAAGGAGAAACAATCTTCATCACTTGTCATTAAAATACATGAATTGAGATTATTAGGAAAGATATTTATAGAATAAATAAACTTCATAAATTTATTCAAAGGACAAAACAAGGTGCCAAAATAGTAAGGCTTCACCATAATAGGTATATACATCATATAATTGACAAAATGGATTCCATTTATAGAGAAAAGGAGAAGAGAGAGAAGAAGAGAAGTGAAAGGGTCACAATTCCATGTGTCCAACTATGAGAACCAATAAAAATTTTAGAAAATGAGATGGAAAGAAGTTATAAAGTGGTCTTGGATAAGTGTCCATATAAATTGCATCATTATTCTTTAAGCTCACATAAGAGCTCTTCACCTTCCTCTTTGAAACTATCTTGATGATGAGGACTTCAATTGAATGCCTAAAAATTCCATATGGGTATTTGAAACATATGTTATATCATGATAAGGTAGTAACAATGTTTTAATATACTTTATACACCTTTCAACTAATGAACTCATCCATAACACTTGTCATTCACTATTTCTGACTACTCACTAGCCTTTCTAGACTTGTCTTCACATTTTTTACCCAATTGTCCTTTAGTTTCTTAAATTAATGTGTTGTAGAGGTGTTTACACATATTTTGAAAACATATTTGTCATCTATTCTATCAAATAGACCTAAAAATATTTCAAATCACCTTCCTTATTATCTCATTAAGTAGTCACATTTTATTTCTTCATTATTTGGTTAGAGACTACCTATAATGAATGAGATAGAAGAGAGTTTTTCATGTTTTAATGATGTTATAAACGTATATTTTAGGTTTGAGAAAATATCTAAAGACCCCTTATAATGATTTTCATCCATCAACCCCCTTTTGCACATGTAGAACCACTAAAATCCTACAAGAGACATTACAAACCAAATGGGTAGTGATGGGCTTGGAAGAGTAAAAAAATAGTTCCAAACACTTTCTTGACCAACTTACCCCTTTTGGATGAAAATTCCTTCATGTATTCACCATTGGGTATGCATAAGGGTTTTGAGAGGGTTTTTTATGGTTTGGATTGTTAAGGATTGTTAATAAAATCCAAAGATATAACTTAAAAAATAATTCCACTAGTTTTTATATATAGAACCCCTTAAATAATCCCCAACTCATTAGGTCACTAGCAATCCCTCCATATAGGTGTGAGCACAAGAAGTTATCCTCTCAAGATTTTCTATGTAATTTGAGTACCCCTAAGAGAAGTTTGGGTCAAAATGACCAATATATGGTTTATCTATGAAAACTAATAGGTCTACCATGTATTAAACTTTTCCTTAAATTTTATCTCCTATTGTATAAGGTTCATGTAGTCATATAATTGTACTCAATCATCATTAAGGTTCATGACTAGTTCTAGGCCTAATAGGTTTGACTGTGTTGAACTGTATATTTGACCTATTATAGGTGATCCAATTAATATAGGGTCCCTTAATTATTATTTAATATTCACATCAACCCTTTAAAACATTTCACCAATTCATTAAAGGATCTACCATGCATCTTTTATTGTTCATGTACTAAACTTGTAGACATTGTTGATTATGGAGTGCTATCTATCTAATACAAAACATAGAGCATATATCTATTTTGTTTAACCAAAAAAATATCATGGAAATATTATTGGGTCATTTTTATTCTCTTTTTCAAGCTACAATATTTTTAAATACTTATAACACCCTCAAACACTCAAACTTCTCAAGACTAGTTTCTGTGACAATGAATGCAAACAGGGTTTTAGTGGACTATAGGTTGAGATTTAAACCCCTATTTGATCAACCTTTGCCATATTTTACTTATAAATAAGGTTGAATAGGAATTTGGTCACTATGATAGTAAATTTTATTTGGTCCTTTTCAATAAATCCCTTTGACAACTCACCAAGCAATCCTCTTAAGAATGAGGTATTGTACAATCAGATTATAGGTAGCAACCTAGTGATAAAATATCTCATGTAGGTGTATATTCATTAATAACTAGTGTTTAAAACCTTTAATTTATTATTATGTCATTATATCCATTAAAACTCATATATTTTCATCTTTATCCATTATCCAATCTTGTATCATTCCTTATCCTAGATTGGTCATGCAAATTTCAATCTAAACTATAAGTGTACTTTAAGGAAAATATGAAACCTATAGGTTTTTATTTATGATTGAACATTATGTTTTAGACCTCCACATTCCATTTAGGTGACTAAAGACCATTACACACCTGAATGCATTCACTTATGTCTTGGAAACAAGTTTTTACTCACTTATCAATAATGCAATATAAGTATATGCTACAAGTTCATTTAGGTTCAAGATCATTGTGTTTCACTAAAAATATACAATTTAAAAATAACTAGGTTAAAGCCACTCAACCATCACCTTCTCTCAATATGGCATCCTTCTCTTTAGGTAAATATGTAACATCTAGATCTAGGCTAAAATATAGGGGATATAGGATTTATTCAAACAACATTAGTTCTTACCTATAGGTGACACTTTGTAAGGGCAAGTCCTTACTCAAAGAAGTTAAGGTAACTCCACTATTAGGCAAGTTTTTTCAATCTTGCACCAAGGAAATTTCTTGGACTAGTCTAGAATCAATATAATAAACCTAAATGACTTGGAAAACATCATTCAAGTCATAGAATTGAACACTACCTATGTTTTGGGGTTTTGGATGGTTCCTTCATAGTTTGTACATGCTCACACATGATTCTAGATGATTATGTATTGAATTTATGTTCAATATTGTTCACGGTCTTAGAATCTCACCTATATCAACCCTTAAATTACTTAAATGTAAACCATTCATGTATAAAACTGACCTTCCATGTTTTAGAAGGTGAAAAAAAAGTATAATATCTTGATATAAATCCACTGATAGAAGATTAAACTTTTTAACTTGGAAACATATTTTGTAGATCACTGTATTTGAGTTATAACATAAGCAGAGTGATTATACTTGCATATACATATCAAAAGTTGAAAAAAAAAACTTTGAAACCCATTTGAGGATGATGAACATGCCCTAAAAGAATGCTTTCAACACATGGAAACATCATATCATACAATAAAATGAGAAAACCTATAGGTGATGGGAATGTGAAGATAGTTTGGAGGTAGTATTAGTATTGAATATGATTCATGAATCTTATTTCACCAATATAAAAATTATTTCCATTGAGTGAGATCCCATTAGGAGTGCTAACATCCACCAAAAGCATTTATACCAGTTCTTCTCCTTCTATCCATACAAGCAAAAAATTGGTTGGTCTTGTTTGACTTGCACAAGAGAGTGATAGAAAAAGTGAAGTATTTTTGGTCATTTTTGAACCTATCAATGAAATATTAACATCAATATGAGTTTTGTGGATTTGAAGAGTCAGTCTAAAGTAGCCACATGTGACATCACTATTGTATAAGTTGTACAACTATGTAAAACTACCTATTTTGCCATTAAACTTATTCTTTATGCATTAATCCCTGTATAATTTTAGTTATAGAATAGTTATATGACTCTCACATGACACATGGGATGTTATACCACTCCTTCAATTAATTTTATTCTTATGAGAACTTTTCAACTTATTAAATTGGCTCAAATATGGCATAAATGACACTAGAATGAATTGACAAATATGACTAAAGTAAAACAAGATATTTAACCTTAGTTATGACCAAGGTGGAAAATTTATGACCTAAGGGACCTTATGAAAAGTTTCAAATTGTATTTGGTTTTATGTATTTGACTAGGGGTCAAATTAGTCAACATTTTATCAATTTCCTAGGGGTAGAAAGCTTGTTATGATAAGAACTAGTTGTCTTCTCCTATCCTTGGGAAATGCAGTCACCTATACACCCCTTATGAAATTTAAAAGCCTCTAATTAGACACAAAACACACCAAATATAATATATGGAAAAAAAACACATAAATCAAGACAAAAACAAACACACTTATGTTCATAAAAATACTTAGGTAAAATAAACACAACACAAACAAACTAAAATATATATAGCCTAAGCTAAATCAAGTTTATAATACAAGATAAAATGGGAAATTGTCACCATATATTTCTCCATGATATAGAGGAATTCATGATTCAAGTTTCCCTTTGAGTATTGGCCTTGATGTCTACATTTTTTTGATGTTTTCTAACCTCTTTCACATGACCTTCAATGTAATCAGGACAGCTTCAAACAGATCACCTATGAAGGTGAATTCTTCAATAAATTAAATAACCTCAACCATTCCATGAGAATCCTCTAATACAACATATAATGGTGCTATAAAGAGGCATGCTTTCTTTACCTCAATGGTACTCTCAATGAGATTACTTTTATTACCATCTCCTCGTGCTCATCAAGGAGATTTGTGTATTTAATCCAATATTGGTTATTATCCTCCATGAGGAAATCTTGCTCTATTTTCTTGTGCACTTGACCTTCAACTTTGAAAAATTATTTTATTTCTTAAAACAACTCAATTTTTTACAACCAATCATATTTTCTCTCTTTCTCTTTGAAAACCACCACTTCCTTAAAGTCATTCTCTTAATTATATTCATGATTATCATAGTCGTCATAGACTACCTCATGATGTTCCTCAATACATGGTTATTAAATATGAAATTTTCATTATTTCTCCACAACCTCATTTTACTCTCCTCTAAAGACTAAATTCTCAAAGCTTTCATACTCATGGAATATCTATTAATGTCTACCACATACCTTGATCAAATTCCTTATGGATAGATGTAACTTCATCTAGATTTTATCTTTCTTGACTCAATAATGATGCCTTGTTCTTATATTCACCAATTATAGTCCTTTTGATGATCTCTTCTTCAAAATCACTTGAAATATCTTCTTGATCTGTTGCATATTAAGCTTGTTCTCATTTGTTTGCCTCCCATAAGATGTATTCTATTTAAAGAGGGGATGAGGTGAGAGGGTGGTTAATGTTGACACTTGGATTTAAACCCTTGAATAGATGATCAAATATCCTCATACAAGTGGTATAATAGAGTCATATCTCTTTCTTTGTGTGACAATTTCATTAAGATGAATCTATAGATAAGGGGTTAGCTCCCCTTCATGCACATTTAAATCTCTCTCTAACCTATAAATTATGTATGAAAAGGGTTAAGGAAAATAAATAAGAAACCAATTAGAGATTTAAGAATGTATAATATCCTCCCAAATTACTAAAATCATTATTTAAAGACAAACAAGGTGTTTCTCACACAAGACTCACAACTTAGGATTCATTACTACATCAATGTTTCATATTCTAGATTCAAGAAGGTATATGATTCTTAGGAATGGAATGAATGATTACAAAGAGGGATAAAATAATGGACCACTTTTAATATATCTCTACACTTATAAAATAATACTAATAAAGACTTGCAATAATCTCCTTTCTATAAATTGGTAGATCATTAAGACTACAATCTAGAAAAGACAATCTTTCACTAAACTATACCAACAAGATTCAAGTCATTACTCAACTTATTGCATATTAATAGGATTTATGTAATTCATGTAATGTTAGGATGTCTACTTGTCCAAAACAAGTCACGATAATGGTGAAAAGTGGCATAAAACATTCAGAATTAGCACAGGAAACTACCTCTTTTAAAGACCATCCATGAACATTTAAAACTGAAAGAAGGAGAGTCAACACATATCACTACTAAATGGAAATGGAACTCATTACAACAATTAGATAATGTTTTTCCTAACTATCAATCATCCTTTAGACACTTGTGTTTATTGATTTCATGGAAGCCCTTTGATTTGGTCAGTTGTGAACAATAACTCAAACCATCAACTTGTCCACTTTTTGATTTCTTTTTTTGTTCCCCATATGCTTGGGATTCTACCAATTTTTACCTTAAAATTCTCCCTTAGGTTCTTTCCAATCCTTTTTTGACTCCAATAGCTAGTTTCCATACTTTGAAATTAACGTTTATGGGGCCATCACCTTCCTTATTCATTTAAAACATTTTCCTTGGACTTTTTCCAAGTGCTCTTTAACTATGAAAAGTGCCCTCTGACTTTCCTAAAAACACCCTTCCTAAAAGTAAAAAAGACCCTTCGGTGAAATTGAAAAGTCCCATTAGCTTTCTTAGAGGTGGAATTTTTTTTGAAAATAACCCTTCATAATTTTCCATTTAGCATACTTGAGGAAAAACACTTTACCCAAAAAGTTCCCTTCAGAACCTATACATTGAACCACTTTGGTGAAGAAAGGTACCCTTCAAGATTTCTAAAGATGCCCCTCAGCTTTCTGAAATGGACCTTTAGAATTCTTGCAAATGAATCCTCTGAAAGGAAAATTATCCCTTCTATTTTTTTGTGAAATGACCTTTTGAAAGGAAAATACCCTTCAAAAACTTTGTAAAGGACCATTTGAAAATATTTAAGTGCCTTCCAAAAAATTTACAAATGACCCCTTCAGAAAGATTGAAGTACCCTTTAGAAAATTTACAAATGACCTTTCAGGAAAATTGTTTTAGATAAAATGTCTGAAATAATACCTTTAGAAAGATTAGGTAGACAATTTTATCAAAATAAATTTAACCCTTATCTCTAAAAGATATCCTTTAGGGAAATTATTTAGGACAAAATGTCTGAGACAATTCCTGACACTTGAACAAGAAACCCAAAATAAATCTCTTAAAAGAATTAACACTTGTACTTTTGCCATGGGTTTTATATGGAACACCTCCTTCGAAGGAATTCTTCATACTAGACCTAGCCAAAAGGTGTAGACGTAGATGGTCAAGCTTGAATAGCTAAGTCCAAAAATGTTTTCAAATTAATTCTTTGAACATGAAAAACTCTGCTTGTGCTTTAGTGAAGGACCTCAAATTTAGTACTTAGGAACCTTGAACTAGGATGAACAAAACCACATGATCAACTTCCTTTGTAGCTATTGTGGGTGTAATATCTGGCACTATGAAAATGTTCTTTAAATCCTTTTCAAACCTCCTAAAATGACTCAAATCAAAGTAAAAGGTACCTAGATAACTAATTAATAAAATCTAATAGCATTCATATTACATTGAAGAAACCTAGACTAACACTAAGACATGATATTCACCCCTAAAATATTTGAAGGCCAATTTTTCATATATGGGTGCCCAATTTTGACCTATAGGGTCAAAACTTTCCCAATAAATTGGTGATTCATAGGGGTAGTATGCCTTCTATACTAACTAGACCAGTAGCCTTATCAATTTATTAGGCTTATGAAGTCATCTAAGGACTAAAATAAAAAAGAAACCTTGACCATGGTTTAGAACTTGATCAACAAGACAAATAGTTACCACCTCAAAACACATAAGGGAAATGACAAACACACACAAAGATCAAAGAAAACACACCTGTGTTACTAAGTACTTATGAGAATCGAACATAGAAAAAAGAAAACTAATTATGTAAAGCTAACCAAGTATGCTCTTCCCCTTCTAGATCAAAGGGGAAATTTTAAAATCCTCTTACTTCATGGCATGAAGGATTGGATGAGTCAAGAATCATTTTGTCTCTTATCATTGCTACATTCATTTGTCTCACAAAGTCTACCAACCTTATTGGCATGATGATCATTAAGAACCAAGCAACTTCAAATAATTTGATGAAGGAAATGAACTCTTATTGTACATGATCACTTGTTTCATGTTTTTTCCCATTCAATCTCTCATGATCAACTCCCATCCTCTCTATAGGCATGATTTCAAAAGGATTTAATTCATGTTCAATAGAAAATTTAGGCCAATATGTTCTTTCTCCATCCTTTAAAAGCTAATGAGTTCCTTCTAGAGGGTGATATCCCCTCTTGATGACTTCAAATATATCATTCTTAAATTCATAATCATCTTGAAAGAATAAAAATTAAATCTTATTTCTCCTTTGCATACTTACTTGAGTTATAATTCCACCTTCTCCATCTTTGACCAATTGATAGCTTCTTTGAATAGGAGTATAACCTGCTCCAATGACTTCAAACAAGTCATCAAAAGTCTGATCAAGAACCTCTCCTAGTCTCTCCATAGTATCTTGTAAAGTAAGAAAAGAATCAATAAATTTTTCTTCCTCATCAAGTATGGATGAAAAATCTTGTGAATTATCTTTTTGTTCACCAAGGGGGTTACCTATAGTGATTTCCTCCTCATCGACACTCATGAAGTCTCCTTGATCAGTCATGAATTGAGCATACTCTTCTTCACTTTCCTTTCTCAAGATAGGTTCCTCAACATAAGGAAAACATTATTCATCAACCAAGGGAACTCAACATAAGGACTCTCAAAATTACATGGGGAAGAGAATGTAAGGGGTTATTTTGAAAGCTCATGAGAAAGAGGAGGCAAACCTTGGGAAAAAATCACTTGATTCTCTTCCTTACACTTAACCAGTGCTTCATAAACATCAAAATTAACTTGAGGAATCTCTTGATGAAAGGTATATGGGGTGTGTTTAGGCATAGGATCTTCATTTAGGTCTAAACCTTCAATCTCACCTTGACTAAGCATCCTCATCTTTACCTCTCATTCCTCAATTTGTTTAGCTAAATTATCTTAGAAGAGTCTTTCTTGGAGCTCATAGGAATCATCATATAGATGGGGAGTACATGACGGCTACCATGGAGTACAAGAAGCTTCTTAAGGAAGGGTGGAAGGGACTTGAGAAGGACTAGCTTCATTTTTCACTTCACACACTTGAACAATACTCTTCTCTTCTTAATTGCCCCATGATTTCATTATTTCACTCCAGCTCATGATCTTAGGATTGGGAATCTCTTATTGAGTAATGTTGGGAGAGGTTTGTATAGGATCAAGCTCCTCTTCAATTTCATATTTTTTGAAAAAAAATTTCTCTTATTAATGATAGGTAACAACTTCACTCACTTTCTCAAGATCTTGAGCTGGTTCATGATAGACATTTCTCCAACTTAGAATCTTGACATCATGTTGAGGGACTTGATAAGGTTTAGGGAGACTAGGAAGAGTTTGCACATGCACATGAGGAGTTTCTTGAGGATGGATGTGTTAGTTTTCAAAAAAAATAGGATGACCTTCTCCAAAGGAGGGCTCACAATCTAAGGAATTGAAATAGTTAGTCTTTATAGAAGGCTATTCTAATATCCTTTGGTATTGGATTTCTAAGTATGAAGGATTAACAACATGAGTAGTTAGTTTTGGTATAGGAGAAAATTCATTATATGGGATAGAAGGTTGACTCACTTTATTTTGGTCAAAAAGTGTTATTTGATAGAAGGGATTCAGTGTACAAGAAGAGGGTTTATTTTGTATGGTAGAAAGCTATCTTAGGATGGAAAAAGGCATACAATGTTTATTTCCTTGAGTGGGTTAACTCCTTCATCTTACTAGTTACTCCTTCATGGATTGCATGGCTTGAGCTTGTCTAAAAAACACTCCTCCTTGTACATTAGCTCTTGCTGATATCTATTTTTCTCATTCAACCTATCTATCTCCAATATTTGATTCTCAAACTCTAACTTTATCTCCCTAGAACTCTTGGATTGACTAGGAGAAGGACAATTAGGGGAGCTACTTGAGGTGATTCCATTAACAACATGATCTTGATCAAAACTATATGAATTAAAATAAGGGCCATATTTCTCAATAATGTGATTACACATACCAAATATGATTTCTTGATGCACTAGGGCTACTTGACCAGTTGAATCAACTTGGAGTCACCATTGGTGTTGATTGAATTACCTCCAAAAGGCTGATTGGTTAACAAACACACTAAGAATTACTCACCTCATTAGATAAATAGTCCCACTAGGAATGTCAAAAAATATTGATACTTGGATTCACACCCTTGAGGATATGCTCAACTCTCCTAATCCAAGTGGCATAATGGAGTCATCTCTCTCGCTATGGGTGATAATTTCATTGAGATGAATCTTTAGATAAGGGGCTAGATCACCTTGATGCACCTTTAAATCTCTCTCTAACCTATTAATTATGTATGAAAAGGGTTAAGTAAAACAAATAATAAACCAAGTTATGATACACCAATGTATAATGTCCTCCCAATTAACTAAAACCACTACTTAAAGACAAATAAGGTGTTTCTTAGACAAGACTCACAACTCAAGATTCATTACTACATTAATGTTTCATATTCTAGATTTAATAAGGTATATGATTATTAGGAAGGGAATGAATGATTCTAAATAGGGATAAAATCATGTACCACTTCTAGGATATCTTCACACTTAGAAAATAATACTAGCAAAGACCTATAACAATCTCCTTTATGCAAATTGTTAGACCACCAAGAGTACAAGTTATAAAAGATGGTCTTTCACTATACTAGACCAACAAGATTCAAGTCATTACTCATTATTAAAGCATATGAGTGGCAACAACACTTGTATATTTCTTAAATAAAAAAACAAGTACAAATCTAGCTAGAGTTTTCCAATAACTAGTAGAGGTTGCTCAAAGAGTTGAAAGAATGCATAGATATAGATTTTGAGAGAGAAATAAAATAATGGAAATCCAAAGGTCACTCATACATGTGTCACCTTGATAATATAAGTTTTAATTACATGTGAAAGAGGAGTGAGGTGAGTCATGCCATGTTAAGAGGTCTACTTGTCCAAAACAAGTCATGATAATGGTGAAAAGTGGCATAAAATGTTCAAAATTGGCACAAGAAACTACCTCCATCAAAGATCATCCATGAACGTTTAAAACTAAAAATTTGAGAGTTGACACATAACACTGCTTGATGGAAATGAAAATCATTATGATAGTTAGAGAATGTTTTTCTTAACTATCATTTATCCTTTAGACTCCTCTGTTTATTAATTTCATGGAAGCCTTTTGATTTGTTCGATTGCCAATAATAACTCGAACCATCAACATGTCCACTTTTGATTACTTTATCTATGCACTAGATGCTCAATATTTTACCATTTTTTACCTCCATGTTTTCCCTCAGTTTCTTACCAAGCCTTTTTTGACTCCAATGGCTAGTTTTCATAGTTTGAAATTGATGTTTGCAAGGCTATCACCTTCCTTATTCATTCAGAACATTTTCCTTAGACTTAAGTTTCTTTCAATATTTTTCCAAGTACACTTTAACTATGTAAATTTCCCTCTGACTTTATTGAAAACATCCTTCCCAAAAGTAAAGAATATTCTTTGGGGAAATTCAAAAGTACCATCGGCTTTCTTGGAGATGGACTATTTTTTTGAAAATAACCCTTCAAAACTTTCCATTTAGTATACTTTAGGAAAAACACTTTACCTGAAAAGTGCCATTTAAAACCTCTGCATTGAATCACTTTGGTAAAGAAAGGTACCCTTTAGGATTACTAAATATGCCCCTCAACTTTCTGAAATGGACCTCCAAAATTCTTGAAAATGAGTCCTCCAAAATGAAAATTGTCCCTCTAGATTTTTATAAAATGACCTTTTGAAAGGAAAATACCCTTAAAAAACTTTGCTAAGGACCATTCAAAAATATTTAAGTGCCTTTCAAAAATAATTCAAATGACCCCTTCTAAAAAGTTGTTAATGACTTTTTGAGAAATTTGTTTCGGATAAAATGTCCAAAATAATCCCTTCAAAAAGATTATACAGACAATTTTATTGAAAGAAATCTAACCCTTAGCTCAAAAAGATATCCTTTGGGGAAATTGTATTGAACATCATGTCTAAAACAATTCCCAACACTTGAAAACAAATATTGAAATAAATCTCTCAAAAGACTTAACACTTTTAATTCTACCATGGTTTTTGTATGGAACACCTCCTTTAAAGGAATTATACATACTAGACCTAGCCAAAAGGTATAGAATTAGATAGTCAAGATTGAATGACTAAGTTTAGAAATGTTTTATAAGAAATTATTTGAACATTAACAAATATTATTGTGATTAGATGAAGGATCTTATATTTAGTATATAGGAACCTTGAACTAGGATGAAAAAACCCACATGATTAGCTTCCTCTGTAACTGCTACATGTGCAAGATCTGGCACTATGAAAATGCTCTTTAAACCCAACTCAAATATCTTAGAATGACTTAAAGAAAAATAAAATGGACCTAGACAACTAATTGATCAAATATAATAACATTCATATTACATTAAAGAAACCTAAGCTCAGACTAAGACATGATATTCACCCCTAAAAGATCTAATGGCCAAGTTTTCATTTAGGGGTGCCTAGTTTTGACCTATAGGGTCAAATTTTGGTCAATAGTTAATTGGTTAATATTTGGTCATGGGGATGGAAGGATACACTTTTAATAACTCTTGAAGGGAGAGAAGGTTCTACTGGGTTATAGACATGTCACTTTTCTTAGAAAGTACCTCATGATTCTCATTATCTTCTTGAAAATCCTCCACATATATAACTTCAACCTCCATTTCCTTTACCAATTAATTCATTTCATTTTGAAACCCTTCTTGGATTAACTTCAAAGATGGATTATTTTTATGCTTTTTAAAATAAGGTAGTGTGGTTTGGCCATGCATAAGTTTTTTATTCTTATCATCAACTTCTTGGTTACAAGTAGGAGTTTTTAGGCTACTAGTATATTTTAGAGATTGAGTGGGATCTTCATGAGGATGATATTCATGAGAGGAATGACATGGACCATAGGAAAATACTAGATTATGGGAGAGATAGACTTATTCTTCAAACAAATTTTCACTATCTCCATAGCTTTCATGAGACCTTTCAATATCTACAAGTTACCTCTCAACTTCTTGGTTTTCCCACCTTGTAAGCCTATCAATCCATCATTAAATGTAACATCTCATCTCATGAAATTATTCACTGATTATGTAGTTATCTTATTCCTCAACCAACCTCCATTTAATAAAAAGGTAATGAACTACCTTTCTCATATTCTCTATGGAATGACTAGGCATCAAAACAAGCTCTTGATCCCATTTCTTCATCAACCTTTGTGAGTTTATAAATTTAAGCATAAATAATAACAAGGAATTATATTGAAGTGGAATTATAGGAGGATGAGAAGGATAGGATTTTTTGTATTGAATTTGAGGAAGTCATATAGGGGTTTGATAGGATGGGTAGGACTATTAGGGAAGGATGTTTTCAAGAATATGCCTCTTAAGAGCTTTGACTTATTTAAGAACTTGAAGATTAAGAGATTGGATATCTTCTTCAAGGGCCTTAAACTTATCTATTTTACATCCTTATTCATAGGCTTCTACACAAGACTCTTCAATAACTTCATGACTACATGGAGGAGGAATTGGTTTACCATAATGTGGATAACAACTTTAATAGGGAGTTGAATACTAAGAGATCTCAACATAACTATCCATATCAGATTAATTAATTAAAAGGAACATAATAATTGATCAACATATTTTGAATAAGTACTTAGATCTTCTTATCACCATATGATGCATTCAGAGTTACCACTGGTGTTTGTTTTTATGCTTCCAAAAGCTTATATTAGGAATAACACACAAGCAATTCTTCTATTATTTTGGACATTGATCCCAATATTTATGAAAAAAATGTTTTAAACAAATATTTCACCCTAGGAGAGGGTATTCAAGCCTCTCCCATATATGTAAAACATTATATTACCTCTAGTCTTATCGGTTTCATATAGCAGAGGTAAACCTCTAGGTTAAAGGGATATCTACATTGATTTATCTCTAAAGATCACACACTACACTAGACCAATCACTTGGGGTGAAAGGTGAAGAAGGTAATAAAATGTAAAACTATACTAGTGATGTGATACAATAAAATATTAGTCCACAAACACACTTGCATAAACACTAAGAGATAAAGATACTAAAATTATCCTCAACTCTATGACCTTATAGAAAAAGTGTTTTGCATAGAGGTAGATTGATATGCATAACTAGAGGTGGGTGAAAACAAGGTCTTATACTAGACACTACTAGTCCCTTTCAAACTTCAAGTATACCTTAACAAAAAATACACTCCATGAGACTTGTTAGAAGATATGCCACTCACACAATACATACAAGGGAAAAATGAAATCAAGGAGAAATAATATTCATTACTTTTCATTCAAATACACCACTTAAGATACTAAGATAAGATGTGTAGAGAATAAATAATCTTCATTAATTTATTGAAATGACAAAACAAGGTGCCAAACTAGTAGGGCTTCACCATACTAGGTGTGTACTTCGTATAATTACCAAAATGGCTTCCATTTATAAAGTAGAGGAGAAAAGAGAGAAGAAGAGAAATGGAAGGGTTAAAAGTCCATGTGTCCAAATATTAAAACTAGTTACAAATTTAGAGAATGAGGTGGAAATAATTTAGGAAGTGGTCTTGGATAAGTGTTCATCTGAATTACATCATTCTCCTTTGAGTTGGTGTAGGGGATATTCACCTTCTCTTTAAAACTATCTTGATGATGAGGGATTAAATTGACTACCTAAAACTACCATAGGCATCTTTAAAAAATATTTTATTTCATGATAAGGTATTAAAAAGGTTATAACAATATTAATATGCCTTTCAATCAATGGACTCATCTGCATCACGTGTCATTCATTGTTTATGATCGCTCACTAGCCTTTTTAGACTTGTCTTCACATTTATCACCTAATTATCCTTCAGTTTCTCAATTTAATGTGTTTTAGAGGTATTTGGACATATTTTGAAAACATATTTTTCCTTTTTCCTATCAAATAAACCTAAAAATATTCCAAGTCACCTTCCTCACTATCTCACTAGGTAATCACATTTTATTTTTCATTTTTTTGTTAGAGACTGCCTGCAATGAATGAGCTATCATAGAGGTTTTCATTTTTGACTAAGGTTATAAGTGTATATTATATGTTAAAAAATTCACTAAATACTCATCCATCAACCCCCTTATGCACCTATAGAATCACTTAAAACCTATAATAAATAGAGAAATATGTTTATCCATACAAAAGATAATACTGACCAAATGGGTAATGATTGGATTGGATGAGTCACAAGATAATGACAAAAAATTTCTTGAATAATTAAATCCTTTTAGATGAATTATCCTTCATGTATTCACCATTGGGTCTACATAAAATTTTTGAGAGGGTTTTTGATGGTCTGTGCTGTTAAGGATTGTTCATAAAATCTTGACATCTAACTTCCAAACCAATTCCATTGAGTTTGAGATAGAGAGTCCATTCAACCATCCCTAACTCCTTGGGACACCGTGAGATCCCTCTTTATAGTTCATTAAGGACCATTACACACTTTAATCTATTCTTTTATATCTTGGAAACAAGTTCTCACTCACTTATCAATAATGCACTATAGGTCTATGTTACATGTTATAGGTTCATTTAGGCTCAAGATCACTATGTTTCAATAAAGACCTATAGTGTAAAACTAACTAGGTTAAAGCCACTCAACCATCACTTTCTCTAAATTAGGTATCCTTATCTTTAGGTCAAGATTTAGCATCTAGATCTATTTTATAAGATAGGATCTATAATATTTATTTAAACATCATCATCTCTTACCTACAAGTGGCAATTTGTAAGGGAAAGACCTTACTTGGAGAAGTTAAGGTAAATCCATCATTAGGAAAAAAAATTCAATATTTCACCAAGGAAATTTCTTGGACTAGTCTAGAATAAAAATAATTAACCTAAATGACATGATAAATATCATTCAAGTCATGGAATTAAACACCACCTATGTTTTGGGGTTTTGGATAGTTCCTCCATGCTCTGTACATGCTCACACATGACAGTAGATGACTGTGTATTAAATATCTATTAAATCTTATTCAAAGTCATTGAATCTCACTTGTATCAACCCTATATTTCATTTATGCAAACCATTCATGGATAAAATTGACCTTCAATGTTTTGGGAGGTGAAAAATAAGTGTAATATCTTGATATAAATCCACTAAGAGAAGATGAATCTTTATAACTTGGAAACATATTCTAAAGACCATTGTATTTTCACTTCCAACATAATGAGAGTGATTATACTTTCATATCTATATCCACACATGAAAATCAACTTTGAAAACCATCTAAGGATGAAGAACTTGCCTTGAAATAATGCTTTCAATACTTGGAAACATCAGATCATACAAACAAATGAGGGAACCTACAAGTGATGGGAATGTGAAGATAGTTTAGAGGTAGTATCAGTATTGAAGATGATTCATGAAGCTCATTTCATCAATATAAAAACCATTTCCATGGAGTGTGATCCCACTAGGAGTCTTAACATCCACCAAAATCATTTAGACTAGTTCTCCTTTTATCGATACTAGTAAAAAATAGGTCTATCTTGTTTGACTTGAAAAAGAGAGTGATGGAATAAGTGAACTAGTTTTGGTTATTTTTGAACCTATCAAGGCAATATAAATGTGGATATGATTTATGGGGAGCTAAATAGTCACTCTAAAGTATCCACACATGTCGATACTATTGTATAATCTTTACAACTACCCAAAAGTACTTGTTTTTGTAGTTAAACTTCTTATTTATGCATTTATCCTTATAAAATGTCAGCTATAGAATATTTATCTGACTCTCACAGAAACATGGTATGTTATACCACTCTTTGAAACACTTTTATTCTTATTAAAATCATATAACTCATTAAATGGGCTTAAAGGTGGAATAAATGACACTAGAACAAAATGATGCATATGACCAAAGTAAGACAAGCTATATAACCTTAGTTATGATCATGGTGGACACTTTAGGACCTAGGAGACCTCATGACAAGTTTTAACTTATAGGGGTTTGACTTATTTGACCATGAGGTCAAATTATTCAACACATCTCATTTATAAAATTAAGGGATAAAACTTAGCTCTTTTATAAAATTCCCCCATTTTAATATTTACCCACCTTTCTAAGATAAAAATAGGCCACCACCTATAAATCATTCTTACCCAACTTTTTTAATAATTTGACCCCCACTTTATAATAAAATTTTATTAAAAATAATCCACCCCTTAAATAAGTATGTCTCTTCTTGATAATAAAACCCACCACTTTCCCTTTTAATAAAAAAAGAAATTTTTATCCATTTTAGTTGTGCATCGATCCCATGTTGTTTTTCTTAGTAGAGGTTAGATGATCTCTTTGGGTGGTTAGATACATCTTTTTATTGTTCAAAAATGGATAATGGTATAAGGATTTTAATTTATAACTTTTTGATGATATGTGGGCCTTAGAGAAAATGGGATATTAAAGATCTCAAAGATATTATGAAATGTTAGATGCCATCTTGTATGGAGTTGATAGGGCTCAAGATTGAATTAGGACTAATATCAAATATTAGATCATTTTATGAGTTTATGAATGAAGAAGTGTGTTTGACCTAGTTATCAAACTTGGATAACTAAATGGGAGAATAAGGAGCTCACCAAAACAAAGATAAAGTGAGAAGGGAGTTAGATAAATGCAAGCCTCACTATAGTTTTACCTACCAAGTTGAGAATGGGATTGATAAGGATATCAAAATATTATTAGAAATAAGGGAGCTCAGGTTGATCCAAAAATATATTTATGACTTTAATGATAGAATAGATTTTAATTGTGCTAAATCTAAACAATGTCATTTCTTTAGCATTGGTGAGGGTGGAGGAACATTTTCAAGCTTGATCCAAACATGGATACATAGTGAAAATTATAAGTAGGAGAGTGATTGAGTGAGATATATCATTGGATAAGGTTTTTTAATGGTGATGTCAAATAAATTATTAAATCCACCTCAAGACCATAAGGGAAGAATTTGAACTTATAAGGAAGCAAACCATAACATGAAAGGTCATTAAAAATATTTAGTCTAGGTTAGATTCATGAGCTATGTTGCATGCTAAGTAAAAACATAGGGATCTAAAGATATCATTTGAATCATGATTTGATATTCAAGACAAAAGAAACCTTGATAGCCAAAAACTACCACTAGATGTAATCTCACAATGTAGGGGAGCTCATATTAGGACTCAAAAGATCATAATGTATGAATATTAGGTTTTACAAAGAAACAAGGAGTAACTCATGAGGTTTGGTAATTTAGTAGTAATTTAAAACACCATAGTAATTATACAAGGTAAATTCAAAGCAAATATCATTAAATTCAAAGTTAAAATGCAAATCAAGAAGAGTAAATTGTCCAAAGGAGTGCTAAAAACATGCCATATCTACAAATTTATAAATGCAAAGTAGAATAGTGCATATGACCTAGGGATGAATATTTAAACAAAATGATAGCATAAATGAAAAATAGAGGTTATAATATAATAAAACTAGTTTTTGGAAGAGATTCATTCGGCAATAAAATGGTGTATTAGCATGAGAACTGGTTGTTATGGCTTGATATGATACCATATTAGAGTTATAAAAAAATATCAACATGCAAGATCTCTCTATCAATCCATTACCATGTTGAGGAAACTATCACACATATAAGACTCTTACATAAGTATATATCTATATATTATGTCTCTCTTCTCTTAAAAATATAATAAAGAGTCACATATAAATATATGGGTTAGTGGGGTTAGACAACTCATAGTGGGTTTTGTCAACCTCTAGATAAATTTCCAACCCATGCACACATAAATAATTATGAATTATTAATCATGTGTGAAACTAACTTCCTAATTCAATCTTACCTCATATGTGAGTGTGGCCAAGTCTCAAACCAAGTTGGTTAGTAAATATCCTAAACCAAGCTAGTGTGAACATGAACACTCCAAAATCATGGATGATGTAGTTTACTAGATGAGATAATATGATATCAACAAGTTATAATCATGGTTGATGCAATTTTATATAACTAATTTAAATATATTGACACATTTTATTTCATGGTCATTGAAGTCAATGAGAAGTGGTTGAATATAAATGTTATTAGGTTGGATGATATAATTTGATAGAATTTTCTTAGTAGATAAGAAGAATTGTGATTTATATGACGATTCATTAAATATTGAGGATCATAATCACCTAATTCACCATGTGTTAGGAATTAAAATTAAGTTTTATTTGGGTTCATATGACCTAACATGTTGAGTATTAACCCATACGACCACCCACTTGAAGTTTTTTCATGTTTTCTATATTTTTTCCTTTATGGAAATAAGGAGGAGCAACTATGGTTTCAATAACATTAGTGGATGAGTTAGGATTAAGAGGTAATTAATGTTGATGTGATTATAATTCATTATATTGGGTGTGTGAGACTTTAAGGTATTCATGATAACATTATTGTGTAAGAGTGTTCATATTATAATATGGACCAAACAAGGAGGAATGAATGAATATTAACATGGAAATTATCATAAGAATTGTCTATCATAGCATGCCACTAGAAAAACTTATCCAAATTTTATAATTTTTGTGGAGGTTTGGAAGAATCAAATCTCATGGATTTAAAATGAAGAATTTTTCACTTGAGTTCATGGAGACTCAAGGGAGGGTGGGATGGAGTTGTATTGATTAGTTTAAAATCTCCCTTGTTATTTTGTTAGATAATATTTGTTTGAGATTAAGTGGTATCAATGATGTTGGTTAATTATTCCCTATGAGGTGATTTAAATTGGCTCATAAGGAAATCTTGTATTTTTGCTTGATATAAGGCCTATTTTAAAGGCTTAGGGGAAAACATCCTTAATTTATATTGAAGAGGGGATTCAAAGTCAATAACAAATAATTTCAAAATATTACCATCAGTTATGTTATGGTCCACTTTATGAACTAAATAATTTTATCATTTTATGAAAGTATGAATAAATTTATTATTAATTTTCTTAGAATTAGCTAAATGGATTAGGTTATTTTTGAGAAGATCATTATGTTGAAATTACTTAATGAGAGCATTAAAAAAATTCTCTAATTATTTAATGGAATGTCTATGGAACTGATTAAACCATTCTATAAAATATCATGTAAAGGTTTTTGATATAAGTTTTGAAGTATAAAATATATTAGTTTGGACCCATTCCTTATAGAGATTGACAAAATAATTAAGGAAGAAAGCAAGATATTTATCCTAATGATCTATGATATTTAGAGAGATGTTTCTATTGTCTATGAACATAATGAATGGAGATAAAGGTTCATTTTTAATATTTTGAAGAACTTTTGTATGCATATGAGGTTGAGGGATGATATTCCCATTTTAATATCTAAGAGGAGATGGAAAACATGTTTATTTGGTTGAGTGATGATGAATTGAGGTTGAATAGCCATATAAAAATTTGGTTTTTCCTTTGGAGCATTTGTGAGTTATTAGAATTTTTCATAAGGGTCATTTTTTGGACTATTTATGAAAGTATTTGTGGTGTATCTAGATATGGATTTTGATTATAAATATGGGGATTTCCAACATTGGTATTGTGAGGAAGATTCCCAACATTGGTGTTGGTTGACCTATATGTCATAGAATATGAAGGAATATTAATTTCAACCATATTACATTGTGTTGTAATAATACTTAGTGTTATTTATATTTTAGTAAGGGGAGTTTGAACATTGATTGTAATAATTGGAACATAATGTGAGGTTCTATCCATTTATGTAGATTTATTAATGAGTTTATGACTTTTAGGTTTAGAATGTGTAAAAGTGGTATAATGTGTATAGTTGTCATTATTTTATATTTGAATTTTAGGATTTTTTAGACCTACCATGTTGTATGGGGTATATTGAGAGTGATTTTTGGCAAAATTGCAACATGAAGAATTATATTCAATGGTAGACAAGGTGGAAATTAAAAAACAACTAATATAGGATATGAATGGGTTGAGTTTGGAAAGAAATGTTTTAAGAGGTGACATAATGATGTTAACAATTTTGTAACATTGATGACTAAATAAAACTAATGGTATCATCCAAGTATATATATTTAGCTATATAATCTAGAAAAGAGAATGTATCAGCCATACCAATGGAGTCATTTGAGCCAAAAAAACTATATCATGTTGGCACAATAGTTTGAAACAAATGTGCTGTTAGTGGTGGCCAAGAACTAAAGAAAACTATATCATATTGTTCAATACATTTGGTTGAGAATAATAATTTTGATATAATGGTATCAGATTGGCTGATGCAATTGGTTAAAAAATAAAAACTAAGATAAAAATTTATTAGGTTGGCCAATATAATTGGATAAAAAATTGAAGGTAATGGTGAGGTTCACATAGAGTTCACCATAATGTATGCAATGAGATAGGATTAATCTAAAAATATATGAATCTCTAAATATGTATACTTAGATAAGGTTAAAAAAATAGAGTTGAATGATACCTAATGTTTGGGTAGTGGTCAATGGAACTATATATCTATTAATAAGGGTGCCAATTTCATCAATATCAAAAGAAATGATTCCAAAGACTTTATGTATATGACACAATGAAATATCTATATCTATACCTATATGTAGATAATATATATTTAAATTAAGTATTTTAAGTAGTTGTGAAAGTAAAATAAAGTAAACTAAAGGGGATGGTTTAGAATGATAAAAATAAGTAAGGTATTTTGGTTGAAAAATAAGGGTCTATGAAACCTAAAATAGATAAGTATAAAGTCTAATAAATCATATATCCACACTAATAATAATTTTAGAGAAAGCCTAGACAGTGCCACACACACATTCACTCAATAAGCAACAAGAAACATTTATCTAATAAATTAAATAAGGGAAAGAGCATAATTTTAGAAATACTTACCTTGGATTAGACCCATTGAGCCTCAATCTACCCCTTGGACAATGGTGATTTACAATATACTTTTATGGTTTTAAGGACCTCAAATGGTTTTTATAATACCTAAGATTATTCCTAATGAATTATCGTATTGGATCTTCAAGAAATTCATAAGACAATCTTCCTTTAAGATAAGGTTCTACCTATAACTCTACTAAATGTGATTTAGGGAAAAAGTATGAGTGAAGGAAAAGAATGTGATTGCATTATGATATGTTTGGAATGAAATATGACTTGTATATATAGTGACCAAATACCCAAACCCACACTAAAGTCTGAGTTTATGATGTTATCATGTTTTAATGTAGTTAAGGGGAGTAAAAAAACATTGAACTATGTCAGCTAGGATGAAATAGTATGAATTACAAAAGTTAAACTAAAAATGACATCAAATATGTCAAAAAATAAGCTCAGGGAATATGTGCAAAATATACAACCTTAACCTAGGCTGATGTAATGTAAATTCAAAAATTTACATGGATGAATGAGGTAGGATGGAAAGAGTTATGTAGGAAGGAAATTCTAAGGAAGCTTAACTAGAGATAGGAATCATGTGATCTTGACATAGATATAAACATATCTTGTAAATCAATAAAGTCCTAATCACACCTTTCCCAATGCATCCCTTAAGGTGTATACTCAAAGATAATTAAACTCGATATGTTAATGCAAAAGAGAGCATTAGTAAATAATAAAAGTGAAAAATATAATTTTTATACATACGGTATCAATGAGGCCAATACAATACAAATGTCATAAAACACACTACAATTTTTTTTGTGTTAGATGATAAAATTCATGAAGGATGAAGGCACAAAACATATTTTATTATCCAGGCTAATACCATAAGATATAGGGAAGCTAAAATTTTGGATAAAATTTTTATGAATTGGATAGATGGATAGAGGCTTATAATAGATATAACTAATAGTATTAATGATGTATTAATGATATAATGCTAATATCTCTCACAAATAACCATGAATAATTCCCACCCCATTCTTGGTGCACCTTTTAAATCATGCACTCAAGGAGATTGATGTGTTGACAAGACACTACAATAGAAAGTGCTAATAAATGATAAAATGAAAAATAATATGTGTATACATAAGCCCCACTTGAAGCTCATCATGTGCCGTAATAGTGTAACATGGGATGGTGATTTTGGAAAGAAACATAACAACATATAATACCATAGCTAAAATAAATGTTGAAATAATTGCTAATAAATGAATGGATAAAAGTAACATATACATACCTTAACTTATCATTTTATTAAATGGTTTCATGAAAATACCATAATATTGGTAATGGAGGGTGTGGAAACTAAATTTGAGAAAACCTAAGGATACAAAGTTACAAATTGATAAAAACATTACACATAAACACATGATGGTCAAATAGTATACGGAAATTAAACACTCTCAAAACTAACTAAATCACTTATAAAATTGGCAATCTAAGATTGATAAAACTATATAAGAACCAAAACATAAAAGAAGCAAATAAAATGAACTTTTTTGGTAATCTTAAACTCAAAGGCTATTTAGGACTAAAAGACCTAAAAACACCTCCAAAGTAAGACACATAACAAATCAAATTAGACAAAGTATACATAAAATTGATTTATGAGAAAGACATAAAAGTAAGATATGTAACAAACCATACTCACACAAAGATGAAAAGTATGAAAGAAAAAATAGGACCAAATGTATGATAAAAAGTGAATAGAAAACTCAATGTCCAAAATATAACCAAGATAAATCCTAGGAAGATAATCTAATGACCAGTAAATAATTTTGAAATAAATAAAAGATGGATACTATATTTTAAACATGGAAAAGATAAAAATTTTGTACTAATACCATGTCTAAAAGAGATGAGAATAGGAATTCATAAGATGGAAATATTTAGAAATAAACATACCTATCAAGGGGAAAATATGCAAGGATTAAAAAATGGCATCATCATGGTGAAAACATGATCTTTAATAGAAATAATAAACTCATATCAAGTTGTAAATACTAAGAGTTATCAACATTAATGGCCCTAAATAAACCTACCTAACAATGTATGCTTGGGATAACTAGTGAACTATGAATAAAATCCATTTAAGGTTGGTGTGCATGGAAAGTAAAAGGGTATTACATTCTCAAAATGTGTTATATGATTTTTAAGACCCATTAAAGATCCATGAAAGTAATATGAATATTGGTTATTTTCTTGATAAATGATGTGTTAATAGAATGTATGAAGATATTTGGATAAAATGAGACCTCCTACCCCAATTTATTTTCCTACCACATCCCAATTGACTAAGCTCTATCATGAGGAAAACTATATAGTTTGAAATTCAAATAGAATAGGAGGTTTGAAAAAAATATCATATCTTTTAGTGTGATCTTACTTTTAAGATATAATTCACCATTTAAAATTTCATTTTCTTATGATATGATTTTTAATTATTTTGGATTTTTATATTTGTATCTTCCTTACAAATTATTAAAAATCAATCAATGGAGATAATGATGACTATCAAAAGGGATCTTAAATTGCATCAATATATAGGATAACCTTCATACCATGGTTTCTAAAGACTCATATACTTGCACTTTAGAAAAGAGTGAAATCTCAAAACTGACTGTAACAAACTCAAAAGGAGAATGAAAAATAATGAATGATGGAAATGATCATAAATAATTGTGTTTCTCCAATTGGAAAAATGTGTAAATGAAGATGGTAAAATTATAGTTATGTATGATACATTAGCATAAGATCATGTAAAATTTGGGTGAGGGAAATATAGATATAATTCTATAGATTTACCACAAGAGAATATGAATAGTTATGAGTGAGTAAAATTAATACTCATTTCTATTGCCTTATATTTTATAAAAAGACAACTAGATAAGGTTGAAAGCAAAAGAAAATTATGTATAAAATTTAACAATAATGAGAATTTTTGAGGAGGTTGTAGTTGATTCCCTAAGTATAGCTATGAAACTTTGAAATTATAAATACAAGATGTGTAAATAATAAAAAACTATGAAATAGAGTAATGACAATGAATGACCCAAATGGTACATGTATTGAAAACAATGGTTGATTATAAAAAGGATCTACATTTGTGAGGAAATATTGGTTGTATTCCCTAGGTGTTATAATTAAACTCATAAAATATAAAAACTAAGAGGTATATAATAATAAAATACCTAAGGACCGAGTATACATACTAGGTAAAATGTGAAAGAGAACAAAGAAGTGTGTAGGTAAGGCAATGCTAAAAGACCTTATAAGAGAGTCAAAGTAGAAATTGCTAGAAATCTTAGCTCAACATTATATATAAAACTAAATATAATCATGTAAATTTAATATACATGAAATGGAAAGGCATACATAAAATAAAGATATGGAGAATGCAATTTAATATATTTTGTAAAAAAAACTAATGATTATTTAGTGCTATGAAAATATGTCCTTAAACTATTTACAATCTACATGTACCAAGTCTAAGGATGTCTTTGAATAGGTATGTGGGATACTAAATTGTGTGTGTTTTCCTTATTTTTTGTGTGTATTCTAATTTTAATAGTAGGTATCTAACATTAAAAGTTTAAAATTCAAATTTTTTGGTATGTTATTCAGATATGTGGTTTTTGTATTGATGATTTTGCTACAAATCACTTAGACGTCACTCATGAATTAGATCTAAGGGATGAAGGTAGGATTCATGAAGCTCCTAATTAGGAATGATGTTATTAATATATATTCACAAAGAGGGTAAATACACTTCTATTGGTAAGACAAATTCTTCACCATAAACTAAGGAAAATGGATTTGACCTTATAAAAGTACATATGTTAATACAATAATAATGAAATGTGGGGTAAAGCTTGATATTATAATCTAAATTAGAATCCCTAATATACTTTTATAAGACCTTGTTAAGGATTTTTTGGTTTCTTTTGATTGGCCATTACAATGAGGGTGGTATGTTGTCCAAAATTTGTGTGTAATATTACATTTTCACACATATTTTTCATGTCTTTGTTTCTAAAATTCCCACCATTCTTTGATATGATGGTGTGAGGAATAAAAAAATGAAATATAGTTTTATTGAGGATGAATTTGGAAATAACTACACCAATGATGTTAATAATGGGCATAACTTATACCCACTTGGTAACATATTTTTTGTTTGTGATGATGCCAACATGACCATATTGTGACCAAGATAATTTTTTCATCAAATATAATCCAAACATAAAGAATGGCCATGGATATTTAATGTTGTGAATATTATTTAGAGGAGAGTGAATTATGTTGTCATGGATTTAGCAAGGATTACACTTGTCAAATGTGAAGGGATATTTTTTTAGAGTAAGCAAGTAATATACCATCCATAGGCATTTGTGGGTTTTATAATGTCTACTACAAAGGTAAATGAAAATGCCTCCATGTTATTATTCAAGGAGATAAGGGACTTAATTTCAAGCAACACAATAGAGTAGGGTACCCATGAAATTATGATAATAGAGAATAATAGTTGAATGACATATTTATATGATTTATTATAAATTGTGGTCTTTTCATGAAAATCAACCTTAGGAGGATAAGTATGATTCTCAATTAATTGAATGATGTCTTTATACCATGGAATTTCTCAAGAAATGATTGATTTGATCTGGAAAAGTAAAGAATCATCCTTGATTTTTAAAGTATATGGTGATTTCCTCATGTGGATGAAGAACTTCAAGTTGTATAGTGTCTGATGATGATATTAAAGAGAGTTTGAGGAAGTAAGAAAGTCAAAGATAACAATTTTATCTCTTATAAATGATTTGATTGTGAAAGATGCAAACTATTTAGAAATAGTATAGGAAATTTGATGATATGCAATAATATTTTCACTTTTACATTGATAGGTACCACTAATTTGGTGATACATGAGTTATGAATATCTTAGGGAATTTAAGTATGTAATATCTATATTTATGGTTTCTTACATCCCAATGATAGGAGATTAATATTCAACCATATTATTAATGACATCAAAGTTTAATTAAAATTCTAAAGGAATATTTTTTTCCTTGAGGGCCAGATAAGACACATCTTTCTTCCATCTCCTTGAAGGAACTTAGATCCATCAAAGTGGATCATCCACATTTCCTCATGTAGGTTAATGGTAACTTTGGGTAATTATTCTATAGTATATTTTTTAGATGATTCAAGTTTAGAGACTATTTTTATTTCTCTTTGAGGACCTTGGACTAAATGACACCCATGAAATTATGGAATTATTTGTTTGAAAAAATAGCTTGGTTAATAGTTTTGATTATGAGTGAATATCCGACTAGACAAGTATCCTGAAGGTGTTGTGTATCCTATACATGAGTAATGGAAAGTTGATTAATGATCACTTGGAATTTGATTAATTTTTGGGTAATTATTTATAGGTCAAACATCATTAATATTACCATATATTTTATGATTCATTATCTAATAAATAAGGCCTTATAGAAGAAGTGTTGAAGGGGGTCATAATGGATGATGACACAAGTGGTTCGATAAAGCATATAATCTCAAAGGTTTTTAGAAATGATGTATATTACTAGATAGTCACACCGTACTTTCATGTAGTGAATATAATAATCTATTAGGGTGTGATTGATATAATATATTGTGTATTATTATCCTAACCCATATTTTTGTGTGAGCATTGCATAAACTGATATGGGGGTAGATGATGCATACAAGATGAGAGAATAATCAGTTAAAGATGATCATAGATTAGGAGAATGAAGTAACAATTTATTTATGTTGTCAAAGTATTTTCAACAAGCATCAATACATTCATGTGAAAAACCTTTCTTGAGAAGGGAGTTTACTAATTATACATGGTAGGCTAACCTAAGAAAATATAGTGTATTTAAACAAAATTCCCAAGGTAAGTGTGGATATCAAAAATAGACCTAGGTATAGAAATGTCGAGAATGGAATTGATATTATTGGGATATATGTAAATAAATAATAATTAAAGTAATAATCCTATGAATATTATCAAGGTAACATCAAAAATAAACTTGTGAGGACTGAGCTTAACTTTGTATTTGACAAGTTTATCAAATATGATGGGAAAGTCATGGAGATGGTTATCATGATGTTTTTATTTGTATATAATATCAACCATATAATTTTAAAGTATTTTGTGGATTATATCATGAAATATGTGGGTCATGGTTCATTAATAAGTTTCACCAGCTTTTTTTAAGGCTAAATGGCATATGAACATGCAACAAGTTCCCCACTCATTAGTAATCCTTAAGGGAGATATGAATATGATTATACCCCAAAAACCATACATGATGGATAACATATCATAATAGGATTTAGAATCAATAATATCCTCAACTAGTAGTAAATAAAATTTATCCTTAATACACACTAACTTGATATTACAAAAGTGGTTATAGATACAAATGACCATGGTGGATTTATTACAAAAAACGTAATATGTTAAATACTAATTTTGAATAATATACAACTTTGATGAATTTGGAATTGTTGTGACATAATGCATAAAACTTAAGGGGAGTATTTAGTTGCTTTTGGCACAAATGTTTTAAATCTGGATATGTCACTATTATGGATAACTATGCTAGGTTAATTATGGGCATGCCATGATATGACCATGCAAAAAATCCAATTATCTTCATTTTAGAGTGAAGCTCTTCAGAGATATGAAATTATATAGGAATGAAAATAGTACCAAAATAAATCACTTGATTTTATTTGATAAACATGACATTTCCATCTTGAAAATTATATAGAGCCAAAGGAATCTTGGAAATAGGATTGTTTTTTGGATCGACACTAGCAACAAAATTATTAAAGTGGGGATATTTTTTCTCATAAGTCTAAGCTTATAGTGTTGTCATGAAATTTTAGACTCTTTATCATGGAGTAATTCTAGGATAGCTTCATTAATATTAAATCTAGGTAAAGGGCCATAATATACAAAATCTAATCTAAGATCTACAATATTGTTACATTTACTGTCAAACTTAGAATGGATTTATCTTATAGAAGTGGCTTTAAAATCTAGTATTTTGTCAAGATCTTGTGTATAAGTTGAATATATTTACTTTATGGTAATATCCTAGTCAATATAATATGATACAAAAGAGTTAGGATAAACTTTATATTTTTTTATTTTGAGTTCTCTTTTCTTAGCTTATCAATCTCATCTAGAACACATATGATCTCACACTCTAGATCCACTTCTCCTTCTTCTTCATCTGAGTCTTCAAATTCATCTTAATCTAGATTTATAGAAGTTTATCCTCCTATCATGAATAGGGATTGATTTCCACTAGACACAAAGGCACAATCATGATCATTATTTGAACTATCACTATCTTCCATTGAGTCATTATCTTATTTTACATATATACCTTTCTTATTCTTGAAGAATTTCTTATTCTTAGGATAGCAAACTTTTACCTTTTTGCTACTCTACTTGCTCAAATTTATCATTTTTATTTCAAGTTATTTAATAGCAAAATGTCCTACTTTACCACAATTAAAGAATTTGAAGGGTAACTTACTTTTATACTTTCCAAATCCTCTATTTAATTTTTTGACAATGTTAACTTCTTCTGTATTAGTCTCCTCAGATTCAAATGTAGATATTTCTTCATTAACTTGTTACCTCACTAGTCATAAATTTTATTGACACTAATCCTAAGGAGACACCAATCCACTAATTTAAGATCTTCAAATCTAAGGAAACACCCACTCCCTAATCTAAGCACCCACTTAGCTTATCTAATGGCACCAACCTATTAGACTCTTCTATAGAACTATAAATCCAATTTATAAGTTAGATTCATACATGAATCCAAATTTACATTATTTTTTATAGGTATAATCTACAATTGATCATACTCTACACATTCTCTGTGTGCCTTTATTCCTTGCAGGTCCTCTCTATTCCACTAGTCTTGTGTCTAGATATGTCTCTATTCAACACACTTCATTAGCTTCATCAACCACTCTGCTCTACTCTTCCTCTTCTTATTCTATGTGTTTATGATTTCCTATTTGACACACTTCATTGGCTTAATCGAAACCTCAACTCTACTCTACCCCCTTTGGTTCTGTGTCTTTATTATTTTGTATTTGACACACTTCATTTGCTTTTTCTCTCTACCTTTATCTATATTCAATTTGGATCAATAGAAAAATTAATTATTCCAACAAAATTTTCCTTTGTCATAGGTATCATATATAAACAAATGATCTAGGGTTCCATATATTCTATATGTTCACACCCAAAATGTTAACACATCATATCAATTCTAGACTTTAGTTCATTAAGAATTGTATTGTAAATTTTCCACATCTCAATTACATGCATCATGCCATAATTATAGGTCTATTTAATATCTATATCATCTATTAGACTTAAATTTTTGACGCATAAGCTCTTTAGTGTAGATTTTATTGGTTAGATCAATCAATCTTGTTATCTGTGTCAAGATATAAATCTTATACACAAGTTTCTACATGATCTTATAGATTACCATTTATCTAAACATGATTTTAAACATCATTAATTTATATTTCCTTTAGTACCATGATTCAAGGGTCTCTATTAAATTGGGTCAGATTTAAAATGCATCCATTTGATCAGTCTCTGATAGGCTCATGATATCCATCTGATCTTTGTATTCTTCCAAACTTTAGCTTTGTCATCTTTAAAACATGCCCATCAATCTTATTGATCCAAAATTATGTGTGTCATTTGATATTTAAATATTCATGATCTTTACTTCCTTCTTGATTTTAAACATCAATCTCTTTAGCCCATCTCTCTACTTCTTATATATTTGGTTAATTTTACTTTATATATCTTCTCAAACTTTCTTAGTCTTTAACTTGACACTATATCAATAACCATCAGTCACTTTATTCTATCTATGTCTACTCACTCTATTATATCTTTCTCATCCAATATTTTGTGTGTCATTGGATCTTTGAATTTGCATAAACTTTACCTTAACTTGATCATTAAACTTTGACACTTTAACTTCATATTTTTGCTTCCTTTATCTTTGGATCACTTTCACTCCATCGATCTTCCTAAACATGCTTAAATTTTAACTCACCACTATGTCAATAAATCTCAATAACTTTATATCATTTGACTCTAGTCACTCAATTGGATCTCCTTTACATGATCACCCATGCACTATCAAATCTTATGACAAGATTGATCATTAACTTTGACAATCTTATGCTCATTAGGTCTCTCTCTAAAATTCTCTATGAATGTGACACTTGTCACTTATGTGTTCACTTAGAGATCCTTTTGATAATTTGAATTTATCATGCTTTTTTGGATCTCCAATGTTTGATTAATCATGAGCTATTTAATCCTCCAACTAGCTCAAAATTTATATTTGATAGAATCACTCTCATTGGTCCTTTATCTGACATACTCATGTGCATTTGACACTTGGCATTAGTGAATTCAATCATATTTAACTTTAAAACTTTGAATTTTCTTTGCTTTATTGGATCACATGTGTAAGATAAAGCATGGGTCATTAATCAAGCTCAAACATATATTAAGTCTTAGACTTATGAAAACATAAAGTCCTTTGATAATTTCTTAGAGCCAGTAATTGTTAAGTCAAGGGGATTTTTTCTTAATGAAGATATGAAATTAATTTGTAACTTAATTTATCAGTTCTTAGCTATACCAAGTCAACATTAAAATAAAAAATTTCTTGTTGATTCCATGGCTAAACTTTTAGGATTTTACTATGAAACCCTATAATGTTTGGGAGCTAAATAAATCAATTATGAGCTCATTCCATCTCCTTTAAACCTTTAGACTATATTTATAGAATGTACATAAAAAACCCATAATGGATCTTCTATCTGTTTGACTTTAAACATCCATAAATGATCTCTATAAAAGCATGACAGCTTTACATAGTGCAACTATGAAACATGCTCTTCTTTACATCAATCTTGTCTGATCCTTTTGACATCAATGACATCCATAGTGTTTCTTTTGACATCAATGATAATAATATTTCCAAAAGTAATCATGACCTAAACTAGGATGATATGATCTCTTTTAGGTTAGATGAATAGGGGAAGTACCCTCTATTTTGTCTCAAACATAGGGCACTCCATAGTCAAGGCCACCTATAGGTTTAGTATATGAATGTTAAAAGGATGAATCAAGAATCTTGTAATGATCATGGGATGATGTCTATAGTTATATTGAAGGTAAAATAAGTTTTAAAAGGCCTCACATTCATTGTGATCATCTATAGGTGGTCAAATACATAGAAATAAAGTTTAGGCCTACTATGCCTAAAACTAAACCTATACCTCAAGGTGCCTAACTTTATTCACATGATAATATGACCTTTATAATATATGTGATAAATTTAATGGGATATTTTATTAATGGTAAGATCCACCATGTTGCATATAATAACATAGTAGTTATTATTTTGGCCTAATTCTCTCTCAAGATTATCCAAAATATAATGTAGGAGCTCAAAATCCAACTCCATTTTATCATATCTATATGGATGGTGTTCATGGATCCTAAAAATTCTATGGATATTTTATTGGGGTCCTTAAATTTTTTTGGTGGAATTTATTTGAAGGTTAAGCATCTAGATTTTATGAACCATCACTAACAAGCTAACCTTTTTAAAACCCTTGTATGAACCCAATGGATAAAATATCACTGGAGATGAATCTATAAGTGTAAAATTTTCCTTTAAATTATTTTTTTCATCATTTTAACTCTCCCAAGATCCTCACCATATAGTTGTTCCGTACCATCACTTGTATAAACAAGATAAAATTAGGTTTTTTGTAGGATTTTATTTGAATTATAGGTTAAAAAGGGAATTGGTGAATGAAATTAATTTAAAGAGTTTTTTAGGAATTTTTATAACTCCACATACTAATCTCCAACCTAATTTATGAATGAAAATACCTCTACTAGACTTTTCATTGCAAACAGTCTTGAATAGCACAATAAGAAGAAAGTGACTACCTAAGTATGATAGTGAGAAGAGTAACAATGAATATTTTGAGGTACATTTGATATATAATAGTAAAAATATGTATTAAACATGTGTTTAACATCCATACAATGATATTTCTTTATAAATTGTAGGCCACCTAAGTGACAACTATGAAGATTGAAGCCTAGAGAGCTAATGAGTGACTATAAGTGTCAAGAGGAAGATCATAAATTAGAGAGGAATAAAAGGACATAAAATGGTCTCATTTACATCTTATCATGTTATAGGATATGTATCAATGACTCTTATGTCATTTTTAGATATTCAAGTGGATTACTCATCAACAAATTGATTCCAAGAAAGATAAAGAAGAGTTCTATGCCAACTTGAGGAAGATGATATGTTTCATATTTACACATGTTCAAGACAACTTCTTAAAATTTTTAAAAACTCATTATACTTAATTTTAACTATTTTACAAGTATTTACACCATTTCTTGTGACTCTTGAACTTCAATTCTCCTCTCTCCTCTCCTATGCTCTACATATGTAAGCCTTTTTGGCTTTGTAATGGATCCACAATTGGTATGGTAAATCACTACTAGTTTAACATCTTGATTTGAATTTATATAAATTTATAAAACTTTATTTTATCTCTAAAATATCTTTCCTAAATATATAAGGTGGTTTATGTGGTTGATAAGTGATGAATTTATTATCCTTGCTTCCATTTTGCACTTGTTTTTTTTGTGTGATTGATATCTCTTCTAATAGGTCTCATTAAGTGTATGTGTTTTTTAATTATGTTTTTAAGTGTGAGAGGTATTATTATTTTCTATAATTATAACTTATTTTCACCAACCTATAGATATGAATATAAATATGCCTCCATTAAGAAACACTCATACTAGAAGGACATAGAGTTGAGGTCAGTTTTGGCAGTCTTATTTCTTAGTATAAATGCAAGTGTGTTTTATGGACTTATATTTGGTGTATCAAATTCATTATTTTAGGTTTATTTATGTTTCCTTCTTCCCATTTTCAATCCAAATATTTATTATCCTAGTGTAGTGTGTGATCCTAAAAGATAGATCAAGGGAGATAGCCCTTTCAAATATAGAGGTCTATCTTTTGAAGTATCTTGTCTATTTATAGAGATAGTCTCATATTATCTAAAATTTAAGAAGGTATACTTTAATTTATTTAGGGTTAAAATTTGGGATATAATATATATGGAATTTTCTATGGGACATGAATTATAAGAAGGTTGTTTAAGGTGGATGTTGGTCTTAACAACAAGGATCTATAACAGTCCACTTCCTGTAGTATTTGACAACTCCAACATTTCAATCTTGGTTATAGAATAGTATACTCTTTCATGCCTAAGGTAAACATAAGGCCTCTTAATAAATTCTTCCCTTTTTATTTTCAATAGATTCATAATTATTCATATAAAGGAATTAGATTTTAAAACACCCATCCTTATCCAAAGAAGTCATACCTTGCTCACAATCCCATAAGAAAGTTCTTGATAATTCCATTCTCAAAAATCCTAAAGCTACCATGGAAATGAACTTTAATTTTGTTGACATAAATCAATATAGTCCTATAAGACTTTCCCACTATGATTATATCCCCATAGCTACCCTCAAAAGTATTTTGTCATATACCGATGAGATTGCCCTCACACCTATTGAGCATATTAGAAACATTTCTATTTTTTGCAATATCCATCACATCATAGAGGATAACATTGAAATTTGGTTTTTGTTTATCTAATTAAAAGGAAGATATATTTACTAGTATTTAATCTTGATGCTTGATTCAATCACCATATGGAATGAATTCAGAAATGCATTGAAAAGGAGATTTGAGGACAAGAGTGATAACTTGTCATTGACTGAGAAGCGAACTAGCATAAGGAGATCATCTCAAGAAGTCATTAAAGAATTAAACACAATATTTCATAATACATGGGATAGGATACGAATCCTACTAATACCCATAGCTCACCATGATTTCCTTTAATATCTTAAAGCTTTTGATAGTGGAATTATAAGCTATGAGAGGTAACACTTTGCTTAATTCCTATGAAGTTTCCATTAGGGAAGATAATTGTTTGACCCAAGTTTGAAATATTTCCATAATACCTCCCATGACTCTATTACCTTATTTTCAAACTCATACACTTGTTGTTTTTCTCATTCTTGTACCTAAACACAAGCTTGATGCCTCTAGTCAACCAAGCAATTATAATGAGGTAGATAAAATGAGAGATATGGAGCAAGAGATCCTAGTTATAAAAGGGATAACTCAATAGGAGTAATTAATTCCTTAAAAAATCCATTATAAACATAATCAATCCCACCCTAACTATAAAGGTAATATACCACATTTCTAAGGTCATTCACAAAGTCAATGATAGTTGGTCTAATCTAAGTCATATGGTGGTTACAATCATAATTCTCTTTCTACCTCAATGGAATTAGTGATTAATAAAAATAACCATGCCCAAAAATATGATGGTTAAACTTCATGGGATCAACCTCATGATCCAACTTCTTATGTCAATGAGTCCTTTAATCAAGACTTTAGGTTAAGTTTGGGAACTATTCCAGTTATGACTCAACATGAGGTTCCAAATGGAAGAGTAAATAATGAAAAGAGTGGTCAAGTGTGGTATTAATTGGCCAACTATAATTAAAATTATTCATGTGTTGTGAATTATCAAGGGTATTTAAGCATAGATGGAAGTTCTGTAGCTATAAAAATAAGATGCAAGAGAAAGGTAGTTGAATAAGTTCAAGGGGATACTAATGGGAAACCAATGTATGTTAAAACATCCCAAAGGGTAGGTATGTATAATAAAATTCAAATTACACAAGTAAGTTAAAGAGATAAAAATGGTAGGAGTGCTTTCATACCTCAAAATTCTCAAGGCATAGACAATACTATTCTTACTAGTGGACATGCAAAAGTTAGTGTCCCTTTAAATAACATTATAGAATAAATGAATAGGTCTCATGTGAATGTGTCAATGTGGGATACATTATAAATACTTAGACAAGAAAACCTACTTCAATAAGAGTTGTATAAGCTCTATTTGGTAACCAAAAAACCTAGTGTGAGAGAGATAACCTTGCCAAATACCATAAAGTATAATGAAGGATAGTTAAACAAGGTTAAAATGACAGACAAACCTCCTCCATTTTATTTATCCATCATTATCAAGGATGCTTTAGTACACAATCTCCTTATTGATAGTGGATCAAGTACTTGTGTCATGCCCAAGAAAGTAGCTAATAAATTGAAATTGAAGTATGAGCTTCATGCCAAAGGAGTGATATAATTAGATGGGTTAGCTGCCAAGACCATTGGCATAATCAAAGGTTTATAAATTATTCTCCATGAGTTTTCTACCTTCATCATTTCTCAAGATATTGTAGTGGCAGATTTACCTCCTCATTTTTCACTTTATTTTTCAAGAGAATTAACTTCTAAAAGTGGAGGTTATCTAACTTTAGACTGGTCTTATATGATATTTAAGACTAGGTATGATACAAAAGTGACAATCAAATTTGAACCTTTATCTAGCTTTCATATATAACCATATGTACCTTATACCTCTAATATGAATTAAAATGTCATTGAATAAGATGATCACCATAGTGATCAAGAACCTTTAACACTTCTTGATGGCATATATGATTTTTATCTTGATGAGTTAGGAGATAAGCAAGGTGTAATTGAATAAACATGACTTGGTACTTATATAATCCATGAAGATTGTAAAGGAAAATTTGAGGTAGTTATTGATAACATTCTATAGCAAGTTTCATGAGGCAACTAACTTGTACACATGGGTGATGATGTTGAGATATCAGCTATATCAAAGCATGATAGTCTTAGTGAACACTCATTTTTGTTTGCTAAATAATATAATTCTCATGAACATGAACCCCAAGAGGAATTAGAATATTTATGTTATAAATTCAATGCCATTGTGAATGAATTTGAGGATTTGAACAAGCATGTAAATTTTTAAAAGGATCATAGACTAGATGATGAGGTTAACCATGCACCTACTAAGCATAAATAAGAGTTTGAGTTCTTTATAAAGAAGAAAAAAATTGTGGGGAAACAATAAGTTTTTTTAATATATGAGGATAGTCTTGATGACTCCTAATAGAAGACATATCATGCTTTAGATGCATTTAAATTTGGGAAAACTTTGATTATCCCTAATGATCAGATTTAAAACTGTCAAATGAACATGTCAAAGTTCAATAAATCTACCAAATCAAACAATTTTCTTAGAGAGATATATGTAGTGTTCTTGAGAAATCCAAATGACAAATTTTATGCTATCATAAGTTTCAAAAATGGTAGGTCATTTGAAAATCTCCACAAACAAGTGTTTATTAAAAAATATGCCTCATATGATAGATTATTTTCATGGAGAAGAAGTGATGATAAAAGCATTGTCTTTGACCCTAGTTGAAGAAATGAATAAGATATATTTCACCTTGAGTGTTTTGAGGTATTGTATATATTAGGATAGGTGTGCATTTTACTTTGAGTTATGGTGTGTTTTCCCTAAGTGTTCTAGAGAGCACAAGTGTGTGTCTTTGTCTTGTTTTGAGTGTTTATTTCACATTTTTTTAATCTAGTGTGTTTTGGTGTCCTTATATAGGAATTTCAATGTCAATAAATTTTTATCATTGACTCTATTTCCAAAGGATAGGAGAAGGCAACTGTTCCTTGGCATAGCTGTCATGCTACCCTTAGGAAATTTCCAAAATGTTAACTAATTTTACCCCTAGGTAAAATTAGGTCAACCCCTAGCTATTAAATCTTTCCATAGGGTCCTTATAAATCATAAAATTTTCATCAAGGTCATAAATAATGTCAAATCATAGTTTAATATCATAAAACATACTCTAACCTTGTCATCTTGTTTTAATATCCCTATATGTCACCTTTTGGTCATGTTAGGGGAGTTATACATAATTTTAATAAAAGGAAAACTGTTTAATATGTACTCTAATGTCCCACATGTTGTAAATTGTCAGATAAGATATTTTAAAACTAAAAAATTATAGGTTCAATGTCTATTTAAGAAGATCAAGTGAAAAGAGAGCAATTTCTAATGTTGTGTGGACTACATATTTCAATTTGCACATGGGAAGGCTTTAGATAAGTATATTTAGATCCCCATTGTTTGAATCTAATATCATGTATCTTTGTTAATAAAAAAATGGTAAAAACCAACCTCTCTCTATCATCTCTCTCTTGGATAAGTCAAAGTAGGTTAGCAATTTTTTGTTAGTACAGACAAGAGGAGAGGAGTTAGTTTAAATGCACTTGGTGGATGAAAGTAGTCCTTGTGTACTTCCTTTCCATGAAAATAGTTTTTAGGTCAGTGATTCATACTCTATGAGAAATGTTTAATATTGTTAATTCTTTCAATCTTCTTTCATAACCCTAACACCTCATTTTTTCTCATCTTTTGCATCAATTTATGTAATCCAATTGGTGTATGTAGTTTAACAGAGCATGTTCACTATTTTCATGTTATTTATAACCTAGTACCACATGTTTGATCATGTAAATATATAAGAAACATATCATTGTTCTATCAATGAAAAACATTGAAGTTTTCATATAGTGTTTGATAGAAGTAGAGTCTCATCTTTCTATAAATGACTTGAAAGCAAGAATAACATACGTTTGGTCAACTCTAGAGCATGGTGATCAATTTTTCCATATAAGGTTTAACTCAAGAGGTTAATTTATTGCAGTAAGAGGTATAAGACACTTGATATAGTTAAGCAGACTTAAAATAGCCATATATAGTCTTATCTGAAGACCAATCTAATGTCAACTTGAAGAAAGGAAGCATAGTGATGTTTGAAGGTTTTGAACCTAGCTGAGATCTCAAGCAAAATCCATAAACATAGTAGATGGTTATTATGGTGGTGATGAGGTTATAACCTGACATGTAGTATTACATATAAAAACACCTATACGCAATCCCAAATAGTGGTCTAAAGCCAATACCATATATATCTGAGTATTGATGAAAGGGCTTTGGAGGTGTTTAGAATCCAATTAAGACTACCAGGTAAGTTTGACAGCATAAAGTATCATAGTGATAATGGTAAGGTCACTACATATAGCTAGATTTAGATCCATGTACATAGATTTATGAAAGTTGAAAATGAGATAACTTACATTAATTTCCTAGAACAAGTTTTCTACTTTGTACATTGTCATTATGTTGATGAAGGTAAATGGGTCTATGTAAGTCTAATGATTTTCTATTTCTATTCTATACCTAAGAGGTATGAAATGAGAATACAAGGAGGTTATTTTGTCAAGATAAACTAATGGTTGAGTGAGTTTAAAATTAAGTCAATTTTCCACTTGAGACACTTAGTGAAATACAATGTTTTTAATCCAAATAAACCTGAAACATTGTGATGACGACCAATGCACTATAGTATATTAATGAGATCACGGTTCCAAGGCATGAGATGATCTTATCAAAGTTTTAAATGGTCTTAATGACCTTAATATGAATAAAAATGGTGAAAACATATTACTCAAACATAAATTAACACCTATCTCTAATGCACACCTACAACTTGATAGTCTACAAACTTACCTAAACTCATTAAAGGTGCATGTTTGTTTGATATGAAGTGGTATACCATAGATTATAACATTGAAAATAATCCCATAGTAGTGTTATCACACTCTATGTGATTATATAATATTAAATACGTATAAAAAATATTTATCCAATAATGGGTATGAGCCTTAAACTTAGTCTACCTAAAATACTGCACATAACCATTATCATAAAAACTAATCTTAAGAGTTTGAAGTGTTGAGAGCTCTATAAAGGTGACAAAGCTCTGAAAATTTATTTAGAAGGTCATCATGAATTAAAATAGGCTACTATAATCTCTTTTAGGTTAGATGAGTGGGGGAAGTGCCCTCTATTTTATCTCAGATAGAGTGCACTCCACATCAAGGCCACCTATAGGTTTAGTATATGAATGTTGAAAGGATGAATGAGGATTATTGGAATTACCATGGGATGATGTATAAAGTTAGACTCAAGGTGAAAAAAGTGTTAAAAGGTATCACATTCTCTATGATCAGCCATAGGTGGTCATATGCATAGAAATATAGTTTAAGCATATTAAGCCTAGAACTAGACATGTACCTCAAGATGCCTAACTTGATTCACATGACCATATGACCTTTCCAAACCATGTGATAACTTTAAGGGGAGATTTGGAAACTAGTAAGGTCCACTAGGTTGTAGAGAAAAACACATTAGTGGTCATTTTGGCTTAATTCTCTCTTAGGCCTATCTAGAATGTAGTTTAGGAGCACAAGAGCCAACTTCATTTTCTCATATTTGTATGAATGATGTGCATGGTACCTAAATAAACTAGGTATAGTTGATGGGATTAATTAAGTTATTTTAAATGTAATTTTTTTCAAGTTTAAGCATATAGATTTTATGAATCATCACTAAGAATATAACCCTCCTAAAACCATTGTAGTAACTTGGTGGAGAAAATATCATTGGAGATGCATATATAAGTGGCCAAATGGCCTTGAAATTATTTCAGATAGGATTGGAACTCTCACAAGATCTTCACCATCCATTTTTTTATACCATCATGTGTATGGATATGCTAAAATCTATGTTTTCTTTAGGATTTGACTTGAATTATAGGTATAGAGGGGAAATGGTGAATGAAATTCATTTTAAAAGGTGTGTAGGTAATTTTTATAACTCTAAATACTCATATCCCACATCATTGATGCATGCAAGTACCTCTTCTATACTTTTCATTGTAGGTAGCTTTGAATAACATAGTGAGAGAGAGTGGCTACCTAAGTATGATAGTGAGAAGATTGGCATTGAATATTTTTAGGTCTATTTGATATAAAAAAGGAAAAATAGGTATTAAAAAGGTGTATAACGTCCCTATAATGAGATTAATTGAGCAACTATAGGCTACCTAAGTGACAAGTGTGAAGATTGAATCCTAGATAATTAATGAGTGATTATAAATAGAAAATACAAGTATCAAGAGGAAGATCATCAATTGGATAAGTGTATAAGGACCTGTACTAGCCTCATTTACATATCTTAACATTATAATATATATGTAAATGACTCTTATTAAAGTTTTAAATATACAAGTGGATTATTTATCAACAAAACAATTTGAAGAAAGACAAGGAAGAGTTATATGCCAACTTGAGGAAGATGATATGTTTCAGATTGACACATGTTTAAGACAACTTCATAGCCTATTTTTCAACTCATTCTATTTAATTATAACTATTTTCTATGTCTTGACACTTATCCTTATGACTCTTGAACTTCACTTCTCCTCTATCCTCTCTTATGCTCTATATATGCAAGCCTTTTTAGATTTGAAATGAATCCATAATTGGTATGTTGAAGCCCTACTAGTTTGACATCTTGATTTGAATTTGAATAAAATTATGAAACATTATTTTATCTCCAAAATCTCTTGTCTAAGTTTGTCAAGTGGTTTATGTGGTTGACAAGTTATGAATGTCTTCTCTTTTCTTCCATTCTGCTCTTGCATTTTTTGTGAGTGATATCTCTTATAACAGGACTCATGAGGTGTATCTTTTTTTTAAGTATGTTTTGAAATGTGAGAGGTATTATTAGTGTTTAGGATCAAACCTTTATTTAACCCAACTTTGTATATGCATAACAATCTTCCTCCATTGAGAAACACTTATGCTATAAGGACATAGAGTTAAGGTCAGTTTTAGGAGTCTTCATTCTTAGTGAAGATGCAAGTGTGTTTTGTGGAATTATATTTGGTGTATCACCTTCATTAGTTTAGTTTAATATATGTTTCCTTATTCCCATTTTCACCCCTAATAGTGATTAACCTAGTGCAATGTGTGAGCCTAACACATATATCAAGGGAGTTATCCCTTTATAATATAGAGATCTATCTCCTAAAGCAACTTATCTATTTGTGGAGGTGTTCCATGTTACCCAAATTTTAAAAGGTCTAATTCAATTTATATAGGTTGTAAATTTGATATATAACATGTATTTCATGTACTTAATAGATTAAAGGAAGGGTAGGCAAATGTAGATACCCACATTTGGTACAATGTCTAATTCATAATATATATTCATATTTTTTTATGTATATGCCTTTTGATAGAAGATTGAGTACTTAATAGTGATATATTGAATGTCCCCCTTAGAATCCATGTATTCTTATTACAATGTGTAGTATATTGCTACTTCTTGTTCATTATGTTTTGCTTAGATGATTAAACTGACTATCATTAGATGTAAGTGATAATAATATTGAAATATATTTGGTAATTTCATATTTAATAAATATTATATTATATATATATATATATATATATGTCATGTCATTTCATATTTTGAAATGAGATTCTAGTTAAATTGTGCATATCTAAACACGTTGATTCTCCTTTTAATCTCATACAAAGTCTCTTGTTTCACATTATGGAGACTCTTTGATATTGAGTCAAGGTCTTTCAACAACAATTTGGTTTGAGACTATGATAGTGGATAGATAACTAAAATATGGATTGTGATTTTTATTTGGTGGTTTTTTTGCTAACCATTTTTAAACTTATAAATATGATCATTTTCTTGATTTATAAATCCAATTAAAAGATGACAACCAATTTTTAGTTGAGTATCTCTTTTTTTGAGATACAATTCCATCTTATCATGACTTTATTACTCCAATTTTGGTAATTTTATTTTGGTGGTATTTGTTATGCACATAATTTATGATGATTGATTGTTTTGGTGATGGATTTAATTAAAAAAATAAGTATCACTTCAGTGTCAAGTTTACATCTCATTTTGGTTTTTGAGATAGTTTTGTTTGATCTTGTAGCCTTTTTCCTTGGTTTACCTTCTAAATATTAATTAATTGTCATATTATAGATTATTAATTCATTTTAGTTTCAACGTAATAATTATTATTGGGTTTTCATGCAAATTTTTATTTTGATGGATTTTAGTTAGAAATAAATGGTTTTTACCAATTTTGTGAAATGAGAGTCTAGTTGAGTCATGCATAAGTTCATTATTCATTTGGAACCTACAATCAAGCTTAGTTTTTATTTTGGGAAATATTTTTTATCCAGTCTTTTGTTTTAGTCTCTATACACTCTTTGACATTGAGTGAAGATTTTTCAGCTATAAGTTGGATTGAGACTTTATGCCTAAAAAAGTAAAATATAGGTCATTATTTTTCTTTAAATTTGTGAAATACCTTAAATTATTTAATTTTTGAATTATAATATAGGCAGCTACATATTTTAGTTTGGTATTACGAATTTATAATGATGCAATACTTCTTGTGTATGTTATTTTATTTCTCAAAATAGCCTTTTTAATCAGAGTTTTGTTATCATTTTCAACTACTACATTATTTGAGATATAATGATCAATCCCAAGTCTAGGCTAAATGTTGATTTTGTTAAAATCTTTCCTTTTATTTAATAAATAATATTATGTGAAAGATATTGGTCAATAAAATGTATATAAAATTGCACTGAGTTCTTTCATAGACAATTTGTTTCATTCAAAGGAGTGATTCATTTTTATTTTCATTTACAAATTTTCATTATTTTGGTGTCTTTTTTAAGAAACTCATATTAAAACCATGTCAAGTTAGAGACAAAAAATTATATTCCATGTAATAGGACCACATAAATGATGGATCATTTAGTGTAACTCTAAAAATAGTGATCAGACAAGAGATATAAATTTTGGATAGCGAAGAAGCACTGACATGCTTTAAGATGGAATTTCTTTTTGGTGTTTTGGTAGAACATGTTTAGGGAGAGGTACCCAAGTGTATATCCATTTTGATGGTCATAATAGACTAATATATAATTTTATTGATTTAGTATATCAAGGTAACATTGACCAAACTATTTTTGAATAAAAACCCCATCATACCCATAATCATAATTATGTTGAGAATCTCGTTGACCCTTTTTTTCATCATCCTTCTCATGCAAGTTAAAATTATTAATATCTTATTCCCTCACATCCTCATGAAATTATTTTAATGAAATATGATACATGTGGATCATTTTTATTCAATTAATATTTTAGGTTGTTGTATCCTAATGAAAATTTCAGCCACCCTGCATCTTCCCTTTATGTTCATTCTTCTCATCAACCTATCACTTATTTAGATTTTTTTAATTCCACATTTAATCACATAGGATCCTATTTAAGCTTTACTTTAGAGACATAAATTTTGAATAAAGTTAAACTGAAAGTGGATGATGGTGTAGTCATATAAAATGCAAATATTGGCAGCTTGAGTGTGGCTAATGACACCCAACCCTCAAGTCCCTCTTGCTTGCTTTCATGACCCTCATAGGCATATTTTCACTAATTCATTGTCATATTTAGCCTTCCAAACTTTATCCCAGCTGATCTAGACCCCTATTTCCATGAATAATCAATCCCCTAGATCCTGTCTGATTAGGATAGTAACACCACACTTGGACTATAGTGTCCGTGCCACTACTATTCATTTTTGATGCTATTGTCCAAGCCCATTTCTAGCCCCAATGGTCAATTTATTCCAGTTATCCATCCTTATCCTTGTTGACCTAATGTGAGAAAATTCTATCTATGACTAATATATCCATATAAAATCCCATTCAAAGATCATTTGGAAAGGGTTGGCAATTATCACTAAGCAAGCAAGAATAAAAGCAAGACTACTCAAGCATTCTTTTTTATTCTTTGCATATAGCCAACCAACACCCTTAAAATCTCATTAAAATATTTACACCAGTCCCTAGCCACCATAATCACATCTAATTTAGCATTTTTCATCTTCATATACACAAATTTCATAAAGCACATCAAGTGGGAGAACTACATATGGCTTGATCCCTCTTCAAAGTATTGGTATGTAGGCAACATGGCCACATATGGGGTGTGAATCACATCCAGTGCATCTTACACATACTAAACCCCCCTCTTTCTCAAAATTGGTAAAATCACAATGGAAGATAGGGATTGAAGAAACAATCTACTCTATTAGGAGTTATATAGACTTCTAGATGATGAAACTTTGTAGATAGGGTCACACAAACATAGTGAATAAAACCTAGAAAACTCATATCCTTAGATTAATAGCGTCAGAGATGGAGCATAGTGCTAGTACCACTACTGTCCAATTTTGGTGCTCCCATACAATCATAAAACAAAGTTTAGATCTTAGTTTATGATAGTGTTTCTATCCTGCAACATGAATTCTAGCTTTTATCTCAGTCAGATCAATCAGTTTCTAGCTAAGCTTTGTTTTCTTCTCCTTATTCCTATTTTTTAGAAAAGTTTAAATTGTAATTAATTTACACAAATTATTAGCTTAATTATTGTTTATTTATTTAGTTATTTTACTACTCAAACCCTTTAACTAAATTAGGAATAATACACCAATATTCCCAAAATTGTTAAATAATATAGATTTAGGATTATTACTCACACTTAGTTACATATAACCCCATATGAGTATGTAGAGCGTGTTATAAATAAGAATTCACCATACGTGTATTTGACCCAACATGAGGATTTAACTAATATTTTTATTTTAAATAGTTGTTATTCATGATTTTTAGTAAACGATTTATAACATTTTAGTTTGATAGTTATTTTGATACTCACTAGTTTGAATTTTGAATGTATGGCTTCAATCAATATTATGATATGAATAGAAGACATATGCATCTTTATAATTTTATGATAATTGACTATCCATTTTTAATGCTCAAAATTTCACTATTCGTTTAGTGGATATTATATTAAGAGATGAATGTATATGGTTGTTTTAGTTTTTAGATAACATATGCATGAATGTTTAATGAGATAACACATAAATTTAGAAATATTTAGTTGGTTTCTTTATTTTTTTCTTTTGTAGTTAGAATATAAGTGGTAGTTAAGTCTTTCATTATATATAGATTATTATTCTTGTTGAGTTGCATATTTAGGCTTCTTAATTTAAGTTGAGGTTATGGACCCACACTTAATTGCATGTCATTTTTATAAAAAAAATTATATCAATTAATTTATTTATTAAAAAAGTTTTTGAATATTTAAATAAATGAAACAAATTTATTTTGTCTTTATACCTAGTACTCATCACAAAAATATTGTTGTAGGATCTTATTATTTTTTATAAATAATTATAAGTGAACCATATTCTTTAAGCATTTTTCATATTGTGAATATTTTATCTTATGAAATACATGTTTCCTCAAAAGTTGTTTTTTGTAACCAATACAAAATGATCTCTTTAGTCTAAAAGGATATTTTATTATATGTTTAATACGTATAGTTATTTCTTATTTGATACTCCCACTCATGATTTTTTCTTTGAATATATTATGATTGCATGAATGTTTATGCTTGCTTAAACTAAAGGGTATTTAATTCATAAGTATTTATTTAATGAATAGTGTAGACCTAAATAACCCACCCTCTCTCATATTCATTACAAATAATTTAAGATGCCATTTAATTTTATTTTTGTAAGTTGATGTGATCACAAGATTAGATTTAATCATTTTTATCCCTCCAAGATGTGATATTTAATATAGATCATTGATATTTCAAATAATGCTAATAGCAATGTCGTTTAGTTTTCTTGTTGAATTTTGATGCTCCTAGATATAACATGAAATCATTATATTCAAAATAAATCCATATTGAATCCTTCAATGACATAGATCACTATCCATAAAAATGACCATCCTCCTAGTATTTCCAAGTAAGGATAGGATTTATTAAATATGAAATGTCTAAATATATATATATATATATATATATATATATATTAGCACCTTATTTTAACCTTTTAGAACATAGATGAATGTAAATCCTATGCTGTTAAAAAGTTGAGTATAGTAAATTAGGGTATAAATATGCAATAAATATAACCATTAATTTGTTAGAGAATTGACTTAATTTTACCTTTATAAAAATAATGATAAATAATATAAATGAGAACTTAGCTAGTAAACAACTATGATAGATGATCTAGAAGCTCAAAACTAGGTTAATAGTTGGTATAAGTGTCAAAAATGGGATCCAAGTCTCAAAACCCCTCTTAGATAGTAGTGACTTAATTGGATAGTAGAAAAATGTGGCACTAGGGTCCCTATTTTGGTAGTATGTTCCTTTTTACAATTTTGTTTTGAGTTTCTAGGTGCACTTGTGTCTAGGTATATGAAGCCTATTGCTACACACATGAATTTTGGAAATTTGTATCTGACCTATTTTGACTTATTTCATGAAAAACCCCAAATATTCCATGTTACTATGTCATCCATTTTATATAAGTAATAAAGTGTGTTTTGTTAGTGGGATAGGCTGGACATTCTCAATACCCCACTCTGATGAGATTTTCCTACATATTAATACTTCAAAGAGGGATTAATCTCAACGTAATTCTCCCCACGTAAGTGTTGGTGCAAGTTCAAGTGAATCTAATATGATTTTAGACTTGAGATATTTGAATGTGCTTGAGATTGTAAATATGAGTAATTTGAGCATAGGAATGTTGTAGATGGTTGTATGTAGAATTTGGGTAGAATAGGGATTGATATCCTTGATTATGCACAAATTGTTTTGATTTTGTATGTGGAATTTATATTTGATTTCCATCTAGTGGTTAAACCATTTAAATTCATGTATAAATACTATTATGATGCTTGTGCAGGTCTTAAAAGAGGTATAGGTTAACCCTAGATGGTTTAATATTTGAAAAGATATTTATTTGTGGAACAAGGATGGAAAGGATCATAATGCTAAAATTGGGATACTAACACCATGTGTCATTATTTTCCCTATTATGGCACTAGTGTCCAAGTGGTATAACATAAGGAACAAAAGGATATGATGTAATAATGAGAGTGTGAGTCTATTTTAAAGATGTTTAAGGATGCATGTGGCCCAAATGAAGGCTGAATAAGTGTTAAAATATGCCTTAAAATAGGTCTAGGGCTAAGACATGGATGGGTGGTCTCATGTATCACTCTTAGCTCTCAAGTGTCATTTTTTGGTGATTACATTTTCCCCACTTCCCCCACCATTATTATAGAAATGCAGCAAAGCGAATTAACTAAGGTAAAGGAAAAATAAGTGTACTTGGACTTATCTGTGAGGAAAATTCCATGAATCTATATTTGAGTATGTGAAGCATGCTCCATTGCATGTTATGAAAATTAAACATGCATAAATTAGTAATTACTTAATAGATATAAAAAATAAGTTACAAAATTAAGTAAATAATTAAAACTAACTAAAGAGATAAAACTAAGTAAAGGGATAAAATAGAGGAAAGTAATGATTACAACTCACTAGGTATGGGAAGAAATGCACAAACCTAGTGATAAACTATGTGTGTGAATATATATAGTGATCAATCGGTGAATATCTTGGACTATATTAATGTATTTGACAATCCTCATGTATGGGTGGCTCAATAACTCAATCCAATTTTGAATCCATCATTGCCCACCCTTCCTTGGTGGATCATGACCTATGAATTGCTTGTATTAGATTGATGGTGTGTTAAAACCTCTCATGTAGGCGAATCAAGAACTCAAATAGAACATGAGTCCATTTCCTACCCATGTCTATTAGATGCATCTAAAACTAAAATTACATGATGTAATTGAAAATGTCGAATTAGAGATGTCTAACTAGAGATGTCATCTCTATAACCACTTAGGTATATTAGGTGGATTTGGGACACTCAATAATGGAAACCACTATAAATTGAGTAAGGCATGAATTTGGTTTGTAACCTATAACATGGTGTCTAATGTATCTAACTTAGAGAATGACATGGAGTTTGTTATTTCATCTGATAAACTAGTGTGTAAGTGAGCATCTAAAATAATGATCCACAAAAATGCCCCAAAATTTGATATATAAGCATATATATTTTGGACTAAGTTATAATAATATGTATCTAAGTATCTAAACTAAAAAAGGGAATGGTTATGTCATGCATGATACCCCAATCTAATAAAACTAGTAAGAATCTAAGCTAAACTAAGAAAAATAGGTAAATTTAGAATTGAACCTATGTAAACAAAGACTATAACTATTGTAATTTTATATAAAATATATAATTTTATGAAACTAAAACTACTAGATAATATCACCATATCTTTGATAGTAGTGCCATGTGGTGCTAGTGTCCCAAATTGGGTGTTAATGTTTGAATGTTCTAATTTCTATGCAACTATAACTAATCTTTGTGTCACTATTTCCCATTGTGTTTTCTTGAGTATTATTTCTATAATTTGATCTTTCATGATGAAAATTATATTTAAAGTGTATTTTGATACCTAATCTCTATGATAATCTATTGTGAATGCCCCCTCTTTTGAGGAGATTTGTTGAACCTGTGCATAGATTGTCCTTAAATAAAAAAACTCTACAAATGTGTGTTATCCAAAGCATATATGATATCTATGTAGTAATACAATATAATGTGCATACATAACATTAGAATGTAAGATAATCTAAATATAAATTTTTAATGTGTGATGTATGTTAGATATAGCATTCACAAGGCTATCAAGATAAATGTAAAAATGTATGTGAATAGTAAATATGAGTAATAATTGAGTAGCTACCTAGGGGTATGGGGCATGATGTCCACCATGGCACCCAAGTAGAAAGGGAAGATGAATGAGGTACCTTGTAGCATCTACAACTAAAATGCGTGACAAGCAAGAGACAAGTATCATGTCTATGATGCACATAAAAAAACATACATAAAACACACATGAGGCATAAAAAGCAAGCCAAGTGTCCATAATACAAAGGCCATTGACACATGTCACTAAAATTGAGAAAGAAAGACATACAAGGACATGTTCAAATTTACACATACATAAATAACAAACAAGTTGTCTTAGAGCCACATATAAGGACATGTTCAAATATCCACATATATAATTAATAAAGTACACACAAAGACATGGGCACATGTCTAAAGCATACATATAGTGAAAATAAGTGGTACAGGGCCATAGATCAATGTCATATTCAAATTATCTAAAATAGAAGAAATATAGAGGTACAATCAAGTCTAAACTAGGAAATCTAGAAATGAAAGTATGCATGAACATGTAATACAAATCTAAATAAGACCTAAGATGTACATGTGTTGAGTCTAAAGTAGTAGTATCTAGAAAAAACTTTAAGTAGGTGTAGTATGTTAAATATCAAGATATAACAATGCAAAATTTACTATGTAGATTTTATAGATATGTAACCTGGTAATCGAAACTATGTATAGGGTGCCCCCAAATGGGTGAATGTGCCAATGAAGAACATGTGTATCTATGGATATGTACCTAGTGGGTAGATAATAACAAAAATGGATTGATGTATTGGACCTATGTCTTGTAGAAATTTATAAGAACTTGACAAGAATAAGGAAAACATGTATGTGTTATAAAACTAATTATACTAAGATAACTAGCATATGTAGTGTCTAGAAAATATAAAAGATGTAAACATGGAAATACATACAATCTATAATTTATGTTTTCTATGTAAATATTTTAATGTTTTGTTGTCTTAATAATATTGTATTATTTTTTATTTTTTGGATATAATCTATGTAAAAGAAACATGAAAATGAAATTATATATAAGGAGCAATAAATAAGGAAAGTACGTATAAGAAGGGAGGAACAATAATAACTTATGAGTCTCATAAAATAATTAGTGTCAATGTGGCATGTATAAAATAAAGGAACAATGATCATGTGTGCTACATGAAAATATAACTAAGGTCCCATAACCTATTGTACAGAGTGATCTATAGTTGGCACTACCTATGAAGTGGTGTTAGGGATTTGTGAAACTAACTATGGTGTCATGTGAATTTTAGGGGTCCTAGGGACCCATATGGTAGAATATGTTATAAATACCATGGGTTCCCTATGATGAGAACCATGAGAAATCAATAATAATAATCTCAAAATAAAATGAGTAGAGGGAGGCCCTCTAGACTTTGTAACATATCTTTAACATAGGGGTCTCTCTAATAATGTTCTCTATGGGAGAATATTCATATGTGGAAACACTATAGGAGTAGAAATCACTTTCACTAATGGATTAATTAAATTCTATGGTGTATTGATAGGAACTATGGTCATAACTTTAACTAGTAATTGAGTTATAACTGGTAACTATGATGTAACTACCTATGGGATAGGTAAAGGATACTAATATAAAAGACCCTCAATTGTGATCACCTAATTTTCATGTACATATTTAATTCATTTGTCTATGGTGGATGGGATGGATTATATATATTATATCCATGGCCCACCCAATAACATTTCAAATGTGTTTACAGTAGGTACTACTAAGAATCTAGTTGTCACATGTGTTGGTCCATCCTGTATTGGAATTATAATCTCCTCGATGGAGCTCTGAACATGTCTAATAAAATAATGAATAATTGTGTCTATAATAGATATATCCTTCTTTTAATACCCAAATGATATATAAGGGTGATAGTTCCCATGTTAATATTTAACCCATTATCAACCATAAAAGTCTAAATAGGATGATGATCTATGTAGGTTCGTAATAAGAGTGCATATAAATTTGAGTCATCATCAATGATATCCTAATATAAGAAAGTGATGAGTGGTATATATAGTACTATAGCATGATACACACTAATGATATTATGTAAGGGGTGTGCATCCTCTTTAGTAATTTGATATGATGCTAATTATGGATGTGTTTGATACATGTAGTGAACACCTAAAGTGCTCCTTGACTCATTTTTTGTATGCTTTTAAAATGGATCTGATAATATTTTCAATACCTTATATTTCATTTTTTAACTTTGGATGCCTTTGTGGGTGTGCCCACAAAACTTATGTTAGACTTTATCAAATATTGTATCTTGTGTTTCAATGTGATGCATTAGCTTATAGTATGATATGGTGCCCTATGATAATTTTAGAATGCATTGGAATCATATCTTTTTGGAAGATCTTGTGTCATATCAACCTCTTTGATGGGAGGGAGAGATATGACATTGAATTCTAGGAGATGTTATAAAACACATGCTAGCAATTATAGAAGGTTGGTGAAAACTCTCTATAGAGGAGTTGATAAAACTAGGTGAGGATATGGTTTTGAAGCTAAATTAACTATGGCCTTTGTATCACTCATTTTTTATGTGTCCCTTACCTTGTATGGAGGCTTAATATAACTCTTAGTACATTATTTTGATCTACTTGTATATTTAAGTTTACCCATAGAGAGAAGATTGACTTTTCTTTCTTTCATTATGTGGCATAAATCTATGAAGTTTGGAAAATTCTTAAACAAGATATATTCATGTAATGTTTGTAGTAGGTTCTATTTTAATATGTCATAGAGCTCTCTATCTACCATGGAGTTAGTCACTTTGGCCAATATAACATTATATCACAAGATATATTTTTCAATATGCTCATTAGATTTTTACTTCAGTTGTGTTGTGTGAATATATGAGATATAATCACTAATGTTTACTAAGAAGTGTGATAAAAACATAACTATAAATGTTTTTAATTTAGTGATAGTCTAATTTGCTAGATCATAAAACCACTATAAGGCATAGTCTTCTAGACTACATGAGAATAACCTAGTGAGGAGACAATAATTGGACATGTAGTATAAACATGTTGTATGGAAAGTTCAAATATGGTGATTTGGGTCACCCTTATTGTAGACACCAAAATTAAATCACACACATGTGCATAACTCCTTATGTTAAAATCCCCCTAAACCCATTTTAATAATAATAATTAATCTCCTTAACCTATACTTTTACACCTCACACATTTAATTAATTTAAAATACTTAATTAAGTTAATTAAAAACTCCTATTGCCACCTTACCTAGCTACCTCACGTTATGACTAATTGTCTCCTGATGAGTCATCTTAAGACCTGGTCCCCTCATCCTAACTACCCAAGACTTATTCCCACTTCCAATCTAAATTCCTAAATAACTACTTCCTTCCTAACCTCTTATTTTTACTATTTTATAATGGGTGTCACACTTGGCATGCACAATAATAGAAAACATTCCAAAAATATAAAAGTTTACCTATTCTAAGGCTACTAATGTTGGTCAAGCCATGGCCAATGTCAATAGGATCACTGATGTCAATAATATAAGCCAAACTCCATCTTGTACTTTAGGTCAACATAAATTAAAAAAATCAAATCTTACTCTCATTCAAGATCTTAGCAGTCTATTTTTTGACATCTAGGCTTACAATCACCCTACGTAATTCAATCATAATTAGCAACTAAGCTCTTGAGGACCAATAACATGCACTTATTCTCTCTATTTAGACATTTAAGTTTAGACTCCCTGATAGGGACCATCAACCTAGTACTTATCATTTAATGGCCACCACAACTAAGTACATCACTGATACTATAGGTCATTTAAATATTTATTTTGTTATTTATTTATATCTATTATGTATTGTTTTATGCACTTTTGATTGTACCCCCATAAGGGAGTTACAAAGCTTCCTTGCCTGCTACCCCTTTACTTGACATACCAAACCTCTGACCAAACTTAACCATGCCATAATGTCCCTCACATAACTCTTTCAACCTCCATGACCTAATCTAAACCATTTTCTAGACTCAGGAAAACCTTCTGCAAGCTCCTAGATAATTATTTCCCCTATCGACCTCGACAGCCTAATCAACATCAATCACCTCACTACTAACCTTGGTAGTATAACTAATATCAGTCACTCCCCTACTAATGTTAGTGACCGTGGATTCCCTATCCTCTTCAAAAGCTACCTAGATAAATTCTAAAATACAAAGTACCTCACCTACACCCTATCACTCTCTGCTATGTATAAGTTTTTAATAAAGGTAACCTTATCTCTCTTTCACTCTTTCATTACCTCCCTTTTAGTTATTTATTATTATTTTTCCTCTCAAAAGTGGACTGTCATCTCTAGGGAAGTTTCACACTTCCTAGAACAAGTGCATAGCTTGGCAATCCACTCATTTATCTACTAAAAAACATCTTATGGTAGTGTTTTCTTAATTATAGGTAGTCCTCCCCAGCCAAAAAGGAGTGCTCACATTGTCTAGATATGGTGTGCAAACCAAATCTAGGTTCATTCCAATAACTTATCCCCATCTTTCTTTCTATTTTACTTTAGACTTAAAATAGATAAAATTTAGTGAAACATTTTTGGCACACTTGATGGGACCCTAGAGTTTTCATTGGGTTCATTTATTATTTTAAACATTCATATAGGTGCATTATGATGAGCTCAAAATATGGCTCATTATTGACATGTTATTTCCTTCCAATAATCTCTCGAAGGATATTATCTTATACAAATCTTAGATTCTTAGATAGCTATTACATGGAAAATAGATATTTGTCCTATTTATATTAAACCAAAGACTAGACCTTTACTTTGTCATTAATGTCTAATACATAGCATGTTTTAGTGATATTTTGTGTGAAGAATTCTCAAGAAGAAGACACAGGTGATGTACAGTGAACATTCCATTTTAATCTCCATCCAACAGAACTATGGATTCCATAGGCTTGTTTTTACAGACTCTGCAGGCTTATTTCTATGGACTCTATAGGCTTGTTTCTATGGACTCTATAGGCTTATTCTATGGAATCCATAGGCTTATTTATACAAACTCTATAGGCTTATTTCTATGGACTTCACAGGGTCAATACCAAGAATTCTATAAGGACAACGGGAAGCTGGAGACTAGATAAGATAAGAAAGAACCATTCCAACTAGAATCAAATAAGGATAATAACTACCTACTATTTTGAAGGACTTGATTTTGATAAATATGTATGTATTCAAATTTTAGGACTATTATATGATAGGATATTTATTTCATCAAAATAATTAGATCTCTTGGAAATCAAATCTCCTATCTTTGGATGAAGGGATCGACCAAGAGTCCTATTCTTTTGTATCCTATTTTGAGTTGATTGTATTAGTATAAAGTATAAGACTTTTGACTATGAAAAAGATAATAGAAGATATAGATAAAATAAAGAATCAAGAATTATATTTTTTAGAAGCATACAGGTTTCAATCAGATTGTAATCATTTCATTTCTATAAATTAATACTTCAAGTTTCCAACACTAATTAATCTTTATTCCTGAGTCCAAGAGGAGCAAGGGCCCACTCTCCTTGGAACCAAGAACTATGTATGGTATTTATGTTATGTTTTATTAGTTAGAATATTCTTTCTATTTGCATTTATTTATAACAACATCAAAACAAATTCATAGTTTAAATAAAGCATTTTCTTATTTCATTTCTTTTCTACATAAAGTATGTTTTCTTTTACAATAGAAGTGTGAAGCAGATTTCCTTTCTTAAGTAGGAGTGTGAATCGATTTTCCCTACAAACATAAAATATGAGTGTGATCTTTTATTTCCATCAAAAGAGTGGATTGATTTGATTTATTTATTTTTTAGCAAAAGTGTGAATCAAGTAGTTTAGTCAAATTTAGAATAAGATCAATAAGCACCCCCATAAGCAGACTTCAAGATCTACCATCCCATACCTTACTGCATATAGCTTTGGACACTAGCCCTAATTAATAAGATACCAATTGAATATTGGTTAAATGAGGAGTTAGATGACACTCGTCATTTTTGGTGTCATTTCCAGGGAAACAAAAGGTGTTAGTAAGGTAATAATTATTTATCTAGAGTAAAAAAACAATTAATAAAATTGATGTACCATCCTAGAGATTCTAAAGGATGATTTATTCCAAAGTTTCCACCAAGGACACAAGTGGACACTCCTTCAACATCTCTGAGTAGTGAACTAGAAAACACAAGTGAAAACTATTTGTAAGAATCTTCTAAAATTGGGATAGGAACTAGGCCATTACCACATGCAAGCCCCATAGGACAAATTCCTCAATACCAATCTCTTGTAGGAAGACATTATTTAGAGATTGCCAAAGACTTAGAAGAAGCATTTCAAAGATCCATAGTTGAAGAAAATTTTGAGAACTTAGAACAACCTATAGCTGAGACCACAAACATTCAGTGGGAAGATCATCCTAGCTTTGAAATATCATCAAAAGAAAAAATGGCTCTCCAAAAAAATCAACAATTCACACAACCATGAAGGACTTTCTCCTTTCCTATTGTTGCAGAACCTAATGATCAAACCTCCATGAAAAATATTTCACTAGCTAATTTGCCAAATTTCTAGGGATGATCTACAAAAGATCCTGATCAATTCCAGTTTGAATTTAAGGTGCTATGTCAAACCTATGATTACATAATTGATAGCCAAAAATTAAAACTATTTCCGTCTACACTTAAAGATGTAGCTATGAGATGGTTCATGGGTTTACTTGGAAATTATATTAAAACATGGGATGACATGGAAATAGAATTCTTGAACAAATACCAAGATTATTTCTAAGTGTGAGAAAGAAAAGAGGATTTCTTCAAAATCAAACAAAATAAGGATGAATCTTTAGAGGATTATTTGGATAGATTCATGTTCACTCATAAAAGAAGAAATTATCCACTCACTGAAGACATTCATAAATTAGTTTTCTTGAAAGGATTAGATGAAGACACTAGAGATGCCTTAAATCTGAAGGGTGAAGGAGACATAAATAAGTTGGCTTTTGATCAAATTTTTGAGCTTTATATCAATTACTCTCAAACAAAACCTAGAATTAGGAAAGGAAAGTTTGGGAAATATAACAAAGTGGGTAAATTAATGGAAGAATTTACTAATCTCAAAATAGATATTCTAGTTACACTAAACAATACTCTAGATGGCATTCAAGCCAAGGCAAATGCAATAGAGCCTTTAGCAATCTACTATCCTAAGTGCAGATAGAAACATGCCCTTAGAGACTACCCCTAGATAGAACCAATATTTCATCATGTGGGATCTATGATGCAATAGATCATTATACCAAATATTGCACCATTCTGCCTATTTTAAATAATCAAATGAAAACCCAAGTCTAGTTCACTAAAGAAGTAATTTATATTCAGAGACAAAACTTTGCTCCATAAATCCAGGCTCAAGGATAGTTTAATGCAAGAAATCTAGTTAATCCATGGATGACACCATGGAATGTTTTAGTTCCTACACCATTGTGGAATCAACCCCAAATTCCATCAATTTAGAATCCATGGGTAGGGCAAGATTGGATGCCAACACCTCTATGGATGGTGCTACAATCAAAACAATAATGGGTACCACAACAACATTGGATGCCACATCCATATCAACAATGGAATCAATAGTGGAACCCATAGTCACAATTCACCCAACCAAGAAGACCAATTTAATAGCAAACCATTATGCCACCCCCAGTTATTCAGTAACAAGGATAAATCAATTAGCCCTCAATGCCTACACATCCAATAGAAAGTCTGAAACATAAACAACTAGCACCTATTTATGTTAATGAACATGAAGAACCAATCAATGTTGCAGCTATTAAGTGTTTAGACATACATTTGAGATTAGGGAAAACTATACAAAAACCTCTAGTACTCATTTTTGAGATACTTGATGAAAATGAAAAGATAGAATCATCTCAATTAAGCACTGAAGAAACTAAAATCAAGATGAGTCCTAAAGTAAACAAAAGAAACACTACTACACTAGTAGTTCTTTTTCCTGAAAGATTAAGAGCCATTGATATCAAACCAGATTCAAACTTGGTCCATGAGTTGTAAAAGATCAATATTGAGGTACCCCTTCTACAAGCTATTAGGGATATACCTAAATTAAATAAGATCATCAAAAACCTTTACATTAAGACATTTAGGAGGAAGGTAAAATATCTTAGAACCATTCATGTTGATGGCAAAGTTGTTGACTTATTGACAGGAAAACTATTAGTTCCAAAATAAGCAGATCCAAGAATCCCAGTGATTACAATGAAAGGTAACGAAGCTCCTAACGTCTTGGTAGATTTGGGAATAACAATCAATGTCATGACAATTGATACTCTCTATGCATTATCTCTTATGAAAATGTAACCCACAACTACCATTCTTCAAATGGTAGATCAGTCAGTAATGAAACTAGAAGGAACTATAGAAAATGTTGAAATGTTAATAGAAACTTGGGAATATCCAGTAGATTTGATGGTCTTGTAACCCAAAACAAAGAATCTAGGATATCCTATAATCTTAGGTAGACCATGGTTGGCTACTGTAGTAGCATTGATTGATTATAGGTCAGGAGACATGACCATTTCCAATGGGTTAAAATCCAAATGCATCTCCTTGTATCCTGTTGTAAAACCATCAACAAATTACATACAAAAACTCTAGGTGGATGAATTAGATAACACATTAAACAGCATTTCCTCCTTAGCCATGATCATAGTTAAAAAACACTTGGAAGAATTTAATGGAGACATATACCCAAAACTATAGACTCTGCCAATCTAGAAACTACAGACTATGCCAGTCTACCAACTACATACTCTACCAGTCTAAAAGCTACAGACTACCTTAGTTTAGGATTCTTGGATCTAATGGAAAATTTTGAAACCTCCACTTCTACTTTTTATAGTACTTATTCAACATATGATCATAGATTGATTTGGGAAAGTGTGTGGAAATTGGCAAAATAATAGCAAACTCATTTATTAGATGCATTTCATTATTCCTTAGCAAGATTGATTCCTCCTGGAAAAGAGTTTGTTGATAATGTAACTATGTTTCATAAGCTGCTTACTCACCCATGTCCTTTGAACTCATTAATTAGTGAGTTTAAGAAAATATAATTAATGGTAGTAGTTGAAGATCAAGATAAAACCACATTTACCTACCCTTGGGGAACTTTTGCTTATCGAGTACTTCCATTTGGACTCTATAATGCTCCAACAACCTTCCAAAGAGCAGTTTTGGCAATATTCTCTAACCTTAAAAATGATTATGTTGAGGTATATATGGATGACTTCACTGTTTATGGTGAAACTTATGAAGAAGCTCTTACCAACTTGGAAAGAGTATTGATCAAATGTGAGGAACATCAATTATCTTTGATCCATGAGAAACTTTTGTTGATGATGGATAAAGGAATAGTCCTGAGACATCATATTTCTACAAAAGGCATTCAAGTAGATCCAAAGAAAGTTGAAATAATCTCCAACTTACCCATTCCACAAACATAAACTGAAGCTAAGTGTTTTTTAGGACATGTTGGTTACTACAGATGCTTCATAGATAAGTTTAGTCAAATAGCTACCCATATGTTTGCCTTGCTTACAAAAGATAGTACATTCAAATGGAATGATAGTTTCCAATAGGAATTTGAAACCATCAAAGCTAAACTTGTTACTGCTCCAGTATTAAGAGGCCCAGATTGGACTAAGCCATTCCATATATACAAAGATGCTTCCAATATAACACTGGAAGGAGTTTTTGGACAAAAGAATGAAAAAGGTAACATGTATGCTATATATTATATTAGAAAAAACATGACACCTACTAAAATAAATTACACCACAATTGAGAAGGAATTATTAGCTGTAATTTATGCAATCAACAAATTTAGATACTACATAACAGGCTACAAGGTATTTGTCTATATAGACCATTCAGCTATTAGATATCTTACCAACAAACCAATTGTGGGAGGTGGGATTATTAGATGGATATTACTCTTACAAGAATTTGATGTTACTATTATAGACAAACTAGGTAAGTCTAATGTGGTTGCTGAATTCTTATCAAGAATCAACACTACAGGTGAAGAAGAACTAGTGGAAGATGACTTTCTAGATGAACAATTATTCACTGTCTCAGCATAATCTCTATGGTTTGCTGATATAGCCAATTACCTCACCACAAGGAAGTTTCCTCTTCACTTTTCACAAAAAGAAAAGAAATGTTTAGTCAAAGAAAGTTCTTCTTTTAAATGGATTAATGGAATGTTATTTAAACTTGGACTTGATCATGTGTTTCATAGGTGTGTGACAAATGGTGAACCTTATGATATCATCAGAGCTTGTCATGATGAACTAGGAGGAGGCCATTACTCATCTCAAAGAACTATACATAAAATCTTTGGAGTAGGATATTATTGGCCTCATCTTCATCAGCAAGTAAAAAGATATGTCAAACATTGTGATATTTTTTAGTGAATTGGATAGCCTGCTCTTTCAATAGAGATGCCTCTATACTCTCATCCTCAATTGAGTTTAAAACCATATGAGAAATGGGGAATTGATTTTATCAGTCTAGTGGATCCTCCTTCCAGAGGAAAAGAATATATCCTAGTATGTACAGACTATGTGACCAAGTGGGCAAAAGTGGAAACATTAACTCATGCAAGAGAGGAGATGGTAGTTGATTTCTTATATTTCAAAATCATGCAAAGATTTGGTGCTCCAAGAGAGATAGTATCATATCAAGGACCATAGTTCATGTCAAACATGATAAATCATTTCATGCAAGTGTATCAAACTCATCACAGAAAAACTTCTCCATACCATCCACAAGTGAATGGAAAAGTTGAAGTCACCAATAGAGAACTGGAAACCATTTTAACCAAAGTTGTTGATTTCAATAGAAAGGATTGGGCAGATAAGGTACCAGAAGTTGTTTGGGCCTATAATGCTATGTGGAAAACAACAACTAGATTTTCACCTTATGAATTGGTCTATGGTAAGAAGCCTTTATTATTTATTGAAATTAAATTACAAACTTTAAAAATAGCTATAGAAGTAGGAATTGAGTTATAAGAAATACAGAAAGAAAGACTCCTACAACTTAATCAACTTGATGAAATGAGGATGGAAGCACTACAAAGAAATGAACTGGTACAACTTCAAAGAAAAGCTTGGCATGATGCACAAATCAAGTAATGGAAGTTTAAGAAAGGAGATTGGGCACTATTGTTTGATTCTAAATTTCAACAGTTTAAAGGAAAACTACAAACAAGATGGTTGGGACCTTATGGGATTGAAGAGTTCTATAAAAATGGTTCTATAAAGCTGATACCTATTGATGATAGCAAAAGAACTTTGTTAGTCAATGGACATAAATTGAAGCTCTATCAAAAACCTCTCAATAAAGATGAATTTATTCAAAAATTAAAGGATCAAGTAGTTGTTCTAGAAATCTTTACTTCCTCTGAACATGCTCCTTGATAATCCAACCAAAAAAAAACAATAGTGAAAATCTTTCTAGGGATGCTATTGACAATGCATACCCAAAAAACTAGCTTGGTGGCTAGCTATACATTGCAAAAAAATTAAAAAAAATAAAATCATGACACTATGATTGGTCATCTCCATGTAATAAACTAATCCATGCAAACCTATTGGTGAAGGACACATGACGAGCAAAGGATAATGTTTAAGATTAAAGTATGACATATATTTTATTTCTCTATGTTTAGTTAACTAATTATCTTTGATTTGATTAAGACCCTATTCTTCTGAGATGACCTAAATTTGAATCTTTTAAAATGGAATGACACATTCCATAATGAAAAAGCATGCAACTAAGCTGCCAAAGGTATATGGATAAGTGTGTAGCTTGGATATCATCAATTGAGTCATCAAGTACCATAATTATAAGACGTCATAAAAATGGGTTCTTAATGAAATAATGAATTATTGTCACTGTCAATATGACACATCATCATTTCACATTACTTGTATTGATGAGACCAAATGGTTGGCACACTTTGTATAAATGTGCAGCACCTAACTATATCACATCATCATACCACACTATAGACTCATGCAGTTGTAGCATTTCAAATGAACCATTTCCTTTCTATGAACTTCAACAAAAGTTGATCCTCAGAGCCATTTGCCTATTGAATTCAATAAAAGACTAGTCTAGACCTTAATTGGAGTTAAAGGAACTGAGTTGATTGTGACTCCAATAAAAAAATGGGATAGAAGAGAAGATCAAAGCCAAAGGATCCAGTGAAGTTTCATAAAGACAAATCTTTTGTAGTAGTGTTCAGAGTCAATGGCTGGCTACCTTTCATTGAAAAGCTTTAGGATTTCAATGGAACAATGGTAAGTGAATTCATTACCAATCTCACCCCTAAATTTTCAATTGTGAAAGGCATTGTTATTCCTGTTACAACTCAAATCATAAGCTATATTATACAAATTCTAGAAGAAGGAATGAGAGCTATAGGTAGAGTGTCATTTAGTGATTTAATTAATCAGTTTTATGGTAATAAGTAAAACAAAATATCATGTCTAGTAGATTCTAAGGGAAAATTAAAAGGGATCAAAAGGAATTCACTTCTTGAACCTTGGAAATATATAGCCAAGTGGGTACTTAAATATATCATTTGTGAAGGGAAACATAGTCTTTTATGGGGAGACACCATGAAAATGTTAATACATCTTAAGTATGGGAGACAAAACCCTTAGTACAAAATTAACCTCCCATATTTCTTCTATGGTGCTCTGTAAGTTATGTCTACAACCCCTACTACTACACTTAGGCATCATGGGCTTATTTAACTTATTATCTAGTATCATTTCCTTTAGCAAGGTCAAGAGGTGTGGGAGGAATTTTAGAACAATTTATCACAAGAAACCCTAAATGTACCACAAGAACACTCATCTCCACCTACCCCATCAGCTAAGAATACAACACCAAGAAAACAATCTCAAACTGTAATCTCCACAAAAATCCCTTCTTTAAGAAAAATCACAAGGTCTCAAAACCTTGAAATTTCAAGGTCTCCACAAGAACCTCATGAGTCTATAGTACAACCAGTTCCTTTGATAGAAAGAAGAAAATTGAGACAAAGGATTGCTATAGAACTTGAGATGACCAAGGTTTTACTGGTTGAGAAGAAAAATCAACCAAGTGTAGCCCAAAGAGTAACTAAAAGAAGAAGAAGGCTCATTTTAACAAAAGAAGATGAACAAGAAATTGTAGATATTTTATATAGTCTTAAAATAGTGTCTCATTCCCCCATATATCAGAATATTCCTACAATTGCAGATATAGAAGAAATTCCTTCTGAAAAGAACTCTCCAATCATAAGGGAGGAGCCAAATCCAAAGGAAGAGCCACACACGGTAGAGGAATTAAGTATGGTAGAATAACCACCTATTTTAGTTGAAACTATAATGGATAAAGGAAAAAGTATATGTACCAATGAGAAAGACAAATCATCAAATATAAATAATCCTATTATGTAGCTAACTTTGTAGCTTTCTCAAGCTCAATCTCTTGAACAACAACAAAAAGCTGACATTGCTGACTTGATTAGTTAATTGCAAAACAAGGATCATTTTAACTCATCTTTGGTGCAGAAATTAGAAATAGTATCCGTTGATTATGCAGCTAAAATTCACAGATTAGAGGAAATAATACAAGAACATGAAGATGAACAGATTGATATTTGGATATATGTAGAAAGTCTGAAGAGGGAAAATAGGAGGTTGTAGAATTTGGTAAACTCTTTTGAAGCACCTGCTATTGCACTTTCTCCTTCCAAAGTATTTATTGACTATGGTTGTCAAACAAGTGATCTAGGTATTCCTCCCTTTTAAATACTACATCAAATTGAAGAAGAATATTTTTTACTTAAACATAAAAACAAAGATGTAACTTCTTCAAAAAAACTCTTGGAAAATTAAAAGAAAGAATTAGAGGCTAAAGTCCAAGAGTTAGAAGAAAATTTGCAAAATGCATTTAAATTATGAGAAACTCTTTTGTCATGTAGGAATCCTTCTCCTACATATAGTTTGTTTTTATTTGAACAATTTTATAGATGGCAACTTTTGTAGATCTCCTATCATCTTCCTTACAAAATTTTGTAGCCAACAACATTTTTGGAAATTTTTTATAGTCTTGAACCTGATCAGTAGGATTTATTTTGTCAATTTTATTTGCATGGCTTGATTCTAAGAGATCATGAGCATAATAAATTTTTGATAAATATTCATGTAGGAGAATCTCAATTAAGAGCACTACATTCTACATTCAAAAATAAGATAGCATGGAAATCTAGATTTGAGGACTATACAAATCATGTTAAGACTACAAGATTATGTGTCAAATCAACTTTTTCTATTCCCAGATTGATCAAACAAAATTTTCACTATGCTTTGTTCAAGGATGAGGTTAAAACACATTATTTATAAGCTCTATATGATTGTACTATTTCTTTTGATTTGTTTTTAAGATATAATTTTGATTCAGTAGTGATTGCAAGTGTAAAAAGATGGGACCAACTTTCAGTGACTCTTAAAAGGCAAGAAGTCATGTCCCCAAATAACTTAAGATGGAGTCTGAGTAGAACATCCTCAATTTTGGAAATTTTAATAGAGGTAATCAACTCTAGAGGAGAATATAAATGGATTGGCATGAGATATAGACCCCCTTTGTTGATCATACCTATTCCAAGATGGCAGAGTTGGGCTCCACAATTAGAAGATCAATTCGGTATATAGAAACAAATGATTCAAACACATCAGAGATTTACCAGCAATTCAGATAGACACATAATAGATGAATTTGATGAATATGATTTGAGTCAGAGTGTAGAAACCAGAAGCCAGAACTATGAATGATAATAAATGTTTGCAATGGGATTTGCAAAAGGTAAAGCTTGGGGGAGATGATGAGCTTAAAATATGGATCATTATTGACATGTTATTTCCTTCAAATCATCTCTCGAAGGATATTATCTTATAAAAATCTTAGATTCTTAGATAGCTATTACATGGAAAATAGATATTTGTCTTGTTTATATTAAACCAAAGACTAAACCTTTACTTTGTCATTAATGTCTAATACATAGCATGTTTTAGTGATATTTTGTGTGAAGAATTCTCAAGAAGAAGACACAGGTGATGTATAGTGAACATTCCATTTTAATCTCCATCCAACAGAACTATGGACTCCACAGGCTTGTTTTTATAGACTATGCAGGCTTATTTCTATGGACTCTGCGGGCTTGTTTCTATGGACTCTCTAGGCTTATTTCTATGGACTCCATACGCTTATTTCTACAAAATCTATAGGCTTATTTCTATGGACTTCATAGGGTCAATACCAAGAATTCTATAAGGACAATGGGAAGCTGGAGACTAGATAGGATAAGAAAGAACCATTCTAGCTGGAATCAAATAAGGATAATAACTACCTACTATTTTGAAGGACTTGATTTTGATAAATATGTATGTAATCAGATTTTAGGACTATTATAGGATAGGATATTTATTTCATCAAAATAATTAGATCTCTTGGAAATCCAATCTCATATCTTTGGATGAAGGGATCGACTAGGAATCCTATTCTTTTGCATCCTGTTTTGAGTTAATTGTATTAGTATAAAGTATAAGACTTTCGACTATGAAAAAGATAATAGAAGATATAGAGAAAATAGAGAATCAAGAATTAGATTTTTTAGAATCATACAAGTTTTAATCAGATCGTAATCATTTCATTTCTTTGAATTAATACTTCAAGTTTCCATCACTAATTAATCTTTGTTCTTGAGTCTGAGAGGAGCAAGGGCCCACTCTCCTTGGAACTAGGAACTGTGTATAGTATTTATGTTCTATTTTATTAGTCAGAATATTGTTTCTATTTTTATTTATTTATAACAACATCAAAACAAATTCATAGTTTAGAAAAATAATTTTTTTATTTCATTTATTTTCTACACAAAGTATGTTTTCTTTTACAACAAAAGCGTGAAGCGAATTTCCTTTTGTAAGTAGGAGTGTGAATTGATTTTCCCTACAAACATAAAATAAGAGTGTGATATTTTATTTCCAATAAAAGAGTGGATTGATTTGATTTCTTTATTTTTTATAAAAATCATGAATCAAGTAATTTATTCAAAGTTAGAATAGAATCAACAAGCACCCCCATAAGCAGACTTCTAGATCTACCATCCTATACCTTACTGCAGATAGCTTTGGACACCAGCCTTGGTTGATAAGACACCAATTGAATATTGGTTATATGATGAGTTAGATGACACTTGTCACATTACAATGAAAATTTCATTTCTTGCACTTATTCCTTCTCTTTTCTCTTAAAAATGAAAAATTCAATATCTTATTCTCTTTTTAAAAGGCATTAAATCTGAAATTTTCTTTCTTTTCTCCTTGCCTCTAAAAGTAATTTATTATTTTATTTTACAAAAAAAGAGAACCCTTTATTTAATTCCTCTTACATACATATTAGGATATTCAAATTCATACTTTATTCCTATTTCCTCTTTATTTTCATTTGAATCTAAACATTTTAGATTTGGGTTTATAGCATACTACATTTCATAGTTTGCTTATTGCATATTAGCTCACATAGTTAATTATAAGCATTCTAAATAAATCATAGTACACTTATGTTACACAACCAAATCAAATTCACTTAAATAAGCATCTAAACTCACCTGAGAAAAGGTCCATCAGGATTTCATCACCTAGTGGATCACCCTACCTTACTTAGCTATCCTACTTGGATTTCATCACCAAGGGGAGAACCCACTCCATTCTCTAGCAAAGTATAATATCTAGATAGAAGGTATATTTTGGCTAAGTGGCCTAGCCTAGATCTAGGTTCATGAAGTGTAGAGAGAAAGATCTTATAACAAGCCACGTACTTGATCTAACATAGATTTCCTCTTAAGCACCAAAACTAACCTAAAACTAGCTCTAGATTAGTTTCTAGTACCTTCAGTAACCAAATTCTCTTCTCACTATCTGATTAAGCTATAAGACAACATGAGACTAAAAATTAATCTCTAAAAATTAATATTTATTTGTTGAATGCCCATTTTCTACTTTTTAATTTCCTTCTATTATTTAGATTTGGTAAGGATGCTTTTCTATTAATTCATAAAATCAATACTATTTCTAAAGCTCAGTTTGTATAACCTATTATCTCATGTTTTTTGAGTGTTATTACTTCTTACATAGGCCTTTTACATCCACTATTTTACCTATTTTTAGCCTTTGATTTCTTAAAACATTAGATTTTCTATTTCCTAAGATTTCACAGTGACTGACATTAGTTAATCTTACCAGTATCGACAGACTTTACCTACCGACATCAATTATTCCATTAATGTCAATGAACTACTCCCATCCATATCACTCATCCCTATCAACATTAATAATTGTGTAATTTCATCTACTCAAAATATCAAGTGAAAATATCCCATTTAATTTCACTCAAATATGGTTTTTCTTTATTCTATTTCAAATACAGGGTAGCAAGACTATTTAAACCACCTCTTGCATGGTATTAACATGAGATCAGGCCAAAATTCTTGTTAATTAGACAAAACAGCAACCACTTCCACCTTCCACTCTCACTTCTAATTCTATCATGGAACATATTTCAAATATAGAGCATACTCCCAGCCCTAACCAAATTCCCATTATGCCTGATGGAAATAAATATTTTGCTAAATTTATTGATCACAATGTGGCAGCCCTTCAACATTACCTTGCTATTAGTCAAACCCATAATTATTTAGGTGACCCAATCTACAATATGCCAACCTCTTTAATGGAGACAAACTTAGTTTTAGTTTCCTCCACTATTTTCCCCATGGTTACCCAAACCACCACTTTGATGAGTAACCCAACTATAAACAATGTTCAAAATATAGCATCTCCAACTGCCCAATCTCACTTAAACATTGGTGTAACTTCCCTACATTCACAACTATAACTAGTTCAACAAAGTCACACCCCATTCTAGAATTTAGTGGTACCTATTCCATCCATCCTCATGCCTTTAATTACCCTAGTTATAACTCACCCTTCATCAAGTCTAACCATGCCAATAATTCAACCTATAGTAACAATAACTGACCAAGGTATAGTCTCCAACCCAATAAGACAAGTCCATTTTATTTATGTACCTCAACTTATGACTCATTATCCTTATCTTGCCTTGACACAACCTCAAGAAGTTATGCCATATGATTCCTCTACTTCCTATCAGCTTCCCTATAAATTAGGAGGAATCCCCCAAACTAATACCCCTCTAGACCTCATTAAGATGCTAATGGATAAGACATCCAATCTAGAGACATCCAATTTTGGTTCAAAGAATGTATTATCTTATGATCAAATATGTAATGAGCCAATCCATCCTTTTGTTCCTAGTCGCCCTTATCCAAGCCAATGGTAATTCCCTAAATTTACTCTTTTCTAGAGTAAAGAGGACCCACAACAGCACTTGTGAGTATTTAGACATGCTTGTTATTTAATAGGACATGATGATGCATTACTATTTCACACTTTCCTTATGTCTCTTTAATGTGATGCCTTTAATTGGTATAGCTTTATACCTTAGCACTCCCTTTTCTCATTTACCCAAATTGCACAAATATTCCTAAACCATTTTCTTATTAACATTTCTAAAAAGATTTCTAAAATAGACCTTTATTCTATCAAACAATTTGATGACGAGTCTATTACTAATTTTTCCACTCATTGAAGAAGCTTGATCAATCAACTCTCCTTCTCCTTACCCCACCCTAAGCTTATTGAGATTTTCTCAAGGGCATGTGCTAAGCACATCTCATCCACACTTTGGGTACAAACTTTCCACACATTTAATGAAGCTTTTACAATGGCATAGAAACTATACGTTCATGTTATTGATGAAGGCAAAGTCAAGTTGTGTAGTAAGAATCCCAATACCAAGACAAATGAGTCCTCCTCCTCTAAAAATTAACCTTCTAACCAAAAGGCTAAAGGCTTTACTAATGTGATGGTCATTAATTCAACCCCTTCCATAACCACAAACCAATCGAATTCTTTGACTTCTCAAAATCTGACCAAGCAATTCCAACAATGGTATGAACAAAGAAAATACACTCCCATTGGGGAATCATATACATCCATCTTGGAGAAACTATTATAACAAGGTGTCATAACCCTTCCTTAGATTAAACCTCCTATACATTTTGACCCTTCTTGTCCTATCCCAACCTAGTATAAGGAAGATGAGTTTTGTGGTTACCATCAAGTTAAAGGCCATAACTCTAATAATTACAAGACACTCAAGAACATTATTCAATATATGCTTGATAGAGGTGAGATCATCTTGTATAATGCTAATGCACGTCTTAATCAAATTATGGATGTGTTCAAACACCCTTTTCCTAACCATTCACCATATCAAAATATTGTCCAATCCATAACTAACTCAAGTGATCATAATATCCATATGGTAAATATGGTTTTTCCTTTATCTTCAATTCAACCTACCCCTCAATAGGAGACACCTATTTCATTGACTCCTCCCCCACATTCAGTGGCATCTATTTTGCCCATTCTTCCTCCTCAAGTAGAAGAGCCTAGTTTACCCATTCTACTCCCTTAAGAGGAAGATCCTCTATTACCACTCCTTTTTCCACCTAAGGAGCCTATAATCTCAATTTTATTTGCATCAATATTACCTATCCTCTTACCAATTGAAGACCACACCCTACTTATTCCTCAACCATATGTTAAAGGGAGCATCATTCCTGCATTATACCCTCTTGATGAACCTTCTTTACCTACTTCTCCTTTATGTATAGAGAGTGGTACCCCACCCACTTCACCTTTACACCTAGAAGAATCCATATCATCTACTCCCATAATAGACAAGAGACCTATTGTGACTACTCCAATTATACCACCCTTACCCCTTATTTTACCAATGGAGGATCATACTTTACCTATGCCTCACCCATATGTTGAGGGAACCAAAATACCTATGTTTTACCCTCTTGAGGAACCTACTTCACCTACCTCCCCTTCACCCATGGCAGACCAAGTCTCTTCTCCCATCTCTATCAAAGAAGACCCCATTATGGTTCTTTCTTGTCTTTGGCCTGAAGTAATAGAAACCAACAATTTCCCTCTTTCCTAAACACTATAGCTTTCTAAAGACATAATTGTAAGGCCTACATCAAATTCATCAAAACACTTCTCACATTTGGCAAAAAGTCTATAGTTTATTGACTCTATGAAGCTTGACCATGTGGCATTTTCAAACTAGCTTAAGAATCTATATCTAACATAATGAATGTTGACCTTTACCACAAATCCCCTTATTACCCTTTACCCTAAAGTCTTTGACAAGGCTAGAGCTTCTTCAGTAAAAGCACTAAAATTTCCACCATCTATGTTATAACCCTCACCCTCATAGGAACTTGTTACATTAAAGTAGATCAGGCCCTTAGGTGTACACCCTATTTCTAATTTAATTCATCCATAGGTGATATTAGATTCAACTCCTCAACCACAAGTTGGAGTTTTTCACCCTAAAATATAGAATAATGTTAAGTCTCCTAGCTCTCATTGATCCTTTCTTCAACCCTCAACTTTACCATCTATTTTGGGGCCATACCCTTCTACTTTAGTTGGAATATCATCTAACCCATCCAAATAAAAGGTTAAGCTAACTCTACTCCTAACTTTGCCATCTGGTAGGCCTCTCACATTTGACACTAAGAAAGTGACAACAAAACATGTAACTATGTCATCACCAAACAAGACACAATGTAAAATTACATTTCCAACATCAAAACAAAAGAAGGTGTCTACTCCTATTAACACAAGTATAAGCCCACTTGCTGGCTCTCAAAGCTTTTTACTATAATATTTGGAAATAACTCTTCCTATCATTAGGACCTATATTCCTCTTAGAATGAATCCATCTTGGTTTGATGATACACAAGTGTGTTTATATCATCATTCACCTAGACACGATACTAAGAATTATAAAGCCCTCACAATAGTTATTCAACAACACTTCAATGTTGTCACTGTTTTTTATGATAATACCATTAACCTTCCTATTAGTCCACCTTTGGAATCTATAGTGTCTCCTACTATTCCACCTAAATTCAAACCCAAAGATGTTGTTATACCCCCTTTACCACCTCCTTCACCAAATTTTCAAATCAACATAGTTAATGTGGCCACACGATCACAAAACCAAAAAGATAAAGCTAAGGAAAAGGTCACTACACCTTGGACCCATCCATTCACCAAAGACACTCCCATACTAACCCTAATATTTCCATCTTGGGTGTTACAAAAACAACATCTTTAGACATTATCCAAAGCTCAATGGTGAATCATCTTCACTAACCTCCTATGAAAATGTCTTTGTATGAGTTAATCCAAAGCTCATCCCAACCTTGTCAAGATTTGAATAGTGCTCTGCAAGTAATTAAAGTAGAATCAAATGATCCCTAACCTCTTTCATCTTGGTTAGTTCCCTTAATTTTATTTCCCTAATTTCTTTCAATGATTCAAAAATTCTACTTCAACACCTTGAAGATTAGGATTCTACCCTTTTTATTACTACATATATTAATCAAACTCATATCAAGAGAGTTATGATTGATGGAAGATCTAGTATTAATATTATTTCCACCCATGCCTACAAACAACTAGCCCTTACCAACAATTACATGTCTCAAACTGATGTGGTACTCTATTCTTTTAATGATACTATAGCTACTATGATGGCCACTATTATCTTACATATTCATGTAGGTCCTTATACAATTATTGAGCTCTTCTATGTTGTTGAAGGAGAGTTCCAATATAACATATTAATTGGATAACCTTGAATATTTTTTATGGCATGTCTACCCTCAACATTGCACCACTACGTCAAGTTTGAACATGATGGACAAGTACATGTTATACCTACTAACCCACCATCATTTAAAACATGTAATATGACCTATAGTCCTAATGCTGTTCTCATCCCATTAAAAACATCCTCTTCTTTGCATGATGATTTTTAAGCTTCCACAAGCTCCACTCCTGTGGTTACACAGACACTGATAACACAAATTCCTAACAAAGATCCCATGGAGGAGACCTTTCAATGATTGTCACTCAGTGAATATCATTTATTAACGTTTAACATGTTCCATACTCCACAAGAATATGGAAGGCTTCAAATGCACTCAAATTATGATCCTCATATTGGGATGGTCATCTCTTATCCCTAAACTTCAAACCAATTTCACATATGGGAGAATTGATCAAGCTCTTGTTATCAGCAATCTGTCTTCTTCACCACAACCATTTACCTATGACTTCTCTTTCTTGAGTAACCCTAGATTCATCCACACCTATATTTATAGATGTGCCTAGAAAATATTTATTTTAGGTCACTATGAACAAGGTTTCCATATGCCTATTGACTATCCTACTAATAACACCACTAAAAATGCCAAAAAAAGGCATGGGGTGGGATATGATGAACCAAATAAACTCACTAAAACCTCCCATGAACTAATTGTCAAAGAACCAGTCTCTCCTTCTCTAATTTCTTCTCCATAATCACCTACCAAATTTGAGGTATCTATACCTCTTAATTTTTTTTAATAAATGCCATCCATTTGGGGCCTCTTACCTATCATCAGGGTAAAGAAACAAGGTCCTTCCTCTCATTCATCCTAAAATAATTGATGAAGATTTTCCAACTATTAACACTATCATATATCAAGATGATGACAAAATTATCACTTACATAGGTGTGGATGATTCCTATATCCAATAATCACTCCCATCCAAAATGCAAGCTATGTTAAATGAATCAATGATTGATATCAACCTGCCCTCCCACGATAACCCTCATATCTTTAAGATTGGCCAATATTTAGATTCCTCTAAGAAAGCTAATTATACCATGTTTCTTAATAACCATATCAAATCCTTCTCTTGGTATTACAATGACATGCCTAGTATTGACCCCTCTATCATCACCCATAAAATTGTCACCAATTGAGATGTTAAACTTGTTAGGCAAAGGATTCAAAAAATGCATCCTTGTATTGATCTCCTTATCAAATAAGAGTTACAACACCTCTTTTTTGTTAACTTTATCCAACCCATTGACTACCCATAATGGATATCTAATATTGTTCCTATCATAAAAGCTATTAGGGGAATCTGTATTTATACTAAATATAATGATTTAAACCTTGCTTGTCTAAAAGATGATTTCCCATTACCTAGTATCAACCAAATTTTTGATCTAATGGTTGGCCATGAGATGCTATAAATTATGGATAGATTATTTGGATATAATCAAATCTTGGTCACTCTTAAGGATCAACACAAAACAACCTGTATTACCCCATCGGGGACTTTCTATTATCGAGTCATGTCTTTTGGCCTAAAAAACATTGGTGCAACCTATCAATGCATCATGACCTACATTTTCCATGATATCCTACACAAAATTATGGATAATTAAGTGGATAACTTACTTATAAAATCTAAACTTCATCAAGAACACTTGACAATTCTCAAAACCATATTTACTCATCTCTTCCAATATAATATATGACTAAACCCAAATAAATGTGTCTTTGGTGTTCTTTTTGGTAAACTCTTAGGTTTTATCATTTCCCTCCATGGTATCAAGGTTGATCAAACTAAGGTTGGAGAAATCCTATAAATTCTTACACCTACTAATATCAAACAACTTGACAGCCTATAAGGCAAACTTCAATCAAATTGATACTTTATTTCCCAATTGTCAAATCATTGCCAACCCTTTCACCATCTCCTCAAAAAGGATACCTCCTTCTAATGGAATACAAACTGATAGGAAGCTTTTGATGTACTCAAACAATACCTCTTTTCCCCATTGGTTCTTATTCCACCTAAGGAAAATCAGCATTTTTACTTATACATCTCCGTAATAGACCATTCTCTAGGTGTTATGATTGTACATCAAGATGACCAACATTGAGAGCAGGTAATTTATTACATAATCCATACACTTATCTATTATGAGACTCAATATACCCACATTAAAAAATGATGCCTTGCATTAGTCTTTTTTGCCTCTAAGATTTTCCATTATCTCCTAAATCACAAAACATATGTGGTCACCCATACTAATCATCTCAAATACATGCATTCCAAACCATATCACAACCAATAGGTAGCTTGATGGCTCATGCTTCTTGCTAAATTCAACTTAAAATTTATTCAACAAAAATCTATTAAAGGGAAAAGGATCATTGACTAATTAGCTATTGCCCCTATACCTAAGAATCAACCTTCAAATCTTGAATTCCCTGATGAATCTATTTCAACACTCTCCACTGATGGCATCCCCTATCAAATGATGATGTTCTTTGATGGATATAAATGCTAACATGGTGGGGGTGATTCTTATTCCTTTAGATGGTGAACCTATGCCTTTGTCATTTAAACTAGATTTTGAATGCACTAAAAATATGGATGAATATGAGGCTTTGATTCTAGGACTTCAAATAGCTCTCTTCTTGGATATCAAATCCATAACCATTTTCAATGATTCTTGACTAGTGTTTAACCAAGTGAATGGTTCTTACCTATGCAAAAATGATATTCTATAGTAGTATAAACATCATGTAGATACACTCTTGGGATCATTTGACACTTATATCTTGCAAACTATTCCTCAATCTACAAACAAATTTGCTGACATAATGGTTTCACTTGCTTCACACATATGCTCTTCATCCTCCTTTTCAAGAATCTATGTCACCATGCATCACTTAATATTTCCCTCATATGTCTCAGCTAACATCTTCTTTGTCAAAAATGTAACGACCAACCCATAAGATTGATGGTACAAACAACTCATAAATTATCTTTCCTTATCTATTACCCCTCCTGATCTTTCTAATAATAGGAAATGGGCCTTCATAAAATGTGCCACTCATTACACTATACTAGGGTGACTTCTCTATAAGTAAAGTTTTGATGGTATTCTCCTCAGATGCCTAGCTAGTAATGAGACTCCCTTTGTTATTAAGGAATTCCATGATGCAATTTTTGGTGGGCATTTCAATAGTCGCACAGTTACTAAATGTATCCTTTGACTTGGCTATTATTAGCCCACACTTCATCAAGACTATGTTGATTATGTTAGTAGTTGTGTCAAGTGTCAACAACATGCTAACCTCCTTCATGTTCTTAGTCATGCATTGTATGTTGCCAAAGACTTTTAGCCCTTCTCCTAATGGGGCTTAGATCTAATTAGAGAGATTAACCCTCATTCATCCCTTTGACATCATTCTATCATTACTACCATTGAATACTTCACCAAGTGGGTTAAGGCCATCCCTCTCATCTCCACTAAAGATAATAAAATTATTGACTTCATTAACCATCACATCATCTATCATTTTGGTGTACCTCAAAAGATTATAACTGATAATGACAAGTCTTTTAAAAATAAGACTATTCAATATCTTTGTGATGCATTTGGAATTAAATTAAGCTTCTCATCACCATACTATCCCCAAGCTAATGGATAGGCAAAAGCTTTTAATAAAACTTTGACCAAAATTCTCATGAAGGTAGTCAATGATACGGGTAAGGATTGGCACACACACATTCCTTTTGCTTTATGGGATTACCACACTAGCATTCAAACCCCTATTGGTGTTACACCTTTTTCATTAGTATATGAGATAGAGGTTATTTTACCTCTTGAGGTCCAAATTCCTTCTCTTCACATTTTTCTTCATGACATACTTAATGACTTTCACCAAGAACATTTGACCCAACTTGAATTGCTTGATGAACATTGTCTCATAGCCTTCAACCACCTCAAAATATATCAAGAACATATTAAACTCACTTATAACAAAAAACTTAAAGAGAAAGATTTCAATATAGGAGATTTCATCTTAAAATAAAATCAACATGTGATGAACATGGAGAAAAGCAAACAAGGTAGGTTTAATCCTAATTAGCTTGGACCTTATATCATAACTCATAAGTATGGTTCAGGAACCTATCACGTGTCTTCTCTTGAAGGAAGGCTAGAATTTGAGCCTTTAAATTCCTTACATCTATCACCATTCTTTTGATAAACTAGTGTCTCTTTACTTCATGTTTCACTTGAGTTCATCCCTTAAGCATCCTTATTACATTCATTTCCCTTCCTCTTCACCCTTACTCCTATACACTTAGATAACTTATATAGTGGTATGGTTTTATCCTCATAGTGGAAAACTCTTAAGCCTCAATAGTCTTTCCCATGACTAAAAACAAAAACAAAAATAAATAAAAAATAAAAAATAGGATATTTGAAAAAGTTATAAAATCTTAGCTCATGCTTTTCAACATAGACTACTCTCTTGAAGGATAGCTACGTAACTTCCTTTTGCTACTATCAATAGACTCTTCCCTTGAAGGACAACTATTTAAGATTAAAATAAAATGCTTAGACCACTCCCTTGAAGGATGGCTAAGCCAAGATTTGTTTTAAAAGGGAAAAACAAATGCAAATGGCTCCTCACCTCTTTGCACGACCTTACCCTATACAAAATCTGATTGTAGGCTTCCCACATTGATCAACTTATGTAAAAAGAAAGAAACTTTAAGTCATGGACTTGCCTATATTAGCTCTCGAGTCACCCAAAAAAAGGATATATCATTTCTACTTGGTAGGTTATGCTATCTAAACATTTTTCCTCATTATACCCTTTTTCCCCTTTCAAGGGACTATGAAGCTCACTTAACATATGGTAAACATGATGCTTCTCTAACAAACACAATGGTTCAAAGATATAAGGCATGAAAGAGGCTCATTTTTTTTAGCCTATTTATGTTCTAAATTACAATCTTTACCAATGCACAAGCATTTTGCCTCTTTATTTTTCCATCCACATCACATTTTGATATCTCTATTTGAGATGAAGAAACAATGTCATACCAAAATTAACCTAATCAACCTATTTATTTATGCATACACCATCAAAAATATGGAAAAATGCTGAAATAAATTAACCTACTCAATCTATTCATTTTAAGCATACACCATCACAAATATGGAAAAATGCTAAGATGAAACTAACCAATCAGCTATGCATATACCATCACATAAATGGGAAAGGCTAATTTAAACTCAAATAACATGATCAACATTAACATCCAAATTAATATAGCATAAAATAAGTATAATCCATATCATCATCATAATCATAAGAAATGCATCTCAAATAAACATGTAGAAATAGATGAACATCTCATATATATAATATGTGATCAAAATATATGTTCATCATCTACATCCTCATAAAATCATAAATATCTCTAAAAATTTATATCTCACATCTTTGGCTCGAAGGCTGGAATACATGTAACATATATAAATAAAAACTAGCACACATTGATACTCAAGGTCCTTAAGGATCTCTATGTGGTCGTGAGGAGGAAATGTCATCACCACTCTCTATTCATCTATATCAACATGAGCTAGAATCCATTACACATGAAATCAACCTCTCCTACTCTCTAAACTCCAAATATATTTATATCTATGAGAACTCTCTAATTTCCCTCTCATAGTAAGCAATCTCATCTAAGGTAGTCAAATATCTCACCATAGATACAGTCTATGGAAGACCCATAACACCTAATGATGGCCTAGCCTATACTATTCCCTATGGTGGTGGTAGAGGATTATCCTGGCCTATTGCTCTTAGACTATCTCTCTCTACTATTAATGCAGTCACCTAACCCTATAAAATGACCACTTAACCCTGTAGTGCTACAACCTAGCCCTATAGAGCCCCAATCTAACCTTGTAACGTCACCACCTACCCTTATAAGGCTAACACATATTTCTAGACTATCTCTCAAGCCTATACTACTACATATTAGGCTTGTAATATGGTATCTTGGGCATGTAGCACTACATCCCTCTTTTTGACTAACCCCTATAAATCTGGTGGTGGCCTCCTAACTTCCACCACTAGATGTAACCCTACCTACCAAACTGTATAAGCCACTATACATCATAGGTTCCCAACACTTGGCCCTATTGGTAGCTCCTCAAAAGATATCCCATTGGTCTCTTGGGTTAATGTTAAGGGTGCCTCTATGTCATCCTACCAATATCGAGGAAAGGTAGGCAAAATATCCTATAATAGCCCAAACTACCTCTTGACCCATGCTATAGGTTCATCTCTAACTCACCAACCCATCTCCCCCTAACCCATAGTTATATTTTCAACCTAACAAGCTACTTTACTTGCTCTCTAAAAACTAGGTATGTAAGATACGGTCTCCACATGATATCTATAGGGATCAAGTCCTCGATCATGCACCTATAGTAGGCAATGTCTCACACCACATCATCCACTTAAGTATGTGCCATCTCATCTCTCCACCATCTAAATCTAACCCTAAATCTAGCCAAGATAGTGGTAGGTAACCCTAGTGGTCATGTCACCATGATGTGCTCATACACCCAATAGTGTAGTAGATGATCAACACATAAACTATATCACTGATGCAACCTCAAACCCCACAACTCTCTATATAACTATGCCAAAAATACTAGACCCTAGGAAAAAATGGTCCATTGCTTAGTCATCTATGTAATCACACATTTCAAAGCAATCATAAATATCCCTTTGTCTACAATTGGTAATGCATATATTGTGATCCCAATCATCATTAGGATGCTCAAACAATGTTGCTCCTTATTAGCCATATAGAGTGGCTCATATGCAAAACTCACAGAGTGGTAAGTAACCTCACTATTATGCTCCCCATATAAAGTGACCATGTGTATATCATTCTTCTCTCTCGAGCATGCAAAGAGCTCCTCACCCTAGAGTGGTAGTTGTAAAATCTTATACATATCCTCCTGCATCACTATCAACTCCCTGATCAATAGATGGAAGGTGTTAGTGGTATGATCCCACCTCCTAATCAAAACTATCATTAGAGACACATCTTACATGACTTTATAATACCATTGTACTCTTCCTAAAACCATGACCACTATATGCTCCCACTCATCTAGAGTAATATCTCTCCTCATGCATGTTAATAACCTTGATAGATAATCTTGTAGTGTAAACTCCATCCTCACCTACATCTATACATAGATAACTCAGGTCACATCCCTTTTAATCTACTCAATCACCACCTTTTTCCCTTCTCACTAGGAGAACTACATTGGTTTGAGGCCCTATATTAGGCTATATAGGTAGCACTCAATCGACATGTGGTCTTTTGAGGTTAGTTTGGCCATATACCCACCTTACTAACCACACTAGGCTTTATTGCATCTCTCTCTACCCTTGGATTCACTACCTCTCTCTCTCTCTACCCTAGGCTTCACTACCTCTCTCTCTCTTTACCCTAGGCCTACCCACCTATTCCAACTCTATGCCTCACTACCTATATTCTTGACTCTTGACACTATGACCTATCTTTTAATCCCTAGACCTCTCCAACTTACCTTTTTCCCTAAAGCATACTTTTTTATATCTTTTCCTAAGTTATAGGAAAACTACATTGGCTTTTGGCCCTAAATCATACTATGTAGGTATCACTTAGATTATAAGGGGTCTTCTGAGGCTAGCTTAGCCATTAGGCTAGTTAACTACTTCTACTAGAGATCTAAAACTCACACTTTTTCCTATTTTGCTAATTTTTATAGTCACTAACATCAACATTAATTTCAATGTCATTACTTTATCAGTCTAAATAATTACTAATGTCAATTGGAAACTACCAATCTTGGTGTTGTGTTGGTTGATGTCGATGGACCTCACTGACATTGGTGTCTTGTTTGGCCCTAAAGCTGAATAACCCAAACCCAACCTTTCTTATTTCCACTAAAAGCCTACCCACAAAACTCCCTAACTTATCCTACACCTACCCTAACCTATTTTATACCCCTCCACTAACATTTTTTACAACCCCACCTCTCATTTAGCCTAAAAATTACAAATACTAAATCAAACTAGTGTAGGCTCTTACCTCATCTCTCTATCTCTTCTTGGCTAACACCACTGGCTCTTATGGTCATGCACCTCTCACTAGGTCCCCTCTTTAAACTGCCATCTCAAATCACTCTCAAAGTTCTATTTCTTATCTCCAATCATAAAGTTTCAAAAGAGTTTGGTTGGCTACCAAACTCCCTTTTGTTAGGTTTGGTCAGCCACAGATGTCAACATTCTTAACCTAACCTGTCAATGTTGGTTCTTACACCTACTGATATCAACAACATTGCCTTAGTTGTACCAATGTCAACACTTTATATTATTGATATCGACATATCTAACTGACATCAACACCATTCCAATACTATTTTTTAACATAAAACCACCAACTTTGCACAACCTTACCCATATATTGGGGTAACTAGAGATCACATATATCTCCCCCAACCATGAAAAAATAAAATTGAAGATCACTTAAATATTCACCCTTGATGACTTTGCTTGGAGATCATGAATATTTCCTCACTCATTGACCCTTTTACACCACCCTTGCATTTCTTGTCTTGACCACTTAGAGTATTCTGCTATAGTTGGTTATTATGCACATGCATGTATTTTAGGTGTTATGGATGGTAACCAATCCCATTCTGTCAGCTTCAAATCTTTTGTGTTTCCTAGGGGCACTTCCCACCTGAGATACCTATGACACATTGAACATTGGGGCTACAACTTTGATTGATTTAACCTGTTAGCTATCACTTACAAAATATGCTTTGGTTACTTCTATCTGAGTCCTCCTTAACTTTGCCTATTCTTGATTTTATCAACTATAGCTCGTTATGTCCTACACATATAGAGTGATGCTTAATTCTCCACTAATCACCTAATTACCTTTTTATCAAACTAGTACCTGATTCTAGTTTCCCCTCTATCAATTCTCATTTTGAGGGGGGATACCTCATCCAATACTTGGAGTATCTAACTCCTATTTTTTGTCTTACAACATATCTGTAAAAATTATAAGACAAAAAGGGGAAAATGTGGACACCAAAATTATGTCACACACATGTGCATAACTCCCTATGTCAAAACCCCCCTAAACCCATTTTAATAATAATAATAATAATTAATCTCCTTAACCCATACTTTTACCCCTCACACATTTAATTAATTTAAAATAATTAATTAAGTTAATTAAAAACTCCTATTGCCACCTTACTTGGCCACCTCACCCTATGACCAATTCTCCCCTGATGAGTCACCTCAAGACCTGGTCCCCTCATCCTAACTACCTAAGACCTATTCTAACTTCTAAACTAAATTCCTAAATAACTACTTCCTTCATAGCCTCTTATTTTTACCATTTTATAATAGGTATCACACTTGGCATGCACAATAATATAAAATAGGCCAAAAATAGAAAGGTACCTACTCTAGGGCCATCAACATCATTCAACCCATAGCTGACATCTGTGGGATCATTGATGTTATAAATATAAACCAAACTCCAACCTATACTTTAGGTTAGTAGAAATTAAGAAAATAAATTCTTACTCTCATTTAGGCTCTTGGCATTCTTTTTTTTGACATCTAGGCTTACAATCACCCTACATAAGTCAAACACAATTAACAACTAAGCTCTTAAGGACCAACATCACCCGCTTGTTCTCTATAGTCAAACATTTAAGTTTGGAGTCCTTGATAAGGACAGTCAACCTAGTATTTATCATTTAGTGACCACCATAGCTAAGTACATCACTAATATTATAGGTCATTTAAATATTTATTTTGTTATTTCTTTATATCTACTCCATATTTCTTTATGCACTTCTAACTGTACCCTCATGAGGGAGTTACAAAGCTTCCTTTCCTATTGCCCCTTTACTTGACATACCAAACCTTTGACCAGATTTAACCAAGCCATAATCTCCCTCTCATAAATCTCTCAACCTCCCTAACCTAATCCAAACCATTTCCTAGACCTAGGAAAACCTTCTACAAGATCCCAAACAATTATTGCCCCTATCAACCTCAGTAACCTAACTGACATTGGTCACCTCACTACCAAAATCAGTAGTATAACTATTATTATTCACTCCCCTACTGATGTCAGTGACTATATATTCCCTAGCCTCTTTAAAACCTACCCAGACAACTTCTAAAACACAAAAAAGGTACCTCACCTACACCCTATCACTTTTTGTTGCACACAAGTTGTTAATAATGGTAATATTATCTATCTTTCACTCTTTCTTTACCTCTCTTTCAGTTATTTATCAAAAGTGGTATATCATCTCTAGGGAAGCTTCACACTTCTTAGAACAAGCACGTAGCTTGGCATCCCACTCATTTATCTACTAACAAACATCTTGTGGTATTGTTTTCTTATTTGTAAGTAGTCCTCCCCAACCAAAGAGGAGTGCTCATAATGTCTAGATATGGTGTGCAAACCAAATCTAAGTTCATTTTAATCACTTACCCCCATCTTTATTTTTGTTTTCCTTTAGACTTAAAATAGATAAAATTTATTGAAACACTTACCATCAAAAAATGTAAGCTTAAGTACCATGAATTTAGATGTAAAAGGAGTTACTGCTATGTGATGTGCCAAAGTGTATATAAAACAACATGAGAAACCAAGTGATGTGATGCCCTAGTAACTCCTTACTCAATATGGAACACCTTACCATGCAAATAATGAACCTCATACATAATGTGTTGTACGTCTGGAGAGGATGAACTATCCATAGGAGGTGTAGCTACCATTAAAGGTCATCGAGTTAAAACTAGTTATTATTTAAGTTGAGTTGGCCCCAAAGTAGGTATAACTATGTTGTTATCCAGGGGAGTATAAGATTTTCCATTATTTTATTTTTGAATTTCTTCATGGATAATATTGATAAGGTCATATTTCATATTTTAATGTTTGGAATCAAAATATTGAAATTGTCTCTTAGTGGTTTCATCAAATCAGTTATTGAATTATGCCATTGTAGCTTGGGGAGTAGGAAAATGAACTATTATATTATTTGAGACTTTAAAGGAATTTAATATATTAAATATTATAAGAGTTAAATACTGAGACAAATATAATATTTTAGAACTAATAATAAGAAGATAATATAATATAATATAAACCCTTATAGCATCTAGGGTTAGGGTTTGATTAGTATTTAAAGCATATCAGGTTCACTGAATGTTTTAACCTTATAAAACTTATATTATTTTAAATCATGTATTTTAAAAGACATTAGTATAGTAAATTAGGGTATACATACGCAATAAATACACCCAATGATTTTTTATAGAATTGAATTAATTTGACCTTAAAAATAGTAAAAAATAATGTAAATGATAACTTAGATGGTAAATGATTGAGACACATGATCTGAAGGATAAAAACTAAGGAAATGACTTATTTAAGTGTCAAAAATAGGATCCAAGTGTCAAAAACCCTCCTGGATAGTAGTTACCTAATTGGATAATAGTGCCATATGGTGCTAGTGTCCCTGATTTGGTAGTAGTGTCATCTATGTAGTATTGTTCCAAGATTTTATGTGTACCTTTATCTAGGTATATAAAGCCTATACCTACACGCATGAATTTTATAACTCTGTATCTAGCCTATTTTGATTGGTTTTATGAGAAAACCCTAATCTTTCATGTTGCTAAGACACCCATTTGATATAAGCATTAAAGTGTGTTTTGTTAGTGGGGTAGGCTGGATAAGTTCAACACCCCACTATGATGAGAGTTTTCTACATATAAATACTCTAAAAAGGGATCATTTCTCAACATCTAAGTGATGGTGAAAGTGCAAGTAAAATTAATATGATTGTAGACTTGAGTGTTTTGAATGTGCTTGAGACTATAAATCTAAGTAATTTAAGCTTATGATTAGTGTATATGGTTTTATGTAGAATTATGGAAGCATAAAGATTGATAACCTTAATTTTTCACAACTTTTTATGATTTTGTATGTGTAATTTACATCTGATTTACATATAGTGGCTAGAGATCTAAAATTCATATATATATATATATATATATATATATATATATATATATATATATATATATATATATATATATATATATATATATATATATTGTTTTAGTGTTTTTTGTGTCTTAAAAGAGGTCTAGTCTGACCCTAGGTGGTTTAATATTTTAAAATATATACATTTATTGGAAAAGGAGGAAAAGGATAATAATGCCAAAATTGGGACACTACCACCATGTGGCACTACTGTTGTTATTATGGTATTAGTGTCCAAGTGGGAGAACCTAAGGCCCAAAGATCCATGATGTAAGAATGAGGGTCTAAGACTCCTTTATGGATGTCTAAGGATATTTTTGGCTCACATGAAGGCTAGATAAGTGTGAAAATAGGGATTAATATAGGTCTAGGGCTAAGCTAGTGATGGGTGGTCTCATGTACATGTCATTTTAAAGTGATTACACACCTACATATAATATATCTTATAAGTAAATTGTAAGAGATAATAAATTTAAAAAAAATTAAACCAAGACTATGTATCATTTTCCATATTGATTTAAATAATAATTATGACCATAACACATCCATTTCAATCTATAAGCCAAAGTCAATCAACAAATAAATACATTTGATATAATTCTTTGGCATGTATCTTCTAAACTAAGGTGGTGTATCATATGTGTATAGATTATTAGACTATAACATAGCTAGATATTTTAGGGATGTGTTTAGAATTAGGGTTATGAGATTATAGATATAAATATATTAATATTAACTTATGAAAATCTAATTTGGACCAAGATCATAAGATCAAGAAACCAAGAGACATTATGAGACAAAAAAGGTGATAATGTTATCCATTATTATTCTATGTTGATATTCAATGATATTGATTTTTTCATGATATAACTTAAAATCATTATATTATTTTCCTAATTTGTTTACATCCATCATCCTTTAATCATTTTTATATTCATATGTTTCTATTATTGAGTTTATTTTTTTATCTTTGTTTCAATTACTTTTTATTTTATTTGGACCATAATTCAAAATTGAAACATGTTTACATGATAGGTTAATTTATTATGTGTTTTATTTAAATTCAATAGTTAATAATTATTTGATTATAGAACATAATGGCTCTGATTGGCCTCACTACTTATATATATATATATATATATATATATATATATATATATATATATATATATATATATATATATATATATATACATATATATCCCATTCATAGATGGCTCCATTGACATGGAAAAAAATAGATAAAACATGAACCTTAGAGATTTGATTTATGAATAAACACCATAATCAATTGTGGTTGTTTCATTTGACATCAAGGGCACATGAGACCATTAGAATTATAGGTAGTCTGAAATGTATTTCTTAACATTTGATTTATATTCACATGGAATACATAAATAAATATGAGCATTCATATAAAGTCATTCAAATGGTGTTATATGTGACATTATATAGAAAAAGTGGCATGGTTTGTTATATCAAAGGCCAAATGGATTCTTGGTATTCCTTTGGTTAGAAAATAAAACCTTATCTAGATTTTGATAAATGTGGTGTAGAAACTAGTCCAAACATATAAATTTATTTAGGTACTATTTTAAATATATATATATATATATATATATATATAGATATATATATATACATACATACATACATACATACACACACACACACACACACACACACACACACACACACACACACACACACACACACACACACACATATATATATATATATACATACATATATATATACATATATATATACATATATATATACATACATATATATATATATATACATATATATATATACATATATATACATATATATATATATATATACATATATATACATATACATACATACATATATATATATATATGTATATGTATATATGTATATATATATATATATGTATATATATATATATGTATATATATATATATATATAAACTTATTCTATTTATCAATACTTAAATATGGATATGTAATTTGATAAAATAACATTTCATAAAAAATGTTTACTTTTATGAGGAGGCAAAATCTGGCTAGCTTGGAAAAACATACTTCAGTATTAGAGTTTATCAAATAAAATAGTTAAAAATACAAATGGTTGATTTAAAACAAAGAGTTTATAAATAATGTGTCTTAAACAACTCAACATATTCAATTTTTCTCAATAAAAAATACTTTAATATTGGAATTGAGCACTACATGTTGATAAATTTTGATACCATTGGTCAAAGTTTCTTATGTGCAAGTTTTAAAAATTATTAAATTTAAGGATATAGGACTAAATGGGTATTAAAAAACATAATTAATCCTTAATAAATCCAAAACCATGCTTGGGAATAGCTCACAGGTCAAAATTTTGACAAGGGTTTCTTCTATTCCTCTAACTAGTTAGTTGCAAGCTAGGGAATGTAATTTTAAAATATTTGTTTCATGAAGGGGAAGAAGAGTTGGTTAAAATGGTAGTAGGGGAAGATTTGGGACCCTATTAATTATATATTCCATCCATTTTTATTAGGTTATATGTGTTTAACTTTATGAACAATCATTAAGAAGAAAAGGTGCTCTAAAACACTTTTTAATCCCAAAAGCTTGGTTTTAGGAGATATGTTTGCATTTTTGAGTTCTTTGTTGATCAAAAAAAATATTTTGAGATATTATGGTGCATAAATAATCCTTATTAAACCTTATTTAATCAAAATTTTAAGGTAAATAATGGATAAAATTTAAGGTACAAGGTGCAGGGGTTTAAGCAAGCAAGAAAGACAATCAAAAAACATTTTTTAGTGATTTAAGGAATTTTTTGAACGTATCTACTGGTTTGAATAATTAGATGGGATATTATATGTCCTAATTCAATTGGTTTCATGTAATTACTATACCTAATAATAGATAAAATGAAAAAAACATATGTCTATTCATGAAGGAAATTAATGTTCTTCACTATTTTACTCATAAATGGAGTTAGAAATGAGTGTTTCAAATATTTCAAATGGAAAAATTGATTTAAGGTGTATAATTCATGATCATGTAATAAAAACCAATTCAAAATAGTCTTAGTTCATTGAAAAACACACCCAGGTCACCTTGTGGATAACATGTAGATATTTTTTGTGAATTTTTGTTAGGGAGTTTAGTGAAAAGGTTTGGATATTTTAAAAAATTTATAGGTTTTTAATTAATAGGAAACCACTTGGAAACTCACTCTTACTCCTTTCAATATACAACTCTTTGACAAAGGTTCATAGGTTCATATGATCATTTATGACTCAAGCATTCACTGATGGTTTAATGGTCTTTCTAATATTTCTCATACTCATTATAGTCCTATTAGGCTCCTCATCTAAATCAATAAATCTCTATATAATTATTTCACCATATACAAAACTTTTTTGTTTTTAGCAGATAGTCTTTGTAGCCTTTTTTTAGGCCTTTTCCTCTTGTATAATCCAATATGGACTAGTTTTCAAAAAATATTGGCATTTATTAACACCCTCTATCTTATTTTCCATCTCTAAAAATTTTATTGGAAATAATAATCTCAAAGGTCATATTTTCACTCCCTTTTATGGATCTATTTAGGCTTAATTAGGCCTATTTAATCTATATTCAAAAATAGTCCTCTAAAACTATACGTTTCCTTAATCAATTAAAAAATTGAAAATCATTTTCTAGACATACCACTCTATAAAATTACAAATATTTAGAAATTTTCACTAGTGGAAACCTCAGATAAATGAGTTTCTACCTCAAATTCCTAATTTAAGGTTATAATTATCTATAGGGACCCGAGAATAAATATCTTGAGGTTTTAGATCTAGAAAAGTATTTAAAACTAATGTGAAGGTTTAAAAATATTTTTAAAACCCATTTGACCTTTTAAAATCATTATATTCCACCCTTAATACCTATACTCAACATTTCTCTTATGTTCTTAGCTTAACTGTGTGTGTAGACATAGTTTGCTACAAAGTTTGAACACATTACAAATGTAATATATGTCTAAATTAATTGAAACTTCACAAGAACCTTCTTGATAATTGAAAAAAAGGTCTTATAAAACATTATGTGTTCCATTAAAATTTACACACAAAATTCCATTAACACAGATAATGCATTATTTCTCATTCCACACAGTAAACATGGGCATCTTGGGTCTGCAACATTGATTCTTCAAAAAATAATTTGAAAATAATAAAAGATTATTTATAAAATTCATAAAATGCATATAAAACTTACCCAAATACATTTTTAACCTAAAAACTATATAATTATTGAACCTTCCTTCATTAAGCATTCACACTTAGTCATACTCTAATGCACTTATGTAAGAAAACACAGACTGTAATCAATTTACAATTATATGAGGAATTCCTTTCATTAATTTATTGTATACTAAACCTTTTCCATTTTAATTAATCATAGATAATTGAACAAAATCCTAAAACTTACAATTTTTGTATCAACTATAACTACTCTAACCACTTTTTCCTTTCCAATGGTCACTAACAAGCAAATTTGCACATTGGTACCAATATCAAGGTTGAATTTCCATACATGTGTGCCTTAATACTCATGTATAGATACGTGGTGTCTTAAATTATTATAAACAACAATTTTTACCTTTGCATACTCCTTCAAATCCTCCTACAACACCTAAACTAGACAAAATTATCAAAAATTCAAATTATAAAAATTTGCAAGAAAGAGCTAATTTGAAATTATAGCCTGCTTAAGCACTCCTAAACACTTGGATAACATTAAAAAGTATGTAAAAATACTCATAACACCCCTTTAAGCACTATAAATATGATAATTAACCAGAAAACATTTGATCAACTCAAAATTTCCTAAACAACACAGGTTAAGTAATGATGCTCCTGCATCATACTACTGAGGTGCAAAAGTAACTTTCCATGAAATTTTAGTCAACTTGTTTTGACATCCTCATTATCATATATATCTCCCATTAAATCAAACTATGAAATTATACATCCTCCTAGATCCCAAGGCCTATGAGTGATACATAGAGCTCATTCGTGTTTGACTAATGCCACCTTGCCTTTTTTTTTGTGGTTAGCTTCCTACATATTGATCTCCCACCTGATCATCTTCAGAATCTTCTTATTATCCTAAAAAAAACTAATCATGTAAAATATAAGTTAAACATATCCAACTTCTTTTTTTCTTATATGAAGCCACTCTCTTTCACTTGCATGGTTGTCCTTATTGTGATTGCATTTATTTCATGTTGAACTATTGCTTATTATTTCATCTTATTACCCACAACACTATCATCATCTTCAAATTAGTTATTCCTATCTTGATACTATTTATTATCCATCTGATCATTCACTTCATTTCCCATATCAAACTCTCTCTCAATAAGCGAACTTTCTTATCAAAGTCTTTTAGACACTCCATTCTCTTGATTAAGGACAATTGATGGGATAAGTCTAAAAACATCCCTTTTAGTGTTCATTTGAAAACAACTAATCCTATTGGGCTGATTGTAATAACTCCTTTATGATTGATATTATTACCTTAGAATTCATTTTAACTATTGCATCCTTTTTCTTTTATTATTCTAGCAATTTGTACTACATTGTCTTTACTTTAACACTTGTTCTCAGTTGTCATACTCTTGGATTTAATGATAAAAATATTTTATTTTGGTATGTATTGCTTCTCTATAAACATCATAACACTACTTATTATCTCCTTCCATGCTTTATTGTCCTTCAATGGGGTTAGTGTGTGTTTGCTACCATCCTTCTCAATGGTGTAAGTATTGGATCTACCATCATGCATGTCTCTTCTATCATACTACCATGGTCTACCAAGGATGACATGACACCCATGAATTATAATCACATAACACAAGATTGTATCCTTATAACCACCAATCTTCAAATCTACATAGCATTGTTCATTCACTAGAACTTGATGACTATTTTGAATCCAAGAGACCGTGTAAGGACTTGGATGCTTTTTAATTTTTAATCGTAACTTAGCTAAAATAAAGGAAGACACAAGATTATCCATACTACCATGATCAAATATGACTTTACAAAATTTTACATTTGCTCTTGAACATGATCTTAAATAAAATCTTTCTCTATAGTGGTTCTTCTACTCATGGCTTGTCTTCAAAAGTACTCTCTTCATCAACAAACTCTCCCCTATTCCAAGTTCTTCTAAAAAGTTTGGAAAAAAATATACACTCTCCTCTTCTTGATTAACCACTTGGTTTCTACTCTCACTCTAAGATCTTCCACTTTGAATGTCTTATGGACACTCATATGATCTATGCCTTACAAATTTGTTACATTTAAAATATTTTCTAGCAAACTAGCTATTACCTCTTCCTCTATCATATCTTCTTCCACCTAAACTAGATGGAATTGAGAAATTAAAATTTCTAAAAACTTATTTGCTTTAACTTTTCCACTAATTTCTATTACCTAACTATCCTCTTCCTTCTTGTTGACCTCTACCTCTATAGCTTCTACCACCTATACCTCTATTTTGTTGACTTTGCCTTCTAGAAAAAATTTCATCTACCTTCAATGGATATTGATAGGCCTCCTCTATTGTCCTTGGTGATAAAATTTTGATCTCATCTTGAATGAAAAATTTTAGGCCATTGATATACCTATCAACCTTCTTTGCATCCTTCTCTATGTGTCCTACTCAGATAGTTAGCTTGTAAAACTACTTTGTATACTCTTTCACCATCATGTATTTTTGACATAGATTTTGAAGCCTCATAAACAAGTGGGTCTGATAGTCCTTAATCATGAATTTTCCTTTCATCTTGGCCACCATTCTATCCCATGACCTTATATTCTCTTTTCCCCTTCTTATTTCTTCTTGAATTTCATCTCACCATAAGGATGCATGACCCTTCAACCTTGTGACTAAAAACTTAACCTTATTTTTCTCATTCACCTCTTCATAATAAAATTACTTATCCATGGTTGTGATCCAATCAACTAGCTCTTCAATGTTGAGACTACCCTCATACATTGGCATTTCCATCTTGGGTTTTGATGTCACTTGAAGGACTACTCTTATAAACCTATTTTTCAATCTACCCTCATATCCTTATTTTACTAATTCTTCATGAGGAACCTCATACTCTCCTTAACTCACATCACCCTTATTAATCTCTCTCCTCTAATCCCACTCCATGGCTTTCAACCTTACTTGTACGTTTCTCACCTTCATAACTAATGCATTAACAACATGAAACCTCATTTGGGATTTTATTTCACCTCATCCTCTAGATGCCATATTATTTTAATATCTTAATAAGATATCCTAAGTTTTGATACCAAATGGTGTAGAGGAAACCACTTGGAAAGTCACTCTTACTCCTTTTAACATACAACTATTTGATAACGATTCATAAGTTTGTATACTCATTTATGACTCAAACATTCACTATTGGTTGAGTGGTATTTAGAATATGTATCATACTCATTATATTCATGTTAGACTCCTCATATAACTCACTATATATATATATATATATATATATATATACTTTTTCACCATCTACATGACTTCTTTGTCTTTAACAAACATTCCTTATAACCTTTTTTAGGCATTTTCATCTTGTGCAGTCTAGTAAAGACTAGTTTTTATAAAATATTGACATTTCTTGACATCTATCTTTTTTTCCATCTCTAAAAATTCTCTTGGCAAGAATCCACTCAAAGGTCACCTTTTCACTTCCTTTTATGGCTCTATTTAGGCCTACTTAACCTCTATTCAAACAAAGTCCTCTAAAACCATATGTTTCCATACTTAATCAACTAAAAACTTTCAAAATAGTTTTTTAAACATTCCAAACTACTAAATAACAAATATTTATAAATTTTCACCAATAGAAACCTCAAATAAATGAGTATTTACCTCAAAACCCTAGTTTAAGGTTATTTTATTATTTCTTAGGAAATTAAGTGTTTAATTCCTAAATAATAAATGGGTCTAAGCAATGTAAATTAGTGAATAATATACTTTAATTAACCTACTAATTTATGTAAATAGATAGTATATTTTCCTTTTCTAAATATAGTAGGAAGTGAGATAAAATAGAACTTAGCTTATTCTAGTTGATTCAAACTAAGATAGGGCCTAATATTAGAGGAACAAGACTAGAAAACAAGCTAAAATAGGTTCCTAAACTTTGTTTCTTGATTGGATAGGAGTGCTGAAAGTGTATACCCTAATGTCTAGCAATGTAGTCCTATTCCAATATTGTTCTCCTTAGGCTAAAAGCTTTATAGGTTCTATTTGGTAGGCCTGTATTACCCTATCTATGAACTTTTAAGGCCTAGAAGCCTATATATCTCATTGTGTGTTTGATTTAATCTTCAAACCCCTTAGTAGCTCTTTGTGATTGAACTTGAATAGAATTTTTGGAAAGAGAGAGAAGCGGTTAGTATGTAAAGGATATGTTGGATGTGCTTCACACCCCATGTGTGGGCACACAGCCTATATACCAATACTCTAAAGAGGGATAAAGCTAATGTAGCTCTCCCCTTGAAGTGATTAGTGTAATTATGTATTATGTATGCAAATAGATGTGAAATTAGATGTACTTTGGATAACTAGGGACTACTATGAATGCTTGAATAGTCTTGAAATACTCTTATAAGTTTGTATGTAGAGAATAGGGAATAGTTCTTGAGTGTACTTACTTTTATTCTTTCTTCTTTACTATAAATGAGTGTCAACCCTTATAAATGGACTTTGAATGGAATTTTATAGGGTAATTAATGATCATGGGTTAAAAATAACTTGTATTAGGTAGATAGGTAAAAAGATAAGGATTTAAGAAAAATTGATCATTATAGGTAAAAATGCAATTGGACAACAATGCCAAAAATAAGACACCCTAGGTTCTAGTGCTCCTATCTAATTTATACATTGTTTTTCTAAGGGGATGAGACCTAAGGGGATAGATTTGAGTTTGAAATGGATACCTAGGTCTAAAAGAGCTAAGTCTAGAAGGCTATGAATGTTTGGGAATTAGTGAAATAATAGCCTATAAGGGTTGTGTAAGCAAGGACCTATGGGTTGGGTATCATTAGCCATGACTAAGTCATCCAATTTTGCATTTTATATGACTACATTTCCCCCCTGACCTTTATTCTAATGATGTAGTAAAGCAAAATACTAGGATAAAGGAAAGCAAAAAGCATACTTGAACTTACTTGTGAGGGATAAGCTCATGAAGTTGTGTGATGTTGGTTGTGTAAGAGAGAGCACAGAATGAAGTGTGAATCTGCAAATGAAAACATAGAGTATATTGGTTCTTACTAGATACACTATATCTAAAATATGAACATAAAAATCTAATTAAGAGGAAGAGAAAGGAATAAATACACCCCATAAGGTATGTGAACTAATACAAAACCTATTGTGATGCTAGATTATGCTGAGTATGTGTTGAATCAAGAGTAATATCATGAATGGAGATAAGTACTCAATTCCCCAGAAGGTGGCTCAAGAATTCAAAGGCTAGCCCTTTGGCTCCATCATCACCAACTAAGTGAAGTTAATGAATCATTCATGTGTTAATCAATGTCTATACTATGTGTCTAATCCTTCTGAATAGGTATCTAAGAATACAAAGGTTAGCTAGACCTTTGACTCCATCATTTCCCCATGAAATGAAGCTATGAAGTGATACTAGTATAGAATAGATGTCATATGAAATGGCTAATGTATCCCATGGATGTGTTGGAAATATAACAATGTGGCATGGATAGTCTAAATGTATCCTAGAAACTAGGCCACTCTTGGTCATTTTGAAAGATGGAGGTTAGGCTTGTATGAAATCCACTTCAAAACCGATGTACTAGGATTATATAAAAACCAAATTGAGAACTTGGTTACTCAAAAATTTAAACTTATATGAAATTTAAACTTGAAAGTGATGACAACCACCTGTAAATGGAGTAAGGCACACAACTATTAAGAATGCCTAGAATAAATTGAACTCAAAAACAAAAGAAGATCAATGTGATGCACACATTACCCCAATCACTAATGTTTAGAACATGGATTCTAATATATAATTTATTCCAACTACCTAATCTAAATTGAAATTGAGAACCATCATGTTATGCATTATAACCCCTATATATAAGAAAATTGTATGAAAACTATTGAATCTGACTAATCTAGAAGTACAAAAACTAAACTTTTTATCTATTTATAGAAAACTTGAGTGTGTTTTTTCCTAGATAAGATTGGAAAAATGTGGACACCCCTATGTTTGGTGCTACTATCCATTTCAAATTTTATTTCCTGGTATGAAAACTATTTACTGATCTAGAACTGTTACTATTTTTCTACTCTATTTTGACCAATTTAACCTCTAAATTCTATAATGAGTGGTTTGAATGATGTTGTTTCAACTATTAAGAGATTTTTTCTCTATGAAAAAACCCCTATTTGATGCCCCTCTTCTAATGGTAGGAATGATGAACTTGCAATGGTTGCCCTAAGAATAAAAGAGTCCTACAAGTGTGTTAAGATGTATAGATATATGATATATCATTTGATATTTGACAATATGTTTTCAGATATAACAATGTTTTTATTGATATGTTATTAGATCAATATGGGTATTCCTAGATATATATAATAATTTGAAAGCATGTGCAAAGTACTAAACTAGAAATGTTAGATATTAGTTGTTAGTTGGATGGATGGAGCATGATGTTCATCATGGCATCCAAGAAATCAATGGAAATGCATGATATAGATCATGGAATTGCACACATTGAACACCAAACAAGCAATCAAGCAATAAGAAAGAATTAAGAAACATACAAGGATGGCCAAGGGGAAATTAAAATAAGGGACATGGTTACATGTCACTCAAACTAGAAAACAAGCATGGAAGGCATGTTCAAATGCCATATTTACATACAAGTGAAACAAGAAAAGTTGGCACAAGGGCTACAAACACATGGAAGAGTAAAAGTAAAGGACATTGGTAGGTGTCCTAAGGCACACACATGAATAAAAGCAAAGGACATATGTAAAAGTCCTAAGGTATAAGTAGGAAAGAATCGAGAATTATAAATGTAATCACAAAAGTTACGCTAAACAAGCAGAGAAAACATGTAATAGCTAGAAAAATACAAACACATCTAACTAATCAAAGAAAATGAAAAAGTATGAACAACATGTGTAGTAAAAGACTAGGTATATACTAAGAGATACACAAGTGGTAGATACTAGTGAAATGTTGATATAATATTTTGTGTAATTTATAAAGTAATGTACATAAACAAGATAACTTAGAGTGTGTAGTGTAGTAATGGCATAACCTAGATGGTGTAGTCATGTAGAAGATGCCCCAGTGGGTGTATATATCAATGTGTGTCTCAAATGTAGAAGAAGGAGTGTCCCCTCTATGGGTATAATGAAATAAATAAGTAGTTGGATGTCATTGCACACACTCAAAGAAGATCAATTGAAGTATGGTAATGTATAAAATCAACATAAAATAGAATGAAACAGCAAATGTAAGTCTCATCATGATAATAATAATGTAAATCATGGATGATGTAGACAATCAAAATGTTTTTGGTATTTTTGATATGTTTTGAATGTTTTTCTATTTTGAATTTGTGTATTGTTTTTTATTTTGATATAATCTATGTACATGAAAAAATGTGAATAAATAATACTAACTGATGAGTCTCAAATGAGACTCCCTATCATGGTGTCCTGTACTAAACAACTAAATTGTGATTGATCATGAGGCATGGGTGTATGTCTAAGATTGTGAAATTAAAAGTTGTGTTCATTGTAACTACTCTAAAATCTATGAGGTGGAAGTTGAATGTGGGGTCCCACTGTAACTCTAAAAAGTTGATGAAATTGTAGGGCTCTGAAAGACCCATTTAGAAATAGAAAGGGCTCTCTAAATAGGTGCTCTCTATGTAGATGTATGAGACCTCAATGTAACTATTTTAGGTGTGAATTATAGCACTATAAGTTGTCTATAATCCTAAAACTATGGGGGTGTATGAACCCTATATACTAGTGATGGATGTCACAACTATGGTTGGATCTAAAGTAGAAGTTGTATTGAAATAAGAGGAGAAATTGATACCAATGGAAGAACTAGAGATGGTGATTGTAAGCTGGTAGATGGCTCTAAAGTGGGGAGTGGTGAATCATAAGGAAATATATTGATTGTGATAACTTGATTAGTATGAATGAACTTCATGCATCTATGAATTATAGAAGGTACTACCCTAGGTTTTTGAATCCATGGTCAACCAAGTAATATGTCAAAAAATCATGCACTGGGAACTATGGTGAATGGTGTGACCACATATGTGGGACCAAACTATAAAAAAATTAATGTCTCACCTAATGAACTCTAAATATGCCCACTAAAATCACTAAAACTATGTATGTTAGAGTGATATCCTGCTCTGAATAATCCAAATACTGAAGTAGTGTGGAGGTGCACATGTTAAGACTAGAACCATTTTCAATGAGTATATTATGAATAGGTTGATTATGAATATGTTCTCTAGTAAAAATTGCATTATAGGCTATATTATCCTCCAAAATATCTTGATCTAAAAAAGATATCAAAGGCTTGGCTAGAACTCTAGACTTATACACACCTATCATACCTCTCAAAGGATGTACCTCAACTAAAGGTGCATGGTATGTAGCTAGTGGAGGATGTGTATGTATGTATGACGGACACCCGATGTGTCTTATTTCTCTTATTTTTAATGCTATGAAAGTGGATCTAAAATATTTTCAAAACTTTATCTTATGTTGGCTTTGTCTTTGGAGGCTCAAATGAAGTGCCCAAATTAAGCAAACTATCATCTATCAAGTATTGTATCTTATGTCACAAACTAATGCATCTATTTGTGGTGTGGTCTGATGCCTTATGAAATTTGAAAAATGCATGTTAATCATATCCACATGGAAGAAGATTTTCTAGATATACTTCCTGAATAGGAGGGAGAGTGATGATGTTACATTCTAATAACTACTATAAAACCCTAGTTAGAGAAACTGGTAGATTGGTAAATGCATAATGAAGAGGTGCTAATAAAACCATATGCTAAAGGGACTTTGAAGCCATATTGACTATTGGTTGAGTTTGATTCTTTTTTCATTGATTTTGACCTTGTATAGGACTTTACTATTACTCTTGTTGGTTGTGTTTAAGATACTTGAATACTAAAGTTTGCTTATTGAAATTAGCTTGACTTATATTCCCTTGAGTGTATGGCATACTTTGGTGAAGGAATAGAATATTTTGAAAATAATATATTCATGCAATGGTAGTAGGAGGCTCTATTTGAAGATTCTTTTAGCTCTTGATCAGCCTTGGGGCTAGTAAGTTCATCTAGAATAGTCTTGTATCTAAGAACATAATCTGTGAGGGGATCATTTGACCTTTGTTTCTATTGTGAAATATATGTATATGAAACTTTGTCACCAATATTGATACTAAAATGTGATAGGAACATGTCTAGTAAAGGATTGAAGGTTGTGACTGACTGATTTGATAGACTATAAAACCATTGTAAAGCATAATCATTTAGACTCTGTGTTAATAGCTTGATAAGTAGCTAGTCCTTGGGCACATAATCCAAACATGTTACTTTAAAATATCTCAAATGTGTCTCTAGATCACCCTTACCATCATATATAGTGATCTTGGGTTGAACAAAGCCTTATGGCAAGGTGTAAAAGCAATATGATGTGCCAATGGTGTATGAAAAAGAGAAAAAGAATCCAAAGCCTACATAGGTCTAGTGGTACCTTGCTTAAGATTTTTCATCTTAGATTGAAGAGATATTATCTCTTACATAAGGGCTACCGCATTAGGAGATAGTGATGTACTAGCTATAGATGGTGGCATAGAAGAAGGTTGGGATACTATAGGGGGTGGTTGAGACATAGTTGCCCCTGTAGTGTCATTTACAACTTGCTACTTTGAATGAATGGAAGACTCAGCTTGCTTAGCCTTTTTGATTTCAATGATATATTACAAAATTAGGGTATGATCTTTAGGCTATTCCTTAATTCTTTCTTTGAAATTTTGTAAAACCAAATCTTTATTAAGGACTACTTCATTATAAAAAAATAGATGGAAGGGATTGGTAGTCTCATGTGGTGGAGTAGGATCATTGGTGTGTAAATCATCATTGTTATTTTCATAATACTGATGATCAAAGTTATCCTCATAGAAATTTGTATAATCTAGATGTGTAGAATCTATAACAAGAATCTAATTTTGTTGTTTATCCATGGTATATGGTTGAGTTGAATGAATTTGAGTGAATTTAAGAGGATTGCCACTAAGTCTTGCATTTCATCTTGAGGGAAGAGATATAAGTAACTTAGGTGGCATAAGGAAAATAACTTGGATAATAGTAGAAAATATTAAGCTGATATAATCTAAATAAAGAATTGCAATATGCATAGAAAGGATACGAAGCTTCAAAACATGTAAGGTGATACTACAAGAAGCAAAGAGGTGCTAGTATATGCAACTAAAGATTTCTTAGAAATACTCATGCAAAATAATATGAATTTTAATGTTGAAATTGATTTTTTGAGTTTGATATGCAACTAAAATTTTATAAAATGATATGAAAAGTAATGGAAAATAATTAGGGGTTTAGTTGATTTAACTAGGGTTTTGAAGTATTTTTTTCAAAATTGGTGCACCAATTTGAAATTTTTAGATAATTTTGTAGAATTTTGCATGAAAAAATTAGGGAAAAAAATTAAAATTAGCAATACATTTTTCCTAGTGTTTGTATGCAAAAAGGACCTAGTATGTGCAAACTAGGGTTTGAGTAAAATATGTGATATTTTTATAATTAATTGGTAGATTTTTTATTTTTAAATTTAGTAGAAATAAGGAAATTATGGAAAAAAATAAAAAATAATTACACTTAGGGTTTTTGTGTAAAAATTTGAAGTAAGTTAGGTTCACCAAATGTTTTACTATTTTTTAGGAACTTAGGTATTTAATTTCTAAAAAATATGTGGGTTTGATTAATGTAAATCCATGAATAGTCTATTTTAATTAACCTAATAATTTGTGTAAATAGATAGTATGTTTGCCTTTTCTAAATATAGTAAGAAGTGAGAGAAAATAGAACTTAGCTTATTCTAGTTGATCTAGACTTAGATAGGTCCTGATACTAGAGGAGAATGACTATAAAATAGGCTAGAATAGGTTCCTAAACTTTGTTTCTAGGTTGGATATAAGTTCCAAAAGTGGATACCCTATTTTCTAGCATTGTAGTCTTATTTTGGCACTATTTTCTTGAGGACAAAAGATTTCTAGATTCTATTTAGCAGGCTTGTGTTACCCTGTCTATGAATTTTTGAGGCCTAAAAGCCTATAGAGCTTGTTGTGTGTCTTATTTAGTCTTTAAAACCCTTAGGATATCATTATGATTGAGCTTGAATGGAAATTTGGGAAAGAGAGATAAGGGGTTAGTGTGTAAAGGATACGTTGGATGCACTTCACACCTCATATGTGGGCATGCTACCTACATACTAATACTCCAAAGAGGGATCAAGCTAATGTAGTTCTCCCATTGAAGTGATTCATACAATTATGTGTGATGTATGTAACTAGATGAAAAACTTGATGTACTTTGGATGACTAAGGACTGGTATGAATGCTTGAATAGGCTTGAAATGCTCTTGGAAGGCTATATGCAGAGAATAGGAAAGAATGCTTGAGTGTACTTTCTTGTATTATTTCTTCTTTCCTATAAATGAGTGTCAACCCTTCTAAATGGACTCTGAATGGCCTTTTATAGGGTAATTAATGATCATGGGTTAAATGAACTTGTATTAGGCTGATAAAGAAAAAGATAAGGATTTGGGAAAATCTGACCATTAGAGGTAAAAATGCACTTGGACAATAGTGCCAAAAATAGGACACCTTGGGTTCTAATGATCTTGTCTAATTTTAGCACTATTGTCTCAAGGGGATGAGATCTAGGTGGATAGATTTAGGCCTAAAAGGGCTACCTAGGTTTGAAAGAGCTAAGTCCAGAAGGCTATGGATGATTGGGAATTAGTGAAAGAATAGAATAGAAGGGTTGTGTGAGAAAGGAGGACCTATGGGTTTGGTGTCATTATCCATGCCTAAGTCATCCAATTTTGCATTTTATATGACAAGGGTTATAACTATCTACAAGGACCCAAGAATAAATATTTTAAGGTTTTAGATTCCAAAAAGGGTTTAAAAATATTATGAAGTTTTATAAATATTTATTTTAACCCATCTCACCTTTTTGAATCATTGGATTCCACCCTTAATGCCTCTACTCAACATTTCTCTTATGTTCTTGGCTTAACTATGTGTATAGACATAGTCTGCTATAGAGTCTAAACACATTAAAAATGCAATATATGTCTAAATTATTTGAAACTTCACAAAAAGGTTATTGATAATTTAAACCAATGTATTATGAAACATTAATTGCTCCATTATAACTTCCACACAAGCTTCCATTCACACACATAATACATTCTTTCTCATTACACATAGAAAACAGGGGCATCCTTGGTCTTCAACATTGATTCTTCACAAAAGGATTTAAAAAAAAAAAAAAATTATTGATAAACTTCATAAAATTCATATAAAACTTACCCAAATACATGTTGAACCTCAAAATTATATCATAATTGAACCTTCCTTCATTGGCCATTCACATTCAGTCATACTCTTATGCACTTATGTAGGAAAACAAGGATTGTAATCAATTTTAAAATTATATGAGGAATTAATTTCATTGATTTCTTGGTTATTGAACCTTTTACATTAGGATTAATTTTAGATAATTGAAAAAATCCAAAAAATTCAATTTTTGTATCAACTATAACTACTCTAACCACTTTTACCTTTCCAATGGTCACTAGCAAGCTAGTTTACACATTAGTACCAATATCAATGTTGATTTTCCATAAATGTGTGCATTGAGACCCATTTATAGACACATGGTGTCTTTAATGAGTCTCACTATCTATTTTAACATTTGAAGACTCCTTCAAATCCTCCAAAAACACCTAAACTAGATAAAATTATTTAAAAATTCAAATTAAGAAAATTGGCAAGAAAGTGCCAATTTGAAATTCAAACCTACCTAAGTACTCCTAAACACTTGGATAACATTAAAAAGAATGTAAAAAGAATCATAACACATATTTAAACACTTTAAACATGATAATTGACCATAAAACATATGATCAACTCAAAATTGCATAAACAACAAAAGTCAAGTAATGATGCTCTTGCATTAGTCTTCCCCATTAAAACCTATATAATGAGCATATTAGAGTGTTTTATGAGGCATATAGCTCATTTTAGATCCCCAAATTGAAATCAAGATTTTCTGAGGCATAAAGAGCACAAAATATAATTTTTAAAAATTATAAGCAAAATTTGGAGCTAAAAATTTGTTTTAAGGTGTATGATACCATGGTGATTAAGATAAAATCATATTTAAACTCCTTATATATTCAAATAATTCAAATTCATCAAGTTTTAGGTTCTCATGGTGTATTCAAAAATATTGTTTAAAAACATAAGATGTACACTTCCAAGAAGAACTAGTATGGATAGCTTCTATTATCATCATCAAATGCCTGAATAACAAGAATATTTCATGAAGGTTTCAATAAGTTAAACATGAAATATCTCTCTTACTATGCCCCCCTTGAATCTAATTTTATAAATTCAAGAAGTTAGTAATGCATGCAAGATATAATTCAAGAAGATCAAGTCGAACTTCAAGTTACAAGTCAAGATAAGTCAAGTCAAGATCCAAGGTGAAATAAAGGTAATTAAAGTAAAAATTAAAGATTCATGCAAGATAAAACATATTTAAATGAGGATCAAAAGGATTATTATACAAGCTATTCAAAAGGAGTTAACTAAAGACAATCTAAAAATATGCATGAGGAACTAAGAATTTTCAAACACATTCAAATAAGATTCTCCCTCATAATAAACCATACTCCAATATTAGGATGTTTTAACTCAAATATTCTATGTTGGAATTTGGAATTTGGGGTTTTAATTGAAGTTTAACTTGGAATTGAGTTAAAGAAGAGTGAAATATGAGTTAACATGTTGACTCATCCAGTTTAGGGTTGTTTTATCTCCTTTCTCTCTTCTTACTTTCTATAAATATATTAATTTTTGAATTAAGATGATATTATTATTTTAGATTACATAAACTCTACCAAAAATTATACTACCTCATATTTGAAGCAATAAAGAGCTCAATTTTCCTCCATTTTCAATGTGTTCATGAAGTGTGTGTCTTGTGTTCATTAATGTAACTTAGTGAATGGTTTTTTTTCCTATGTTTATGTATGAAATTTTTACCTTGACATTGGTGAATCACCCCAAATTTTGAATTTTATGTTCAATTTTATCTTGAGCATTGATCATTTTCACCATTTTAATAGTCAATAAAGCACAAAGTTAGATAGTTTAGAGAGAAGTGTGTGAGTGTACCAAAGGAAACTAGACCTTCATATATATATTATCTCTAATACAAGGTTGACCGCACCTTGAAGATTTTCCATTGTATCAATATAAGTGAGGATATGCAGACATTCTTGTAAGGGTGCACTTCAAATTCATAACAATTATTGGCATGCCTAGTGGGACCATAACTCAGAAGATTACTATATATTGGTGATAGTTTTAGAAATTTATAGAAAATACATTTCTAAATTATTTAGTATCTAGTGACTCCAAGTTATATACAACTATTTTAATCAATCCATGTTCCTAAATAACATCAACTATTATGTATTTTAATCTTTCATTTTGTGAAAATGCATATTTTCCATCTTCATATCCTTCATATCAGATAAAAATATTCATGGATTCACATTAATTGGAAATAAATCAAAATAATATCAATATTTTCATGATATTTGCCCCTCTCTAACCCTTAATCATGTTTCCAATTAGCCTTGAAAAAATCAGGTTCTTTGCAATCAACCTAAAAAAAGTGTGGAAGAGATAAGATTTGACTTTGAGAGATAATGTATGGAGAGTAATAGGGAAGAGGAATAAAATATGCACCAATAAGAGATTGCATATCAGGCCTATACACATCATAAATATATGAATAATTGAAGAGATATAATGAGGATACAAGATAATAAATACAATATTAGTCCATAAGAACACAAGGAATTAAGTCCAAAATCCAAAGTTGGAAACAACAAGAAACCCTTGAACCTTTAAGAGAGTTTAATTTCTTAAATATTCCAAGTTTTAGGACTCCTAATCCATTGAAAAAGTATTTTCCCATGAAATATTCAATCACTTTTCCCCAAGATCCTAAGACCATTAGATCTTGGAAACTTTCTTGGACCAAGGCCCTTGATTATGTAATGCCTACTCTTGATAAATATCCTCCTATGCCAATCCAAAATCAAGAGATGGAGAAAGTTGTTGAAGCCAAACTAACAAAATTTTAAATGTTATTTAGCCCTCCACCTATCCCTCAAATGTAAGTTCTCTATGAAGATCAAGGCATATCATAATGTGAAAAGTTGATTGTTGAATGGAAAAACAAGAATGAAGCATCCATAAAAAAAAAATTATTTCCCTTATTTCAAATAAATATTAAATTAAACTATTATTTGAAAATATTAAATCCTTCTTAATACCTTTTCAATTCCAAATCCCATTCAATTGCATTTCATAATGACTTATATTCTTATTCCACCAAATGGAACCTATTACCCTACCACCATCACCCTTTTTAAGGAGTACCTATTTTATTGAGGGAAAAAATAACATCGAAGTGAAGAGAATTTGTCAAGGGAGCATGATCAAGAGTTTTATTGGTTAAATGAGTTTTAATTTGGCATAGAAGATCATGTTGAATCCCTTGAGGAGAAATATCAAATTTTAGCTTAAATTGATACTCGAGAAGCCTATCATGAAGATGATCAAGATGATAAGTAAAAATTATAATTAACATTTTTTAGTAGTACTTTCACAAGGTAACACCCCTAGACATCAACTAAGTAAAGATATAAAAGATGTAATGATTCCTAGTGAACCTCAAGAATCTAAAAGTGAGGATCAAGAAGGTTTTGATGACTTATGGTAGAGATAATTAGATTTGATTCAATACTTTGATAATATTTGTAGGCATACGTCTCCTTTTGAATACATTGATAAAGTGGTTGTGAAGGTTGGAAAACATGCTTAAGAGAATGTTAATCAAAACATATTTAAAAAATATCCACATGAAGATATAAATTAGTATTTGGAGATCCTTCAAGATATTCAAAATTTTAAATTAGTTTAAAATAAATATGAGATATCTAAATATGTCACAAAAATCCAAGAACATTATTTTAATGAGACACTAAAGGCCGAAGTTACAGTTATTCTTATGGATCAAAATGTGGTTACATTAGAGAGATTTATTAGTTTTGAAGAGAAACATGAGGTGATTATTGAACCACATGATGAGTTTTTTTATATTGAAGATATGTTTATTTTAATTAATTCACTTAGAGACAACCCAAAGAGTTTGGCAAGTATAAAAAGATCTGATCCAACTAGAATGACACTCAAACAATAACTTGTTCCTCATCTTTGTCAACCACATGGAAATGACCTAAGAGGGTTTTGTTCTAATCTATGTGTATTTTTGAGTGTTTCACATGTTTATTTATTAGTTTTAGTTTTAAATTTAATCTAATTTTTATCTTGGATATTTTTTAGTTGGTAGTTGTATTAGTTTTCACTTTCTTCTAAGTGTCATCTTGCACATTTTTAATTGGCAATTATTCTAGTTTTCAATTCTGTAAGTGATTGTGCATAAGTAATATAGTTAATTGAGGTAATTTTTAGTTTAATATTTGGTTATATTTTAAAAAATACATATCTAAATGGATATAGCTACTGGTCTTGAGTGTTTAGCAGGCAAACATCCCAGTAAAGTCACCAAGAATGTTGGCAAATTTTTCCACCATTGGTTAAAATTGCTTATGTTCAAGTTTTAAATAGAATCAATTAAAGTATTGAGGATTTAATAGGTTATAAAAAACATCATAAAAAATTCATCAAGAAAAAAATATTCTTGGTAATGTCTCACAAGTCCAAATTTTGATAGAGGTTTCTTCTATTCCTCTAACTAGCTAATTGCATGCTAGTGAAGGAAAATTTTAAATGTTCATTTCATGAAGAAGAAGAAGACTTAGTTTAAATGGTATTATTTAAATATTGGATCCCATATTTTATAAATATTCCATTAATTGGTTTTAGGTTATAGGTGATTAAGTTTATGAACAATCATTAAGAAGGAAAGGTGATCTAAGACCCTTCTTGTGCCATAATAGCTTAGTTTTAGGAGATATGTTTGAATTTTTGAGTTATTTATTCAAAATTAAAAGATTTTTAAGATATTATGTCAAATAAATAACATTAATACACCTTAATAAATCAAAATTTTAAGGAAAATAATGGATAAAAGTTGAAGTGCAAGGTTTTAAGCAAGCAAGAGAGATAGTAAGAAAAATATTTTTTTGAGTGATTTAAGAGATTGTTTGAGAATATCCAATAGTTAAAATTATTATATGAGATATTAAATTTAATAATTAAAAAAATAATTATTTATTTAATCATAATTAAAATCAATAAAATTTCAAAATATAGACCTACATGTATTCAAACATTAAATTATGCAAGCTATAAAACACCAAAAAATTCATATTTTGAGTTTTACCAAATGAAATATCTTGAAATTTGAATTGAGGTATTTTTTATGTCATTTAATGTTTTAAATTGTTTTAATTGCCTTAATTTTTTTTAGAAGAGATAAAATATTAAAATATAGGTCTATTCATGAAAGAAATCAAGGTTTTTCACTTTTTACAAATGGAGTTGGAAACAAGTGTTTCAAATATTTCCAAAGGAAAAAAATAGTTTTTGAAGGTTTATAATTCATGTAAAATTATTAATACATTATCATAAAATAAAAACCAATTTAAAATAGGCTCAACTCATTTAAAAACATATCTAGGTCACCTTGTATCCAACAAGTAGATGTTTGTTTTTGAATTTGTTTTTGAGAGTTTGGTGAAGAGGTTTGGATATTTTAAAAAATGCATAGGTTTTAAACATTTATAAATATCTAACGAGAATATTATGAGTGTTTTTTGAGGTCTATAATTCATTTTAGACCCCAAATCTAAATCAAGGTTTCTTGAGGCATAAAGCATAAAATAGTAGTTTTGGAAGTTGTAAGTAGAATTTGGAGATAAAAATTTATTTGAAGGTATGTTACACCATGTTTATTATGTTTCAATCCTATTTAAAATAATTTTTTATTCAAATAATACAAATTAATAAAGTTAAAGGTTCTCAAGGTGCATTTAAGAAGCTTGTTATATGACATTAGATGTACACTTCCAAGAAGAACTAGTATGGATAGTTGTTATTGTCATCATCAAATGCATAATTAAAAAGAATATCTAATGAATTATTAAATAAATTAAACATGAAATATCTCTCCTAATACTTACCCCTTGGAGTTAATTTTATAAAATAAATAAGTCAAACATGCATGCGAGATGTAAGTCAAGAAGCTCAAGTTAAACTCCAAGTTTCAAGTCAAAATAAGTCAATTCAATCTCTAAGATGCAATAAAGGTAACTAAAGTTAAAATTCAATTTTAATTAAAGATCAAAATGATTTAAATAAATATCAAAAGTATTTTTGTACAATCTTTTCAAAATGAGTTAGCTAAAGACAATAAAAAACATGGATGAGGAACTAGGACTTTTCAAACATATTCAAACAAGCTTCTCTCTGCTACTATTCCATACTCCAAGATTAGGAAGTTTAAAATCAAATATGCTGCATTTAAATTTTAAAATCAGTTTTTTTATTGAATTCTAACTTAGAATTAAGTTAAATAAGAGTGAAGTGTGAGTTAGCATGATAACTCATCTAGTTTAGGGTCACTTTGTATCCTCTCTCTCTCTTCCTTTCTATAGATATATTCCTTTTTAAATTAAGAGGATATTATGATTTTGGTTTAAAAAAACTCTACTAAAATTTTTATTACCTCATCTTTGAATCAATAAGGAGCTAATTTTTCCTCAATTTTTAGGTTATTCATGAAGTGTGTGTATCTTACGTTTATTGATGTAACTTAGTGAACAATTTTTTTTCCTATGTTTATGTCTAAAATTTTCACTTTTATGTACTAAATGAAAATTATTGGGGGTAATATAAAGTGTATATTTATAATTTCTACCTAATTTTGAATTGAATCAACCATTATTCATTCCTTCCAAGCTAGTGTGGGTGTTTGTTAAGACCTCTAGGTGAAATATTGATGCAATAGTAATTGTATGAAGATGAAGAGGATATGTGCAAATTATTTATCTTCCAAAGTGTCTTGATTATATGAATAATTAACCTTAACATTGGTTCATCACCCTAATTTTAGTTTTCATTTTTAGTTTTATCTTTATCATTTCTCCTTCTACCCTTTTCCTAGTCAAGAAAGCAAAATATTAGAGAGTTTAGAGAGAATTAGGTGAGTGTAACAAAAAGAACCAGTAATTCATCTAGAGATTATCTCTAATATAAGTTCACACACCTTTGAGATTTTATATTATATCAAAAATATTGAAAATAGGCACACATTCTTTTTAGGGTGTACTTTTGAGTGATAACACTACCACCTAGCACCTTCTAAATACTAGTGCTAAACTCATGATAGAGACAGTGTTCATCAAATAGTTATCTCAATGTTATGTAACTCAATGCATCTTAAAATGGATGAAATAATTTTAATTTTTAATAAAAAATTGGTGATATCATATATTTAGAGTTTGAGGAAGTATTGCATGACCCAAATATTCATTTTTATATTATCGATAAACAACATACCATTGAAGCACAAAAGACTATCTTGTAAAACCTTAATTTTGTGTCATTACATGAAATAATGAAATTGAGGTCTTCTCATATTCTATCAGTGAAGGCCAAAAATGAGTAGATAACTATCATTTTCAAATAATAAAACATGGAAAATAATATATGGATTCATACATAATTTATTGACCAGCTATAAAATTCAAGGTCAACCTAGATCATAGAGATAATATTACATCAAGCTACTATCAGCCATGAAAAGGTATAAAATTGGAAGTTATTTAATATTTATAATTAGATTTAAATAACATTAAAAATGAATTTGAAACAAATTTCTTACACTCTATCTTAATGTTTTGAATCAAGATTTTAAAAAAGGATTCTTAAATATTTTTTATCAACAAAAAATAGACAAATTGTATGATAAGTTATCATTTCTCCTTTTTATAGATTTTATTTGGAAAAATGGGTGCTATTTTTTGAACTCTATATAGTATGGTGGGTTTACATGGTGTCCAAAGAGGACTATGATCCACATTTCAAGCTAAATTCTCTTGATAATCTTTTTTTTTTAAAGAACAAAGGGAATGTCTCTAGAAGATTTATTCATACTCTTAGATAAAAATATACATGGGTAAGGTTGGATAATAAAATATGTTAACCCTATTTTCAAAACATAAATGTTAAGTGATTATTACAAAAGAGTAAAAGAAGATATACCTATAAAGGCATAATTTATAGATTATTTCAAGCTGTGAATTTCAAAAGAACTTGATTTGATAGGGTGAACTAAATATAATGTTTTGGAAAAGTTTGATATTCATGAAAACCAATTTTAATATTTTTTAAGAGTTTTGAGATTGGAAAAGGAAACATTAAAAATGACTGTAGGGAAAGAGAATAAGAAAAAATAGATGAAAAAATTAAAATGTCAAAGGACTATAAAAGTGTATATATCATCTATAATTAATAGCATCTAAGCAAGGAATAAATATACATATGAGTTCACATGCCAATTCTTTTCCCTTTCAATTGAGTATAACTTTTACATGATTAATAAAACATGTCCCTCTCCTTAGTCCTAAATTTTTTTATTATTGATTTATATAACATTGAAACAAAAACTATAAAAAATATTAAATATTTGAGCTCTTATATTATTTATAGTGTTATGGTTTGTGTTTATATATTTCTTGTCCAAGTGGTCGAAGCACACTTATTTCATAAATCTATTTCCACCTACATGGAAAGAGTTAAAAACATGAATGATAACATTTTTGAAGGATGTTATAAAATTATAAATGATGAAGGTGGGTTTTCATAATTATTAATGATTTATGGCATATATCTCTTTTAAAACACAAATAAAACTATTGAGGAAAAGGTGGCCATAGAATTTTATTGGTCACATATAGATCCATTAAATATTGTGTAACCAGTGAATATTGGTAGTTTACTATAATAGATTCCATTTAATTTTGTAAGGTTAGTTGGTTTGTAGGATCACATGATTAAAAAAAATTATTAAAAAATCATCCCATTTTTTTATTATTTATAGTGGGTGTAATACATTGTAAGTAACAAAAAAATTAAAAATATCATTAGTAATATGCATAATTGAGAATATATTTTAGGAGATGACGTTAAAATTTTATTAAAGATATTTGATGGTGAATCTAGATGAGAGGCCCTAAAACTAAATACATATTATTCTTACCAAATAGTCTAAACCTTCATATGTTTTTTTTAAAATTTATGTTTAATGACTTTTCATTAGATTTTATTGATCCATTTCAATAATGGATGTCAATAAACGAATAAATAGAGCTAGTAAATGAAACTTAAAACCTAGTAGAAATAAGTATGTTTTTTAAAAACATGATAACATGAGTAAAGAACCAGATCATCATAAAAAAATGTGTAAATTGGTGATGATAGAAACAAAAATAGTAGGTATATCAAGGCAAACACTAACAATTGGCACTTTTGTTTCCCAACCAGGTATTCAATACTAATTACTACTTGTCTTGTTTATTTATTAGATTTTAAATTATTTTATAATGTCAATATTATTATTTTATGTAGTGGATCCCAAAAAAAATTATTTTTTTATTGATATATGGGTTACTAATACAAAAAAATTAATTCAAAAAATAAATAAACCTTACAAATAAATAATGAGAATTTTCAACTAAAAAGAATGGTGACCTAGTTTTTACTTGTTGCATTTACACAACTTCAACTTGCATTTTAAAATTTATCTGATATAGATAGAAACACATAATTTTTTTGTAAAAATTAATATATCAAAATAAAGTGGATAAGCATACACTATATTGTTAGGGATTGAAACACTTTGATAAAAAAAAAATGAAACTTATCCTAAGAATCTAGATACAATTTGGGTTGATGTTCAATTTTCTTATAATGTTAAAAACACTATTATAATTAATTATGTCAGGAAAGGTGTTCTTAGAGATAATTTTTTCTATAAACTAAGGTCACTCAAGGGTAATAATTAAAAAAGCACAAATGGTTGATGATGGCATTATTTACATAACTATCTTTAGTTGTGAATGAATAGGTTGTGAGAAAGTTTATAAATCATCCTACCCTATTTGTAGATTGTTGTGCTCATACAATTAATGATTAAGGTTTTATGAGATATGATGGATGGATATAATTTTTATATAATTAAAAATTATATATTTTTTAAAATTTTCTTCTCTATTATTACATGCAATATTAACTACAATTGGATATTTCCATTGCATACCTATAGTATGACTAGAATATCAATTTATACATTTATGACTAGAATTTTAATTGAAAATTAGATATTATTTCAAATTACTTTACTATTGTTGTCTATAATGTAAACTACCAATTGGATATTTCAATTTATGCCTTGATTTAATATTTAATATGTGTTTAAAAACTACATAACAAGATGTTTTTATGGATTTGTTTATATTTTCAATAGAACTTGCCTAATTCAGTTTTTATCTTATATAAGTTATTATGTTTAAGATTTTAATTTTGTTTAATTTTTACAAAAAAAATTATGCTAGTTAGATATTACGACTTAACACATCAAGATTTAAAAATATATTTTTATAGTATTTTTAGATACCATTCTAGTTAAAATAAAATTAATAGTGTTACGAGTGGAATGAATGTTGTTTGGAGCTCCATGGATTACTGAAATTAGATCACCAAGTAGGAAACTATATTTCTCATATTCATGTTACACATATTTCTATCATTCCTTTAGTATTTATTTATTAAGGGTTATTAAAAAACATTTCAATATTAGTTTATGAATTACTTATCTGAACTCAAGAATGCTTAATTGTTTCATTTGTTAGTTCAAATGGCTAAAAAATGATGTTTTTCTTACATGGGATTTATCACATTTCGAGATAGTAATAGATTTTTTAGATTGAAGAAAGGAAATATTGTGATGATGTACATTAACAACATATAATTAGATATGGATAAATATAAATATGTATATGTAAAATATAATATATTTTTATATACTAAAAAACATTCTTAGTTTGAAACAGACAAGATCCCATAGTATTTGGATTGCCTTTGAGTTGGAGATTTGATGACACATTGCATTCTGATAAAAAAAATATTCACACGCTTATGTACATGGTTAGAGCATGTGGAGTGGAACACAAACAAGTGTCAATATTTAGAAACACAATCAAAATATTCATGGTTTTTATTGATTTTATTTTCTTTACAAAAATGTATAACAAATAAAATTAATTTGACCGAGTTATGTTGTGTTGTTTTAGAATGTATTTACTATATATAATTATAGATTTGCTTTTTTATTTGTTACAATAAATCAGAAAGGGATTTATTATTAAAAATATATTTAAAAAGAAATTATTATATCATTTTTTATATAATTATTGATTTATTCTATTTCTAAAATATTTATAAAAAAAAATTACACCCACATATTATTTTTTATTTTGTAGAGTAAAACATTGTTCTGTATTTATTACAATAACAAATATAATTAGTGAATTTTTTTAAAGCATTTATTTGAATGACATTGCTCTTGAATATTCAAAAAATTAATTAATTATTTTTTTTGGATATTTTTATGGAGTATATCTCAATGGCTTTGAATTAAAAAATATATATTGTTTGTAGATTACAAAATGCACCAAGTAAATTTGATTGTTTTCAACTTAAATGGTGTTTTAATTAATACATTTCATAAAACATAGGCCACTAAAAATAATTTCAACATAACATGAGCTATTAAGCTAAAAAACAATTACTAATTTCAACCACACTTAAGGTATTTATTGCATAGATGTTTATGTATTTTTGAAATTACTATATGGACATATGCTAATTTAAAAAATGAAGAAAACTTCATGATCTAACTTAATCAAGAACACTATTGACACAAAATAAATTTGAATGTGTGTGTGTGTGTGTGTGTGTGGATATATACATACATACATATATACATGAATGCATACATACACACACACATACATACATACATACATACATTTATACATACATACATACATACATATATACCTAAGAAAATTATGAATTAGTTCAAAGAGATTATTATAAAGGCTTTGGAAACCTTGTAATATTTTGTAAACTATTAGAGTTAGTTTAGAAATGTATCATGGGTTTATACAATCAATTAAATATATTGATGATTGATGATTCTTATGGGAAAAATATTCATAATGATAAGGGTAACTATGTCATCAAAAATAATTTTAATAGTCATATATATGAAGATAATTACTTGATGCATGAATTATGGTTGATGTTTCTATGTGTAAAATATGTTGTAGATGTAAGGCAATTAGTAAATAGATTGCATTGATTTTGATCTTTCAATTATTAAATGGATTAATTTACCATGATTTTTCTACATAAAATGTTACATATATACATGTGTGATCAATTCACCACACTAAATGTTTCATGCATATTTTTGATATTATTCCTGATTTTTTGACACTAAATTTTACATGGATATTTGTGTTACTTTTACAATTAGCAATGAACAACGAATTTGAGATGACTAATTTAGGATTGTTGAATTATTTTCTTAGCATTGAGGTGAAACAGATGGATAATGGCATTTTAATATCCCAATCCAAGTATGCACATGAAATATTAAATAGATTTAAAATGTTAAACAGTAAACCAACATCAACACCCATAGTAATAAGTTTGAAGCTAATAAAATAAGATTAGAGGTTACTAATATTTTCACTAAGGCATTGCAAAAAGAAAATTTTGAACATCAAAATGATAATTAGGGTGGCATAAATGAAGAAACAAAATATTTTTAGTGTTTATTCATGTAGATATAGACTATATAAAGTTGTATCTAGATTCACACAACTAGCTTATAACTATATATAGCTAGATCCATACTCACACAACCAACTCTATATTATTTACAAATAACTTTAGACTCACACAACTAGTTCTATACTATATACAACCAGCTCCAAACTATACATAGGTAGTTTCATACTCGCATAGGCATCTTTAGACTATACACATATAGCATCAGACTAATAAGAAACTCTGGACTCATGCAACTAGATTTTTACTATATACAACCATATCCAAACTCACACAACCAACTTAAGACTATACACAAGAAATTATAGGCTCATACAAGTAGTTTTAGACTATCTTCATAGGTGGAAAACATTTATATAGAACATAACATTAACAATGTCAATATTAATAGAGGTAGCTCTAGACTATATTCATAGATACAAGTCTAAAGTTAAGTGAATAATATTGTATCTCATTGATATTTTCATTGAGGCATTGTAAAAATAAGTTTTTAAACATCTAAGAGACAATTTTGGTGTCATAAATGAAGTAACATCAAATCCTAAGTGTTTATTGATGTGTCTCCTACATATATACACCAACTTTAGACTATATATAGCCAAATTAAAACTCATAAAACTAGTTTTAGAATATATACAACTAGATCTAAAATCACACAACCAAATAAAATCTATATAATGTTAGGTCTATACTCACACAACTAGCTCTATAATATACACAAGAAATGTCAAACTCATAAATGTATCTCCATACCATCTTCATGGGTGGAGAAAGGTTCTATAAAACATTATATTAACAATGTCAAGAATTATAGAGGAAACTATAGACTATCTTCATAGATTTGGACAAGTTTAATATAAGGATAATAGAACATAATGTAGTAACAAAAGAACAAGGAAAACTAGAACATCCAAAAACATAATATGGATAACAAAATAAAACAACTTTATTTGGAAAATGAAAATTTTGTAATAGATGTTTGTGTATATATCAATATGTTTTTATTTGTCTTTATTTGTTGCAATAGTGTAAATTTTTTTAGCATACAATAGTATTTGAAGGTGAATTTGAGTTATGATAAAAATTTCATAGATGTTTGTGATATTTTTATTTCATTTATACATAAGGATATAAGAAATAAAATTTTGTGGCAAATGTATTGTAATTTATCGTGGCTAATTTTCAATCAATTACATTAAAATTAATTATATTTTAAAAACAACATTTAATTGATTCAAAAAATTAATTTTTTCAAGAATTGCATCTAAATATAAATTATTATTTATTTATATTCTTTGAAACCTAAAAAGTGAATTGATTTAACAAAATTAAATTCAAGAATATAGTTTCTTAACATTATATTCCAATAACCCTCAAATTATAATCCAAAAAATATGATATCTTTTATTGAAAAAAACTAAATTGGAATCCAAAAATATGATATCTAATACCCAAAACACTAAATTAGAATCTAATAATAACATTATAGAATTATGATATTTGATACTATAAAATCTAGAAAAAATAGTTTCAAGTTTTAATCTAGACTAAAATATGTCCATGTTTAGTGAAATGAGGGTTAGATAATAATTCCTTAATTTCATGCAGACTGAAAGGAGGGTAGGGGAGAAGTTGGTTATCGAATTTGGATGCCTTTAAATTGGGTTAGGGAAGATTATAATTGGAAGGATTAGTTGTTATTACATTGTTTATAGTTTGGAAAGATTTTTTTTTGGTATTTTGAGAGGGTTCAAATTGAGCCATAAGAAAATATTGTCATTTTTCTTGGTCAAAATCCTCTTATAAGGTGAAGATCATAACCTTCTATTGAAGAGGGGATTTTAAATTGGTATAAAATATTTTAAAGATATTATCATCACTTATGTTATGATCCACTTTATGCATGATATACCTCCATCACTTAATGAAAGTATGTGAATATTATTTAGGGATTTGCTTAGCATTGATGAAGTTTTTAATGATATTTTTTAGGAAGTTCATTATGATGGAATTCCTCAACTATACAATTAATTAAATCCTCTAGTTGTGTAATGGAATATCAATGAAGTTTATTATACCATTTTAATGTAACTTCAATAAATATTTTGACTAGATGTTTGGTGGTATCATAAGTTTTGTTTTAAACCCATTCCTTATAGATATTTTCAAATTATTTAAGATGTAAGGTTACATATTTAGTCCCATCATATGTGATAGTTGGAGAAATGTTTTAGATGTATATATAACTAATCAAGTGAGCTAAAGGTCCATTTTGAATATTTTGAATCATATTTTAAGATGTAGATGTTGAAAAATAATGTTTCAATTGGAGTCTTGAAGAGGTTGGGGGATACAATTTCTTTTTGGTTCATTTATGATGATATGAGGAGGTTGATTAGGTTTTCTTAAATTATGGTTTGCATTTGGAACATTTGATTACTACCATAAGTTTGATTAAGGATAATTTTTTGAAACATGATGTAGAGGAATATTATGATTATGATTTTATATTAGATTTTCTTAGAAGATGATTATAATATGATGGAGGATTAGGTGGGGGATTCCCAACAATATTCTTGGGAGGAAAATTATTGATGATAGTGTTAGTTTCCCCAATTATGGAAGTAAATAGGGAGAGGATTATTAACAATTACATTCTTATTTTGTGTAGAGACACTATTTTAATCAAATGGTTGGGTTTCTATAAATTTTTAGTTTGGTTAATTTAAAAAATGTTACATTATATGGATCTAGAGTGATGGTGAAATAACATAGACTATGAAGAGTTATTGTCATTAGTAGAAAAAACATGAAGGAAGGATAAACCCATATAGAATTTGAATAGGTTGAATTTTTCAAGGAAAATTATGAGAGGTGAAATCATGGTGATAAGGATGATATAAATATAATATGGGAGAAAAAACTAGTTATTTGACAATAATTGTATTAGGTATAGATATAATTAATTTATGAATCTAGATAGAAGACTGTATCAGATAAGCTAGTATGATTAGTTTAATGATTTTGAGATAGAATATTATATCAAGATGTGTGATACAATATAATGAAAAATAAATGCTAGTGGAAGTTGATAAAAATGAGTGTATTATTCTAGTCGATAAGATAGGGTATAAACCACAAAATTTGGCTAATTTAGTTGGATTAAAATTGGATATTGTATCAATCTAGATGATTTAGTTTAAGAAACACATAAAATTATATCTCTATAGCTAGTAAAATTGAAAAAAAATATTAGGTTGGATGATAAATTATAAAATATAAGTAATTATACATTTAAATATCTATTTACAAAAATCAAGATAGCGAGGTAAGCTAAAGAAGTGTTTGATTTTTAGGTTCTTAAATATATTTATCCTAGCTATAAATAGTGAATATAGCTATGAATGAACTAACCATCAAGGATTTACACCATTTATATGGCCACACTTTCCCATATTAAGATACATTCAAATTAAGTTGTTGGGGTTAACCACTTACTAGTTCACTAAAAAATAAAATGGCTAGAAGGCATCCTAAATATTGAAAACAAGGATCCTAGGTATTTATAATATACTAATAAAGTTTGTAAATATATCTATCTAATATATTTAGTATTTGGGTAGTTCCCTTCACACCATGGTGAAGGTAAAATTATAAATTGCTTATCCCAGAATGACAACTCCTATGATTTTTAAAATATCAAAACATAGTTTCTAGGAAGAAACTTTAAAAATAAAGATAAAAATGATAGATGTCAAAAGATAAATTTATATCATGATATGAATGAAATAATAATAATATGATATTAGGATAGCCAATGTAGTAGAAAAATAAAACTGATTAAATGAAATTATATCAAGCTAGTTGATACAAATGTAAATGACAAAAATGCATTAAGATGAATGATACAATTTTAAAACACATAAAACCATATCACATCAGCTAAAACCATTCCCATAGAGATAGGCAAAGGTACCAGGTTGGATGATATAAATGGATTGGAAAATGTATGATATTTTGGAATAATTTTATAAGAATTTAAAAGGACAAATATGAAACTAATCTATCCAAAGGATGGATTAGATTCTTGTTGGGTTAAATATAACATATCTATAGCCTAAGATAAACTAAAACTACCATCTTTTTCTTAGTATATTAGGAATTGAGTAAGGTAAATTAAATAGAGTCTGTATATACTTGGGTGATTAGGTAAGGACAAATGAATTATGTAGATCTAGCATAGGCTAACCTACAACTCAAATTCCAAGAGTAAAGGGCATAAATCTCACTAGACCTAAAAAAAGGTAAATGGTTATAACTATGGTTGTAAGGATGCAAGTAAATTAATTGGTTGTAAGTAGGTACAAACTAAATTAATAGATGGGTTAAAAAAATTTAAATTGCAGTTCATACAACCTAAAGTGATTAATGCCAAGTTTAGGAAATCATATGTCTACACCAGCTTATTTAGTATATGAATGGATATATATAAGAATACACACATAATTTGAAAATCAAGAAACAAATAGATATTTAATCTAAAAATTCAATAAAGGAAAGAGTGTATGGCTACAGATAATTATCTTGGGTTGGACCTATCAATGCTTAAATCTCCCCTAGGCTCATGTGGAGCTTTGTAAGGGAATGTTTTATCTTAAAGACCTCAAATGGTTGGATGAAGACCTAGATATCCTTAATTAGGAACTCCCAATGAATCCTATTGAGATTAAATGACACCATAAGATAAGATCTCCAAGATAAGGTTCTAGTTCACTAACTCTTCTAAATGCATCCTTATTGCATAAATGTGAGTGTAATATAGGTGTATGAATGTGATATGATTAAAAACTTACCCATATATATACTAATACAATAATTTAAAATAAATCTAAACTCTAAGATGACTATATTAGCTAGAAAAATACAATATTGGATATTTTGATAGAGTAAAAAAGTCATAAAATATACTAATAATTTTTTGAGGTTGGATGATATAGTATATGAAGGATAAAAACACAAAACATATGGTACTAGCTAAGATGACACCATATGATATAGGGAATCTAGAAAAATTGGATAAGAAGATAGAGGGGATAGGTAGATAGAGACTTGAAGGATGTCAGATTGATAGTGGTAATGGTGTTATCATGGAAAAATTGCAAAATCCCTCAAAAAGCACCATGAGTCATTTTCATCACATTTCTAGTGAAACATGCACTCAAGGAGATTGATGCATTGATAAATGATAAAGTGATAAATATTGTGTGTTTCCCTAATCAACCTAAAGTTTCACCTTATTTCTAGTCTTATCCATTTTTTTAAACTTAAACTTAAGGAAAACAAAGATGTAGCTTCACATAAATGGAAATTTGTCTGTCAAATAACTTTTCAATCTTCATCAATGCCATTATCACATGATATGACATTATCTGCTAGTTTAAAACATTGATTAAAAAATAACATATTTTTTTTCTCACAATAATTAATGCAATCTATACCTTCCATGAAATTGTTCTAGTATGCATGAAAAATTGGACCATATGGGTGATTTTTTAGAATAATTGAATTTTTAAGCACATGCTTATTCCCAAAATATCTTACAAGAAATATGGTTCCCAAAATTCATTCTCATGTAATTAGCTACCCTACCCCATATTTTACATATTAAACAACCATTTACAAGCATATTAATTATGGTTATTCATTTTCTTTTAGAGTTAAAATCACTTTCAAGTTGTATAAATACAATTGATTAAATGATAAAACACTAATATTACATTGTGTCATGACTAAATATTACATTGTATCATGACTAGATACATCATTAATAATTAATTATATATAAATAATAAAAAAATATGATTGATTAAATTATAAAACACTCACTATACATTGTGTTATTTCTAAATATTGCATTGTATCATGACTAGATATGTTGTTAAAATTTAGTTATATACAAGGAATTAAAAAATTATTATTTATATTTTGTAGTGTTTTGAAGTCTAAAAGAAAAAATAAAATTAAAAAAATAATGCATGGGATTTTAAGCCTTTTGGATTTAGTATATATATTTGAGGTTAGTATTCTTATGGAGGTAGTTGGATAATTTATACTAACAAAGACATACATATTTTTTTACATGGCTCTTAATGAGTGAAGGATGAAACTAGAATTAAGTTGCATGGTCAAATTAAATGCTTAAATAATTATATAAGACAATGGTTAAGGTTAAAAAAATTAAATACACCATTAATTTATTTAAATCATATGGAGTCTTAAATTATTTAAATCATATGGAGTTTTAAAATTAGCTAAATACATCCTTAAATTGAGAATATAAATGTTATTGGTGGTCTAATATTCTAAGAATACATTTATTTTACAATAATAAATAATTCAATTAAGCCAATCCATTCCCTATGTTTATTATAAATTCATAAATGTTTTGAGTATTATAGATTTGATATTGTATTCATGATTATATCTCAACAACATTAGGTACAATAAATTGAAAGATCTTTGCATTAAGAAAAAAAGTTTATAAATATTTTTAAAGTGATGGATAGACATTTTTAATTCATCAACACTATAGTCTAGAATGATTTTAATTAACTCATTTAAAGTTATGTGTTCAAAATATTTATAGATTCATTATTATAGATGATGAAAAATAAAATAGCAACACAAATATTTTATATTTATTAAAATTTATTTAATTTGTGTGATATATTGGTATTAGATGTTTGGAAAGGTTTAATTTATTAAATCACATAACATAATTACAAATTTATTGGAAAGTATATTATAAATATTCAGTCATAAATTAATGTAGCCTTCTAGTTTCAAGGAACAAATATGGGTACAATTGAACATGAGATCAAATGAATGGTAGGAAACTCCATAACTATTTTTAAACTGGTAATGTACCTAGATAGGGGTATAATAGTGGAATATCTAGAAGAATAATGAACAGTGGTTTATTACCACATACATAAGAAGGAGTTGGGTATATGGGAACTAGTATAAATAAAGGGGCATAGGATATTATAAGGCATCAAAGAAGTTAATTGAAATTGAGCATTGCTCTTAAGGAGGTAGCCCCTTCAAAGTGGAAAGAGATTCAAAGTGATTCATTCCATAAAAATAATAAGATATTAATATATATATAGTTATATATAGTTATATATTTATTTTGTGTATGTGAGTTATTAGGTTCCTATCATCGGTATTAGAGCACTTTCCCAGGCTAAATTTTTTTTCATTGTAGGAGAAATTGAGATTAGTGAGATGTTTAGTCATTTGGTTTTCTTTCAAGTTAAGTTCTTGGGAAGTTTACAGTGAATTGTAGCCATTTTAAGTATTCTAGTTTTTAGTAATTTTGTTTACTATGTACTTATAATGTATACAGACACTTAAATTTTGTATGAAGCATCAAAACCAACACAAAAATATTATAGATGTCTATTGTTAGTTTGATATATTAAAGTTTTTATGCAGAATCTCATATTATATCTTAGCTATATTATTTTTTTCAGCCTTCTAGTTCATATAATGTATGAGGATTTGGATTTATACATTAATTGGAAGGTTATGTGCGTGATTTGAATTCATATATTTATACATTAATCAGATTTGGTATTCATTGCATCATCCACATAAGTTTCAATTAAGTTTCATCATTCTATAGCTTGGATCTAACACTAAGGGTTTCATCATAATTGGATTTCATATCATGAAGAATCCCATATTCATATACTCCTACATTTAATGACCTTATCTAGTTATTCATTGGTTGTGGCCTCAGATCAATAGTTTTTGTATTGGCTTGTAGCTACCTTGGCATGATCTGTCTACCTTGGCTTAAATTTTTGCATTGAATGCATTTTGTAGATCTATTTTTCAAGCATCTATCCCTTATCCAAACTCAACTTTGATAGGAAAGATTTCTAGCCCAGCCTTTAGCTTGAATTCATTCTACAATTTTTGCTTCACAAGTTATATGGTTGACATATTTGATTGGTTTACACACCTCCATGATCTCCTCAACTATTCTCACAGTAGATCCATGACATATTTTGTTTCTCTCACTCTATGATATGGTCTCTCTCATCTTTAATTTACTTTACCTCATATCTCTACCTCATAACACTATACTATATCAATCCATGGATCCTTGGCACTTAATTAATTGACTCGATCTCTACCTCACAACACTACATTATTTCAATCCATGGCTCCTTGGCACTTAGTTTCAATCCCACCACACTACCTTCACTCCCTAATCAGCATCATCTACTTGAATTTTATTGGATTTGACTCCTTACTGGATTTGGATCCCCCATCAACTAGCTGCTTCTTCCATCATGCTACCTCTATTCCCTCTTAATTATAGGTCATGGTTAATCAAACTTGAGTCTACCTCTCTCTATAGCATCACCGAACATCCTCATATTCTATCTAGATCCTCACCTTAACCAGATCTTCCTCCTCCATTCTCATCTCTTTTCTTGGATTTAGTTTCCCCTCTATGTATACCACCTCCCCAATCTACTGCTTATACTTTAGAACCACTCTACCATTCCAACCATGGTTTTTATAACATTCATGGTATTTTGTTATGGTTATAGGGTTTCTATTTATATTATTTTATTAGTGATATTAGGTTTTTTTTAAATTATTTTGTTATGTGGTATTAAGTACCCCTCTAATTCATGGTTTTAGATTATATGTCATGCATTTTGGTATTTATAGGTTTTAGTTTAATTTTTTTAATTTAAATGTTTATTATTTTTTAAGCTTTATATTTTGGATTTCCATTTGTTATAGTTTTATTTATTACAATTTAATCTTAATGTAATGTTTTGATCAGTTAATTGATAGATTTTTTCATAGTTCTTTTTCTTACATGTTACAAAAGTGTTGAAACATAGACATATTATTCAATAGTGGGTTCTCATAATCTTGTTTTATGTTAGTTTCAAATGAATGCAAATGTTGGTCATATTTTCATGTAAGATATTTGTATAGTTGTTTTCATATGGATTTGAATTAACCTTGTATTATGAGTATATGAACATAATTTTAATTGAATCCAATGTTTATTTGATTGTAATCATGGGATTATTATTTTATCTAGAGGCAATTTCATTGCATCTTTGACTAAAATTCATTAAATAAAGACCATCTAAGAATATCAAACAACATTTGAAGAACTTTCCAACCAAATTGTAGGCTTCTATAATGCCTTCTTCCAATGTTACTTCATCAATGGTCATAATGATATAATTCAACATGAGGTTGAAATGTTCAGTCCTCACATAATAATGGAAGTTGTGGTCTTAGCCAAGATTGCTAAATACCTCATCAACTAGTAACATCTCTAAATAATGCCTCATTAGACCACGAAAGAATTGGAGCATGACCTTGTGGTACTTGAGATATAAACAAAAGTGCCCAAGTAGGCCCCAGCTAAGCTTGAGATGGCACCTAAAGCACTAAAATAAGAACCAAAAGTTATCGAGCAATCCTCCAATGATTCTATTCAGGCAACCATGATGCTTGAATAGGCCCCATATAATCCCAAACTAATAATCACATATCCTAAGAAGGGAAACAAGGCTTCACTTCCATTAGGGAACAATTCTAAGGGGGATGGCATGTAACCTTAGTTGGTTCACAAGGATAACTATTTTGTGCACCCTTACTCTAGATTTGAGGTGATCATTGCCAAGATTCAACTTTCATTACATGAATCTCACTACTAGACCCACCTAATTTTAGTTGCAATTATTCCACTCATCCATCTTTATGCACATCCACCTCCTATTTTAATGCTTATATTTTCATTATTATTGTACATACTCCTATCACAAAACAAAAAGAAGAAGTCAAAGTAAAAATAAATGCATGGTCGATATTTCATACGGTCTTCAACCTATTTTATGGGTAAGACATTCATTTAGTCATCCTTCTATTTCTTATCATGTTTTGAGGGCAAAACATTTTAAGGGGGATAGAATGTAATGTACCTAGATAGGGGTATAATAATATAATATTACAATAGTGAATAATCTCACATGCATTAAAATGAGGAGTGGATAGATGATGTAGAAGTAAATGGGCATATGATGTTGTAGGACCCAAGAAGAAGAATTGTAATTGATCATTATTATTAAGGAGGTATCTTCCTCAAAGTGGCAAGATATTTAGAGTGATTCATTCCATAAAAGGAATAATATATTAAAATATATTCAATATTTATGTTCATTTTATGCATGTGAGTTATTAGGTTTCAATCATAGTATTATTAGATGGATGAATATTACCAATATTTTGATGTAGATTTTATAATATCTCTTGAGATTATTCACATGACACACATCTAAAATATATGCCTTCATATTTATTCTTTTAGAGGATCCCTTTCCTGATAACATAATGAGTAGATTTGAGACTTAAGGCTCTCTTTTTCTCTCTATTGAGTTCTTAGGGGCATGTTCTAGTGAGTAGGAACTAAATAATACTTGAATACCAATCATGTTGGGAAACTTATGTTTGGTAGACCACTTTGATGGTGATACATAGGTCTAATTCATTCATCAAATGAATAATTCCTTATCCTCTAACATTTTTGGTAGGTTTAATTTCAATTTCAAACTCTTATAACTTTACCATCTATTTACCTATACATCTCCCAAATTCATTATATCCCAACATAATCTTGACATCAAGATTTGGTACTATGGTGATGGTCTCATTGCAAAGGATGTAGTGCCTAAAATTATTAACTAATTTGATAAGAGAAAAAATATGCTTGTTAACTAGAGAGTATCTAAGCTATTTATCTTTTAAGTTAGTGCTCATGAACATGATAGTATTCTCACTTTCTTCCATTTTCTATGTAAGTATGGTATCAATAGTATACTTTGAGGTGAATGAGTACAAGAAAAATTATTTAGTGAAATATGGGCTTACTAGCATTGGGACTTGTGAAATACACTTATTGATGTTTTGGAAATACTTTTTATGTTTAGGTGTCCAATCCACTTTGGAGTTTTACTTGAGCATTATGTTTAAGGGCCTAAAAATCTCTACAAAAGTAATATAACTTTCCTTATGAAATTTATCTTTTCAAATAAGGATTTGATATCTTTTTTGTTGTTTGTAAACATTAGTTTTGAAATCCCCTAGATCTTGTTTGGGTCAATGGTGATCCCATATTTAGTAATAATGTGCCCTAGTAGCTTGCCTTTAGTAATGTTGAATATGATCTCCTTGAGGTTCAATGATACACCAAACTTCTTGCACCTTTCAAAAAATGGACTGAAGGTGGTCAATATTATTAACTTTATTTTTAGAGAAAAGGTGAGATCATCCATGTGTATGATTATGCACTTTCATATCAATCCTTGGAATGCATGATCCATTTCTCTTTGAAAATTAGCTATGATGTTGATCATCCCAAATGGAATTCACTTGTATGCACATGTTCCCTATTTCTTAGTAAATGTTTTCTTCATCATATACTTTGATTCAACTAGTACTTGATTATATCCTAAAATACATCTAAAAAAGACATCATTTTAGACCCAATCATAGTTTGTATTACCTCATCTAAGGAGTACAAATGATAATTGTCCTTCTTAAAAGCTTTATTCATATTCCTAAAGTCAACACATATTCTGATTTCACCACTCATTTTATTGACCAAAAATAGATTAGCCACCTAGGTTGAATGCCTAATGGGAAAAACTATCCTAGCACATATCAGATTCTCTACTTCCTTCTTGACCAATGGTTCCAAGATAGGATCAACCATCCTTTTCCTTTGACAAAATGGTTTATGATTAGGCTTTAGTGGAATCATATGGGTGATGAATTTATGTTTAAATATCCTTAAGTTATCATAGGTCAATGCAATTACATATTTATACCTAATGATTAGTTCCTTAACCTTTTTCCTTTTGTTTGGTGTGGAACCTAAGCTGATTTTTATGAAGTGTGCATCCCTCTCATCACATACATTTTTTGAGTTGAATTTAGATTCATTAACCTTGAGTTTCTATTGATATTTTTGAGCCAAAAATATCAAAACATAATGTACCTTAAGGGAGACCCATTAATGTTTTGAGAAAAAAATTTAAATTCACCAAGAAAACCCTTTTTCAATACTTAGTGAAAACTAGAGGTTTGGGTGCATTTTAAAACTTTACAGATTTTTAAAGTACGCCCAAACCTCTATTTCCTAATTTTCACATACTTAGTAAAAATTAGAGGTTTGATTACAATATGAAAATTTATAAACTTGTAAAATGCACCCCAACCTCCACTTCCCACTCACCCAATGCTCAGTAAAAACCAAAACTCTGGTTACAATTTTTAACTTTACAAGTTGAAAATTATAGCATAATGCTACCTTATGCCATTCACCACACCTAGGGAAACCAAAACTTTGATTGCACATTGTAACTTAAAAAGTTTCAAAGTTTAATTTGAGTTCACTTTCTTCCATTCCTCCCTACTGGTGGAAACCAAAAACCCAATTACACATTACAACTTTTCAAAGTTGAAAAGTGCAATTTGAGTTTTGATTTCCTACTTCTATGGCACTAAGTTTTAGATTTAGGTAAAAACAGGTTTTGAAGGGACCCCAAAACCCTGTACAAGGAGAAAGATAAATAATAAAGCACAACCAGGTTAACTCAAGCACCTAATTACAGAAAAGAACCAAAACCAGGTTTTACATGGACCTGTTACCATCAAAAAAGAACAAGAAAAAATAGCCATTAAAACACAGATCTGAAAGTTAACCAAATGGAATAGCAAACTTCCAGATCCATAACCAGCAAACCAAAAAAATGACTGGTTTACTGCCCCCAAAAAACCAGGTTTTCTATGGCACTAAGTTACTCATTGAAAAGTGAAGATAAAAATGTAAAAAGAAATTTTTTAAAGGTGTAAAATTAGACTATGACTCTAAAACCCTGCTCCTCCTACCATTTTCCCAACCACTACCATAGTTAGCATTAATTATAGGTTTTATTAATAAAATTAGTGTTTTGGTCATTTTTTTTAACATTATAAATTAGATTTGGAGATTTGCATATCAATAATATTTTTATCACTCACGAAGCCATGCCTTGCCAAGGCTACACCAATGCCACAACCACCATTGTCATCCCATACACACATAAAATGGCAATCTTCCATTTTACCCTCATTTTCCTTCAAAGCATTGTTATCTTTCTATTAGCAAAGCATAAATTTCCATTGAATTCATGTAAGGATTTAGCTATGAATTTAGGGTTTTTTCCATTTTACCTTCTACTTACATTATTTTAAGTTTTTCCTACTAAAATCTTACATTAAAATATCATCCAATCATTTACCGATCATTTTAATAAATTCAAGGTTTAAAAAAATGATTAAATCCAGAGTATTCCCTAAATATTCTCTACACAAACTTCAATGAAAATCCCCATTGAAAAAACAAGTCCAAAACCCACATAAATCCCCATTACACTAACAACTCTAAATCCCTATCAGAGATCCAAATTTATTTTTCAACCCTAAATCCTATCAGAACTTTGATTAGACTTTGTAAGTGCAAATTACAAGTCTTAAACTTGACAAAATTTTCATCAAATTTTACAAGTGAAAATTGCAAGTCTAAACCCCATTGAACTTTTTAGTTATAATTGCAAGCATAAAGCCCACCAACTTTTTAGTTTTTTTTTTCACACCAATTTCCCCAAAAAATATGTCTAGAAAGAAATGAATTTTAAGTCTAAGGGACCTAGTGTCCCATCCATCCTAGACTCAAATATGATTGATATCATAAACACAAATTTGGGTCACACATACCTATATAATTTTTAGATAGTGGTTAAATTCAAAGTATCTACGATAGTGGGTTTCCCCAGTCAGTATTATTCCCACTATAAGTGCAGAGCCTAAGCTTATGCTCACATTGGCAAAGCACTATGGTTTCATGAAGAGGGAAGTTGTGAATGAAAAAGGAGAAAATATTTTGAACCTTAAACCTAATTTTATAGATACAATGTTCCTAATTCCAAAATATGAGAGTTATCTAGATATAACCCTTGACTCTTCTAAGAAGTTCTATCAAGATAATAATACTACATGTCTATGGGTTATAAACAAATAATGGATAAAAACCTTTAGACCTACATCCATGAGATTTCCTAAACCCTATCAAGAATAGACTTCAAGGGTAAAGTTAGTGACATTATCATACTCTTGCATAGAGTTACAGGGAACCTAGATGCTGAGAATTATCAGGATTGAATGTACCAATATATTTGGGTGATCGACCAAAACAAATAGTATATCCACTGGGCCCAGTTGATTTTTTACTCCATCCATAAAAAATTGATGGAATTCCAAACTACAGACATGTTTTACGTGACCTTATACTTGGTCTATATATTAGTAAAGGGGAGGTAATTCCTAGGATTGAACATAATGCCTAATCAAGTCAATAAGGTCTTTAATTACTATCCTGACCTCACCCTTGAGGTAAGAAAGAAACATTTCATAAGGGTTAATGATGTTTTCATATACTCCATCATAATTATGTTTTGAAATGAGTTAGAAATAATAATATTCTCTAGTGCTGCAACATCTAAAATCATAAATTGGAGACCATATTTCATTCAGTTACAAATATATTCATACATCAAAGTGAGAGGTTTTAGTGGTTATTCCTACACCCTTAAAAAGTATTTAAGGTACAAATGGGCCTTGATGGATCTTGTGAGGTAGCTTGTAGAAATCTACAAGTTATTATCAAGCAAACATAAGTTAGGGATCCACTTCCCTATTAGTATATGGAGGGATACTTTCCCTTCCCTATCAAAATCCAAATGTATAGATGTTAATATCACTCAAATGACCATAAGATCTCTTAATGTAAGGCTATTATATGATGTGACTCCATATTACTAGTATAGTGGGTATCACCACATATTCCCATTTTCCTTTTTATGAAGATTACTGGGAAGACATGTAAGATGAAGAGGAAGTGAGATTGATAAATTATTTTAGGATCACCTTGGAGTAAACCCAAACCTAAAACATGACACAAGTCCTTGAGGACTTAAAATATGATTAATCTCTAATTGATATGGTATAATGTGATAATTATATCTATCTCTAACCTCTTCCACTAGTCAGGTGGTCTATACCTGAATCTTTCTCATTAATGGATAGGACCACCCAAGTAACAAATAAAACAATCAACTTGCTAAGGAGAAAAGGGGTTAAGATTACCAAGGAGACCTTGAATATTAGTTACAAGTTGAGATAAGTGAAGGAGAAGGGTGTGGTAATATTATCAAAGGGTTCTAGTAGTAGAACCCAAGAAAATTAAGAAGATAGGCCAATTGTGTCACACAAGTAGAAATAAAAGCAAAAGGCTAAAATAGGTCCTTCTAGTAGCCAAGAAACATTAACACAACAAATGGATCATCTAATGTCAAATTCTAAAAAGGATATAGGTACTTCTTAATCATCATAAATAGTTACCCCTCTTATCTCTATTATTAAACCAACCTTATTACTCCCTCCTATTTTCACTACCCAATTAGCTCAAATAACTATCCCTCCTATTTCCACTAGTCCACTAGTGCAAGTGATTTCACCTTCACCAAACCCACCTGTGCAAGTAACTTTCTTGGTATAAATCCAATCAACACAAGTGGAAAATCAAACTCTACCTTCACATCCCTCTTTCAAAATCAACTCCACCTCATCTGCCATAACTATTATAACTTTGTTAATCACTAATACTACCCATTAGTACATGGTTATAGATTCAATTATTCTAATTGTAATCCCACTAGCCATCCCAACCACTGGATTAGTTACAACTTCATTTTTATCTCCCATTACACTCCCCAGTTTATCTACTTTGAGTGTTCCAAGTTGAGCTCATCCTGTTGATTCCTCAATGTGTATAATAGGTGTTATTAGTGTTTAAAGAAAACTTGTCATTTTATAATTCTAATAATTCATGGCATTAGTAGTAGGTTTTTGTAATCTAGTTACCTGTGATGAAATAGAGGTAGAGAAAATTGAACTATTCCACACATTTATATTTATTTATGGTTGGGATTCACCATGGCCTTGTGAATTTTGAATTATCTATTTTGATATTAGTGAGTTATGATCAAATTTCTACACTAAAGACTAATCTAAGTGAATATTTATAGTGAGATCTAAACTAGAGTGATTTAGTAAAAAAAGGGCAAAAGGGAAGGTAGGGTAGAAAGAAAGTAGGTGATTGTTGATCTTTGCCTTAAACACCATGACAAGGTTTCACTTTAAATTTAATATGCATTTAACCAATATATAATATAAAGTAAAAAATATTCAACACCATATACTAGGTAAGTATTTAAGGAAAACATGAGAGAATATAAGTATGAACTAGCTTTACTTTAAATGTTTACTACCACATTCAAATAACATTTTCACATCTTAATGCAAATAAAATAAAATGAAAAAAAGTCTAAGAACATTCAACTAATATAGCTTTGGCTTGAATTAGAAACCCTATATCAAAGATGCACATTCATAATTCATGAAAAACCATTCAAAATCAAGACTTAGAATAAGCAATTGAGAGAGAAACTAGGTAACAATTGACATAGACAAACTTGGATAAACTTTTAAGTATTCCTTGCTTTTATTAATTACTCAAATAGTATACAATTTTTGTCTCAAAACTCCCTCCCTTTACAAAATGGTAATACTACCTTTTATAGAAAACTTAGGTAGTATATCAGTTAGTCATAAGATTACACATGTATAAAGATAAAGATAACTATCCTTCTTTATAGTTCTATAATACATTTCTCTTTCCAAAATAGACTAACCTATAAGAACATATTCTAACAAAATAGAATATGCCTTGTTTAAATATTATAATTCTTTTTCATAAAATGGAATATTAATTAATTGGTGAGCCCATGGATGAAGGGTTCCATTGTTGCTCTTGGAGAAGCTCCATAGCTCTTTGATGTTCCTATTTGAGAAGCTCCAAATCAATAGCTCACTTCAAGAGACAAGTATACTCTTGATCAACCAAGTCATCAAAGCCTCTATCATCCCTTACCATAGCCTCCTTGATATTTTTGGCTTCTACAATCTTCTCCTCAATAGTGAAGATCATGCCCATGAATTGGCTATTATCACTCCCTGATTGGCCTTGGCTTTTGCTTCTCACTTCCTACATCGCCAAAGTTACTTTGTGTTTATAATCTTCATCATCAATGATACCTAAGGTGGTAGACGTTTTAATATTGGCCAACATGGTGCCAAGGAGTTGCTTGACTCTAGCTATTAGCTCTTCATCATCCCTCAGGAGTTTATCTAAGATTTTTATCTAAGCACTTAAACTCTAGATCTTATTAACCACTATCCCCAATATTGCATTTAAGTGGGCTAGGCTAATGGTTTTAAATCTAAGAATAATACCATTAATTAGTAGGTTGATAAGATATGTTATTTTGTCCTCTACATCCTACCACTAGGCCACCAATTCTTTGGCTATTTCATTCTACTAGGTCAATGCATCCTGCCTTAGCTTTATTGACTTAAAAGAGTCAAACATGTCAATGAAGGATGCCTCAAACATATTTATTATTTCCTTAGGGATTGATAAGAGAGATAATGTCTCTAGTTTCTCCTTTTCTTTCTCTAGGTTATGTATCTTCTACTTCATACCCCTGATACCTACTTTGATCTAAGCTAAATGAGCCTCATCCAGTCCTTGTATATCCTTCTCATGGATAGGATGCTCACCAAGCTTCTGACCTCTAATGGGGGTTAGACCAATAAAGGGATGAACTCTTTGAAAGGTGAATTCATCACCTCTAACTATGGCCTTATTGGTTTTCACCCTCTCTAATTATATTTTTGCTAGATTGAATTATACACTGGTTGATGAATTTGTGATCTTAGGAGGCTCAAGAGTCTCCACCTATGTGCTACTTGATACTCTTACAACATCCATTTATATTCCACTTGATCCTACTATGGAAATTATTATTCTCTATTCCTCCTCCTACATCAAAACCAATATCCATGGCTTGACTTCATCATATACATCAATGCTAATTATTTGTGTCAAGGCCCAAGAATGGGATAAAGTGGTAATCTTATACATTTTTCCATAACAAACCATTTAAGGATAATGGGTCCATGAATGGGGTATTCATCACTAAACAAGTTGACCTCACTCATGGGGTGGATGAAGGTCAACTTGGGCTTCTTTCTCCCAACTAGAACTAATGCCAATTATACTTTCCTTTTGTGTGGGGGTGTTATTGAAACTAGGTCCAAAGTAACTTCCTTCCCTCTGTCTTGTTCAGCTTCATTAGCTTAGGCTTGGGGCTTCTCATTTTGTTCATATTCATCTTTTGATCTATAATATTTAGAAATAACCTTAATTACATCCTCTACTATCTCATTTTGATCCAATGCAATCATATCTAGGTACTCTATTAGAGACTTTGGTTGATCAGGAGGGGAAAAAGATGATCCTTCCCTAGGTCTCTCTTCCAACTTTTCTTTACTAGGTCCTTGTGTTATTTATACTTGGGGTTTCTTTAATGGTTGATTTGGAGGGGGCCTTAAAGAGGATCTAGGTAATAGGTGATACTATAAGGGGCCCATTTTCCATATATTACCTGGTGGCTTTTTATCTCCCCTAGCCAATCTAGGCTCAAGATTGATGCTATATATTTTCAATTTAGCTAATACCTCTAGGAGATGATAAGCCCTATTTTAGAATGGGTCATGGACCCTAGGCTAATGCTTATATGTCTTTTTTATGGTTTTAGACTTTAGATGCTTGGTAGTCACCTTGTTATTGTCCCATTTCCTCAAATCATCTTTTTGTGGGGTGAAGGATTCCCTGTATCTAGAAATAACATTTACATGATCCCAATTTTACAACACAGTTATGTTGATTATTAAAGGAAAGAGATGGGGCAGGCCTTTCCTTTTTTATTTTTCAAAATCCATCTATACTATCAAGAATTTGGTAAGCCACTTCTTATTCTACTAGCTTGGTAGGCACATAAATAAGCAACCTATAAGGTTGTGTCAAATTTCATTCAATCTTCATCACTATGCAATTAGGGTAGAAACATATGTCCCCTATCAATTCCACATATTTATTATACAATGGGATGACCCTACTCATGGGGATTATAGTGGTGGCTTCTACTAGGGCTGGATAAACACAATCATAGATGAAATGCATGTTGTGTTTATATTTAAATATATGAAGCTTGGAATAATGATGGGAGATAATGGGTTTTCCATTCGGTGACCAATTATTAATGTTTTTGGTATTTTTGAAGTTCAATAGGGCAACAAGTAGATAGGACATCATGTAAAAGTGTTTACTTATTTTCTTTTTGATGGCTATGAATTGTGACTTCAAATGGATATTGATCATCTCACCCAATGGGGGAGTGATTCCCTTATCAACCATAAAGTAAACATATGACACCCAAAACTTATCAATATGTGTGATAGAGGGGGCTCTACATAACCTATTCAGCAAGGTCATAATAATAATGATCCCCTCCCTAAATTGGACAATTGGTATTTTTCCTATGGGGTCTTAGATTACTTGGTTTACAATAAGTAGACATAGGGATAGGATTTTGTGTAGATTATTCTCTCTAGTTAACTTTCTAATGGTGGGTAAGTCTATTTTGGGCTTACATAGTTTATAATATCTCTCAAAAGTAAGAGGGGAAATGTAATCTACTTTATTAAAATTGTTCTCATGTAAAACCCAATCATTCTTAATTTTACAATCTTGGAAAGAGGAACAAGGACATCAATGTAGTGTAATACCTAAGGCTTGGTGGTAGCATAGTGTAGGCTAGTCATCTAGATAATGACTAGGTCATTGCACCTCCATAGAATGGTTGCATTTTTTTGTTCCTCTCTAGTAAGAGATTGTATCTCCTTAATGGTCTAAAATAATTTAGATTAGTTCCTATTCCCATTATTTAAAGATGTAGTATCTAGGTCTATGCCCTTAAAGATTCTTCCCACATTATCTAAGGTAAAATATAACTCTATCCTATCCCTTTTTTGTTTTCTATGAGCTACCATGACTGTGGAAGTTGAAACTACTTACCAATGGATTATAGGTAATCTCTAAGTGAATTTGTCCTTGCTTAGATTATAATTGAGATCTTCTCAGTCTGATTGTGATTAATCTAATTTTGAATTAGGAATTTTATGGATGTAAGGGCTTTCTTAAAGCTTTAATGGTGATGGAAATCTATACCTAGGCTCATTCATGTATTGGATTTTATTGAGACCCAAGCCTTTATACCTTTGCATTTTTGAGAACACAAAATATCTAATTTTGTTATTTTGTGCTTATGTGACATCCATTAGACAAATTTCATGGCATTTTTCATAAATGCCCTAAGGGGCTAGCCATCGTATTTTGAAAATATAAATTTTCTTTCATATCATTGTATCTTTGTTTATGGATCAAAATGGACTATTGATCATGATCATGGGGCTTGAGATTCATTGGTTTCTTTATGTTAGGCCTTGTGGTTGTGACACTTGGTGCTTTTTTAGGCATTCTAGGCTCTACATTTTGTGTAGTGAACACATTCTTTCCACATGTCAATCTTACAGGTTTTTGAAATCTCTTTGAAAAGTCTTCAATAGTTGTGTTCCATCTAATAATCCCCTCACAAGCAAGTGCAGGCCACAGATATTAATTTGAATAGATGGATATGATTGGTATGATGGATCAAATACCTTAGATTCATTGGCTTATTTGTTTCATCCAATTAATCCCCATAATGAAGCAAGAGCCATTGATCCTATGAAGGGTGAGAATTTTAATCAGCATCATGACATATGAAGAGACTTAGGCTTAAATACTTTAGGCTAAGGTTTATTTTGTGTTTAATAAACATGTTACAAACTTTAGGCTAAAGTATTTTAGTCTAAGTTTTTGAAATCCATATAAAAGGGAACTAAGATAAATATTTTAGGCTATGTTTTATGTTGCGTTGATAAACACAACATATTCTTTAGGCTTAAATATTTATGTTAAGTCTTAGAACATGTCCAAAGGGGCCAAATAATATAAGGACCAAATGCTAGGTTTTAACCTAGGATTTTATTACATTAATAAACATGATAAAACCTTAGGTTAAAATAATTTATTATAATTTTTATGTCAAAAGGACCTTTTAAAATAAGATTTAATATAAGTCTCTAGCCTAATTTTTATTGCATTTAAACAAATGTAATTGGGACCTTAGGAAATAGACTTAGACTAACTCCATGTCTTCATGTATTTAGACCATAAGTTAATTTTATTATTTGAAGCTTAAAGATCCTAAGTGTTTGAAAATATTTCAAGGGGTTTTATTGATCTATAATGCAAGCTATAAGCTTTTATCAAAATTTTAAAACATGTCCTTATGTTTAAGCAAAATAATTGATTATCTTAGATTTGATGGTCTCGTAAATGTTAATGATAGCCTCACATATATCAAATGAGGGTCATGAGAATGTCAAATTTAAATTAGTGGATCATTAAGTTTGATGGGATTAAAGTTGATGGTCTCATGGATGTCAAATGATGGTCTTAATAACATCAAATTTTAGCTCATGAAACCCTTCTACTCTATAGACTTTGGATTTGGTATTCTCTATTGGATCAATCTCCATGATGAAGTACATACCATTGATCTTAATCTGAGTATATGCATGCCATTAGATAATTTTAATGTGTGGGACCCTTTGTTATTAATATTTGAATATGGGGATGCCACATGGTGGCTTCACAAGGATTTTTGAGATTTTGACTTTTTATCACCACGTTCACTCTATTGGATTAATTCTATGCGAGTAGCCATGAACCATCTGATCAATTTGGATGCTTAAAATTATCATAAATTTTATCATAAGGTTTTTTTGTATTAATAAATATAATAAGACATTAGGGTAAAAATTAGGCTAAGTTTATATTTGATGAAAGGGTTCCTTTAAATTATTGCAATGATCTCACACCATTAGATCCTTAGTTCTGCTTAAGCACAAATCATTGATCATGATCTAGGTGATCTTAAGGGATTGGTCCAATGGATAAAATGATTAGATTCATTGGGCTTCCTGTGCTCCATTTGATCTTTCCTCATGATGAAACAATATTCATTGGATCTATAAAGAAGTAAATCACTTAAGTTAGGATGTGGGTAAATATAAGGACTTAGGCCTATAAATAAGTAAAGCACTTAAGTTAGGATGTGGGTAAATATAAGGACTTAGGCTAAAACTTTAAAACTAAGGTCTTGTTTGTGTTGATAAAATACTAATGGGGCCTTAGGGTTAAAACTTTAGGCTAAACATATAATAATGGGACCATGCTAACATTAGACCATGTTAGAAACATAAGGAATAGAAGGGGGAAAATAAAAGGGGATTATTTTAGGGTAAGGTTTGGTTTTGTTAAAAAACATGACCAAGCCTTAGCATAAAAATTAGGCTTAAGTCTAAAGTTGATTCAAAACATTCCCACCAAATTTGTTCTTACCAAAATTTGAATTTGAATCAAGATCTAGGTTAGGGTTTGTTGAAAGAGGGTTTCATCACATGAATCTAAATGTGAGCTACCATAAATTCAAGACTAGAAAGTTTCAATATGGTTAATCTATAAATTTTAAGCATGATCCATAAGAAACTCCATGAAACTTATGACTTAAGACATGAGGATAAACTATTAACAACATTAGGCAAGTTTTAAACAAAATCATGAATGAATGGTCCAGTTTCATCAAGCATGAATGATCTCCAAATCATAATAAATAGTAGAATATAAATATTTTACTACTAAGGTTCAAAATAATCATAAGGGTCCCTATTTTATAAAAATGTGGGTATGTTGACCTCAATAGTTCCCACCACATTGAGTGATTCATTCACTACCTTGGATTCCACACTTCCATAGGCTCCCCTATTCTAACTACCCATGCCTACCCCTTCTCCTTTAGCATTCCCAACTCCCACACCCCCAGTAAGCACATCAATGCCCACATAACCCATTCAAGTATCCATTTCTTCTACTCCCAAATTAACCCAAGTCCCCACCAAGGAGGTAGAGATAGAAGGACCCACTAATAAAACTATGTATTCTCAACCCATAAATGGAAAAGAGATAGTAAAATCATCAGTCAAGGATTTAGTAAAAACATCAATGATAGATATGGCACATGTCATAATAACCACCAATGTAGTAAATTTATCTATATATTCACAAATTATAATGTTAGGTTCATAGTCTACCACTCCTAATGGGCTAACACAATTAGTAACAAAGAATAAGAAACAAATGGTGTCACCCATCACTCTAGACTTTGGTTTATTAGAGGATTATAAAAGATCAAAGGCAGACCCTAGGACATTATCTAGAATATCATGTGATTTAGTGGGGGAAAGATATGTGGAAATAGTAGTCCCCCCATGAGAAAAATAAAAAGAAGATATAGTGATGGGGGATTATCAAATGTCTAAAGTACACCTAGATTGTCTGACTAGAGAAGGGCTTAAACATGATTTTCAATCAAGCATTATCTCTCTTTTTGAGAAGATGGATAGTGACAAGGTCACAAATAATGAACTAAATAATAAATTTGAGTATTTAATAACTACCTTGAAGAGGTTCATCAAGCTAGTATCCCAACCAACATAATTTGTTACTCAATTACCCAATAAAGAAACATTCAAATAAATAATAGAGATTGGTACTATGGGAAGTGCCATGAAAGATTGTGTGAATAACTCATTATGAATGGAAACAAAGTGATAAATCTAGCAATGGATTATTACAAGACTTTGAAGGATGATCGAACATATCTGAAAGTAGAAATAAGCAAGTATGAGGAAGAGATTAAAAGACTAAATCTATTATTTCTAAAGTTTTTAGCTATTAACATAATTGAGCTTGACAGTCTCATATCATAAAAGATATTGAATATTTATATAGAGCATGAAAATATGGATAGGGTAGCCCATTTTAGAATCAGGATACTCATTGAGAGTATTAATAAGGCCAAGGTTACTTATGACAAGTCCATATATATATAATCTATGACATTGAATATCTACTCATTAAATTGTCATGTTAAGTAATATATCATCAAGATCAAATCCTTTTAGTTTAAGAGGTTCAGGACAAATTCAAAGGATTAGTCAAGAGAGAGTCAACATAGGATATAATGTTCAACTTGAGTTCCATCTACCGATTCATTAGGTATCACAATACACTAGATAAGATGGGGAAAGACACTCAAGACTATATATCTACATATAGATAACTCTTTTAAGTGATAGCATAATGTGAGATAAGTAACCTTTATAGCCTTGTTCCCAATGAAGATCACTTCCAAGAGATCTTCAATAGCTTTGATGCTTACATTGAGAAGATACAAGCAAATAAGGATAAGGAATATTCAGAGGTCATGGTTGTGGAATAATTATTTCAAATTAATTGTAAAAATAATTATATAAATTACATTTCTTTTTTGTAAGATATATTGTAAATTTTCAAGTTGTAAACTCTAACTATCATTTTGACAATTCTTTTTGAGAAAAACCCACTTGTAATTTTCATGTATATTTTTGATAGGTTTAAATTATAAAAGTGAAACTTGTAATTTACATTTTCCTTTTTGACAATTTGAATAACTTAAATTTTTTTAAAATTCTTCACTTCAAATTACATATTAGGTTTTGCAAGTTATAATCTAAAATAGATAAAAACATTCAATGTTTATAAAGACATGATTCATTTTGGCACCTCATTCCTTGGGAGAGATAATAACATTGAAATTTTCCAAATTAAGATTTTAACTAGAATATTCCAATGGATTTATCCACTCCTTAATCACTTGTTGAAGCACCCAATAGTTGCATGCTTCTTTTCCAGCTATCTACCTCACTAATGATGCCTTTCCATGTTGAAGAGGAGGTTGTTTGCATGAAGTTTTTAGATTTTCCTACTCTAAACTAGGCATAAGATTTTGATAATTACCTCTCTTTTAAGAGAGTATTTTTTTATAAATATGGGTATCATAGCATAGCCCATGCAGATTTTTGCTGTGGAGAAATTATTCGACATTTTGAAGAATTAATCTACATAATGTAACCTGGAGAATGATAATAGATTAATGTTTTGCCTTCCTTATTTATGTTTTATTTGTGTATGAATGGCTCTTTATTATATTTTTTAATTCTCTAAATATTATTTCAATCATATATGTTCATAGTTGGTATTATTTTTTTCCCTTTTGAAAACTTGTTGAGGGAAAATAAAGAATCATGTTCTTTATATGATAATAACCCACTATTACCTTTGGTTTCATACTTGTATAAATTTTTGATTCAATAAATTTTATTTTATTTATTATTATATTGTGTTCATTCAAAGTAAACATTAAATAACACTATAATAATTTGGTGTAATTTCCATTTTCTAATTTTAAAATTCATTTTGAAACCCTTTTCCTCACAAGTCAAACCCTAGTTCGGATAAAGATAACTAAGAAGTATTTTAATGTGAACTAGTGATACATCAATTGCAGTAAACTTAGTAAAAGAAAGTTGGCCTTCTCTAGATTTTAACCTTAATTTAGAAAGGTCCCACAACTTGGAGGTGACCCCATTGTGTCATTAGATTTCCCATAGTTTGTAACTCATACTATACATCATATTACCACACAAAGATGGGTATAAAATCTAAGTGAATTTTTTTTTGGCATGCCCAATGGGACCCAAAGATCATAGCTAAGAGATTGGTTCTATTCTTAGAAAAAATTATACAAGCCTCTTACACATTTCAAAATCACCTAAAAATTCTATTGGCTTATGGATTCAAGAGATCCAAGTTTACATATGCCAAAGATATAGACAAGATCATCTACTAAAGGTAAGAGAGTTGACTTGCAATAATTATCATTTCCATATAAAAATAAATCAAGATCAATTATACCTTATACTATAATACACATATCTATTTCATACCTCTTATTATGGACCTAAGAAATCAAAAATTTGTAGCTTTAAATGAAGGCAACCCACTTCAGCTAGCCTAGTATGATGATATACCCACCTTGGCTTTGAAAAAACTTTTATATTTCACTGGTGAAACTTCTACCACTCCCATTAAACATATTCAATATATTTTTTAACATCTATTCAGTCCATAGTATAACACAAGAAAAGGTTATAATTAGACTTATTGCCTCCTTATTCAAGGGTAAAACCTTATAGTGGTATAGAAGTATGCTTCACAATTCCATCCATGTATGGGATGATATAAGGTCTACATTATGTATGAAATTTGAAGATAAGAGTGACCACCTCTCCCTAGTTGAATAACTAACCACTAATAAATAGGATCCTCATGAGTTCATTAGTGATTTCAATTTATGCTTTCAAAAGACATGAAATAAAATCTCAGTGTTGGTGAATCCAATCCTAAACAAAGCTTTATTTTATTACTTGAGACCCTAAAATAGTGATATAACTATCATGATTCAGTCAATGGGTGGAACCACATTCCCTAATGCTTATGAAGTTACAATAAAATAAAAAAATTGCCTCATTAAAGATGGAAAAATTACCCCATAGCCTCCAATACCTTTATTTCTAGAAGTGTCTACCATGTAACCCATTGTTTACCTAATTTCGACCAAAATAAATACACCAGCATTGACTCCTACCCCTACTAATGATTTATATAAAGTTAAGTCCTTGCTTAAAATATTTGGTAGATATGAAAAGGCAATAATCTTAAAACTATATGCCTTATCAGCAAGCTAATGAAAAATACCAACCTAATAGGAAACCATATCAAGGTAGTTCACAACCCCAAAATCAAGCCATGAAAGCAAAGCCTCCAAATATTCATGCTCTACCTACACCAGGTACTTTTTAAAATATTGTACCTATTTAAAACAACCTAGCTTAGTAATATGAATGGTGTTATCCTTGTGCTCAACCACATAATCAAAATGCTTATCTTAATGGCATCATTATTTAGGACTTGATGATAAAAAATAATATCAAACACCCAAGGATAGAAAGGAGAAGCTAATTATAAGTAGGAAGATACACAAGAGCTTATTGAAAATGAGGCCACTCTTTTGAATTGGTAAGAGGGTGCTTTTTATGGTGTTAATCAGGAGGAAGCACCAACCAATGGTGGTAGTTAAGTGGTATAAAATACATAATATATGAAGAGGGAAATAAAAATTGATAAAAACTCAGGGATTGAGTAGGCTACAACTTCTAAATTTATACAAGAGGCTACAAAAGGCAACACAGTTTAGAGACCACCCATTGTGTCAATGGGCAAGTCAAAGTCAATTTTTTTCACCCCAAATATCATGAAAGAAAATATAGATCCCAAAAAGGCACTAAAAAAGGTTGGTAATATTAATTTTAGTATTTTAGAAAATATTAAGAAGACTAACTTGAATGTCATCATGTTGGAAGCACTTTACATTCCAGCATAGATGGACTTACTTAAAAAAGATTTTAAAAACATCCAAATAATATATAGGGTCCTAGTTAAGGGACCCATTACTATGGTTAATTTACGTTGACCTCAAATAGACACAAAATAAAGTGAAAAGGGTAATATTATCCTTTTTAACTTTCACTCATTTTTTGGAAAAGTCTCATACATAACTACATGGTAGATTATGGGGCTAGTAGTTTTGTTATGCCCATGAAAATAGTTGATACTCTTGGTATTAAATACACACCTATCATAAAAGGCATGGCTCAATTGGATGTTGAGGTATGATTCATGTTGCTTTATTTGAATCATTGTTATTGTCACTAATGTCAAAGTTAAGACAAATGTTAGTTTGTCAAGGTCAAAGTTGAGGTCATGCATGGTGAGATCATATGTGTCAAATAAGTCTCATGATAAGAGAAATTTTGAATTCAAACCTATTATATCTATAATGAGATATTTTTAAGGAAACCTAGTAATTTATCTAAAGTTTTTTCATTTCAAATTCAAGATCATGGTGCAAGGTAAGCTACTATTGTTTACTAGGTGTCTTGAGAAGCCTACTCTAAACCTAAGAAGAGGTGTTTGCATGAAAAGAATAATAAAGATTGATGATTTGTGTCAGTACATGAATGATATATTATAAAAATCTATGTAAACATGATTAAGAGGTAAATAATCTTTCATATTATTTTAAAGGTCAAGTCTTGAGGATTAGGCCTCACATAGAGACCTAGTAATAATGCATAGGCCTGGTAGCATGTTGAGGTGATCAGTATGAGACTTATGTGATGAAGGTTGATAATTTATGATTATTATATGAGGTCATATTACATTTTTATGATTATTTTAAATTATTTTAATAATTTTAAGGTATTTTCATGATCTAATTATGATTAGCAGTGTAAGGCCTAGTATACAAAAAAACCTAAAATGGCCTAATGAGGGTTCAAGATAATTTACAAAGGTAACAGATATTTTGAGATAATTTATAGAGCTATGATATGTTTTTTAAAGTTTTTTTACATAGCTTGATATCATTAATTAAACAAAAAATCATGAAAATGGGGTGTTACAGACCCCAGTTTGATCACAAAGATATGTGTGAGTGAAAATGATGTTACGGAGTCATTTTGAACTGAGTTAAAGGATAAAATTACAATTAAATTATTATATAGGTCTCATGGGTTAACTTTAACACATATATATTAATTATAAACTCATATTAAGGTATTAAAATTAAAAGGCTTTTAACCAAGTTCTTAATTCTTGTATGTAGTTCTAAGTAAGCTTATAAAGTTGATCAGTTTGGGGTATTTTTCCTTGTTTGATGAATTATAATGAACATGATGTTTAAATTTATGTCACTTATATTATATAAATTTATTTTATTGGTTTTTTTATGTTGATTTTTTTTATGCATCATATTGCTAGATAGACTTTTTGGCAGTAAGAAGGCCTATTTACAAGTAGACCTAATCGGCTGGTTCAAGGAGTGAAAAGATCCAAATGGTGTTGGGAACATAATTTTATCTTATTATGGGTATATTAAATTTAAATTTGAAGTTTCTAATCCATTTTTTTAGGCTTCTAATGTTCCAATGAGGTTTAAGTGAAATGTGTGCTTAGAGAAGGCCTAATTGCATTAGGTCTCTATTGGGCCTAATGGTGGTTTTGGCCCTTAAGGGTAATGAATGACCTATGTAGTGATTGTTTCAAATTTTAAATGTTTGTATTTATATATTTAAAATTTTATCCAATTTTATTAATTTTATTATCCAACCAATATGGTATGATCAAGAGTCAAGTATAAAGATAAGTCGTAATAGGCCTATTTTTGACTAGTTAGAGAATTGAGCAAGTAAGCGAAGGACATCAAGTTTTGAAGAATAGGTAAAGGGATTTAAGATCATAATATATGTGTTATATATATTCAATTAAGATATAATTATGTTTTTATATGTGTTGATCAAGGTTATTTGACCTAATTATGCCAAAGAAAGGGCTAGTTGAGCGAGAAGGCTTGAAAGGCTATTTAAGAGAGACTAAAGAGTGAGAAGAGAAAAATAAGGAGGTCATATTTAATTTAGTGAGAAAAATATTTAAAATATATATAAAATATTAAATTTATTTTATTTGGTTTTATGTTACCTAGGGGGTTGGAACCTCCTTGTAGGTTGAATCTTCCTAAAGAACTAGTTGAGTTGGTGCTTGACTAGTGAGGGGTTGGTCCTCCTTATGGGGTTGGTACCTCACTAAAATTTTGATCCATTGAATATATAATATTATAAAAAGTTGTTATAAATTGGTTTTTATTCCCCTATATTTTTACCACATATATTTCATGTCCTTGTGATATATGCTTTCATAGATTTTTGTGTAGGTATTGATTGATGTATGTAAGTAAATGAATGCTTCATGAATGTTAAGTGAAATTAGAGGAATTTTTTAAGATAACCAATTCACATGCCCCCCCCCCCCACAATAATTATCTATGTTACAAATTTTTCTATTAGAGTAGGTCCTTTTAATAATGTCTTACAACCTAAAGGATATTCTAAGCAAGCAAAGATGGCTACTCAACTCTACAAGTAAAGCTCCATTATTTAATAGATTCAATTATGATTTTTAGAGTGTCAAGATGAGGACATATATAATTTATAAAGTTAATTATGTTTGGAAATCAATATTATATGGATATATTTCACCCCTTATTCCTTCTATATATGTAACAAGAAAGGCTAGCGATTATAACTCAAAAGCAATGAATGGTATTATGTGTGGCCTATTAGAGGTAGAAATTGTGAAAGTGATGAATTGTATGTCTACAAAATATATATGGTATAATTTTAATAATATTAATTATGGATACTCCAAGGTCAAATTTTCCAAATTTTAGACCCATAAAAGACAATTTGAAAGCCTAAAATGAATGAATATGAGACCATTGTAGCCTACTTACTAAGGTTTGATGAAGTTGTCAACATCATAAGAGGTCTAGGTGAAGAGTTGAAAGAGTCTACTATTATTAAAAAGGTATTGATGTATCTAACTCCTAAATTTTATTTTAGGGTATATGTTGTTGAATAAATTAAATATCTAGATGAGATAGGGATGGATGGACTTCATGGTACCCTAACAACTTATGAGATGAGGACAAGTGAAGGAAGACCCGCAAAGAAGGAAGTTGCATTCAAGGTAGAAAAGAATCCAAAAGAGAAAAAGAAACAAGGTAAGAAAGTCAAATATAATTATTAATCTGATATTGATGATGATGAGTTGATAACTATGTTTTTAAGAAAGTTGAAGATAGGATCAAGTAGATATAAGGGAAAATTACCTTTTGAATGTTTCAATTATGGAGAGATTGGACACTATGCTAAAAAGTGCCATTATAAGCATAAGAATAAAGATGGTGAAGATCATGATGAAGGTCATGATGATGATAAAAGGTTATATAGGTATGATAGGATTAATAAAATCTTTAGAAGGTATGATGATAAGAATAAGTTCTTCAAAAACAAAAGAAGTTTCTACACCAAGGAAGACTGCAACTTATCTAATGAGAGTGAGAGAAGTGATTTTAAGAGTGATGATGAGGGTGATGGCCCTAATGTCAAAGATTTTCTCTTCATGGATAAATAATCAAGCTATTCAAATTAAGAAGATTCCATATAGATTGGAAGTGATATTGGAGATTTAGATGAAGAAGGAGATGAGGTAGACTTTGAGGTTGAGTTAATGAATAACCTAAAAGAATTGAAGATGTTAAATAAGAAGAATAGGGTGATGAGGTATCTAAAAAAGTATTATTAGGATCAAATCAAATTTTTTGAATCTAAACTAAGTAACAACTCCAAGGAAAAAGAGGAAATAATCAAACAGGTGGAGAGTCAACTTGAAATTGTGACTGCACGCCTAGAGGCCAAAGATTAATGTTCAATGTATGTAAATAAAGTGAATTCCTTAAGATATGAATTGAAAAAAGCATAAAATAGGGCCAATTAATCTATGAGGTTTGAAAATAGTACCAATGACATAGAAATTTTTTTGAGTAGTCAAAATACTACTAATTGCAAAACAAGCCTTAGTTTTAATGGAGACCAAAAGTATACTAATGTGATCAAAAAGGTTAATGATAAACCAAAGAATGAGGGTGATGATAGAATGAAGGCTAATACTATCATTTAACCTAATACCATAAGGTATGATAATCCTTTCAATGTCTATTTTTGTTCATGTAATCAATTTGGCCATAGAGCAAAGCATTGTATAAGACCCTCCAAGAATGAATATGCATGTAACTATGAGGAAATTCATTAGTCAAGAGGTATGGGTCATGGTGTGTTTCCATGAAGAGGAATAATACTTTTAAATTATCATAAGGTTCATCATATTGAGGAATATTTTAAGCATGATTTATCAAGAAAAAAAAGCAAGTTAGGTCTCTTATAGTACAAGAAAGAACACAAGATAGTAATTGGAAACCCAAGGCAACTAAATTTTTTGACTAGTCTGCAAGTCTAAGTGGACTATTTGTCATGGTGGAGCCTAGTCAAGATGCAAAGGAGTGCCAAGAATTTTCCATATTATTTCATATTTTGGATGAATAAGTCAAGTCAAATAGATCAATTCATAATGGTGTTTAAACAAAGATTTCAAAAGTCAATTCAAAATAACTATTCAAACATAATAAGATCATGAAGAAAGTTCAGTCTAACAAGGACATGGAGATCTATGAATCTCTTGAGGTTATTTTGTTATAGTTTACTAGAGAAAAGGTGACTACATTAGGTTTCATGGAGGCACTCATATATTAAGTAAGAAGAATGAAGGATTTTTGGTAATAGGGGGAGTTCTATGGTCTTTGGTAACTTTAAAATTCAAGGTTAAAACAATATTCTATTGTAGGTGTGATCATAAGAGATAGATCACAAATATTTTCCATGATGACTTGATAAAACCAAGTTAGAGTTTTGAAAATGTCTTAAATTCTCATGGAGACAAAGGGAACTAATCATGCTCCAATTTTAGGTATGTAATCATGATCTATGTTAAGCTCATTTGAAAATAAAAGGTGTATTGGTTCAAGTCTAAAGATTAGATAAGTTTCCAAGAACATGGCCCTTTGTCACTAATGTCAAAGGGGGAGAAAGTTCCTATTTGGTAGAAAGACCAAGTATCAAACAATATTTATATTTAGGTAATAAAAATGATCTACTATATTAGAATTTTTTCCATAAATTACAAAGGGTGATATTTTTTAGGTATGATTCATCTTGTTGTCTTTGAATCACTATTGTTGTCATTAATGTCAAAGTCAATATAAATGTCAGTTTGTTAAGGTTAGAGTTGAGGTCATGCATGGTGAGATGATATGTGTTAAGATGTTTCATGAAAAAAGAAAATTTGAAGTCAAACCTCTTGTCTCTTTGATTAGATATAATTTTAACACAACTTGGTAATTTCTCTAAGGTTGTTGGCATGTCAAATTCAGTATCATGGTACAAGGTAAGATACTATTATGTATTAGGTGTCTTGAGAATCCTAGTCTAAACCTAAGAAGAGGGTTTTACATAAAATTCATAGTATATATTGATGATTTATGATAGTACATGCATGATAGAGTATAAAAATTTGTCTAAACATGAGTAAGAGGAAAAAAAGCCTTCAAATGAGTTTCAAGTCTTGAGGCTTAGGCCTGACATGGAGACCTAGTAAGAAGGCATATGCCTAATAACATATTAAGGTGATCAATATGAGACTTGTGTGATGAATTTTTATAGTTTATTATTAGTATATGAGTTCATATTACATGTGTATGAGGATTTTAAATTAGTTCAATAATTTTTAAGGTATGCTCATGATCTAATTATGATTGGTAGTGTAAGGGCTAGTGTACAAAGAAACCTAATATGGCCTAATGAGGGGTCATAATTATTTCCAAAGGTAATAAATGTATTTAAATAATTTAAATATGTGTGATATGTTTTTTTAAGTGTGTTGACAAATTTTGATATCATTCCTTTTTGATGAAAGCATGAAAACTGGTGATAAGGTCCTTTGTGTGCATAGAATGGGGTGTTACAGACCCAAGAAGGAATTTATTGTGCTCATTGGCACATGAAACCTTTGAATAATATCATAATAAATTCATGGAAGTTTTTTAATGTCCCTATATTTATTTTCGTAGAATTGGTTTTGGATTTTAGGGGCAATCCTTTATGTATAATTGCTAAGAAGGGAAACTAGTCAAAACCCTCATAATGACCCAATAGGAAAGATCTTGTAATTTATGGCTCAAAATTGTTTTTTTTTACATTTTTTTATGTTTTAAAAAATTTAATTACTCTTCCAAGTTTCTCTAGATGGTTTTTTTTGTCTTGATAGTGAGTAAAAGCTATAAGAAACACCTTGTTTCAAGGAATTTTGATGTAGTAGGCAGGGTTGACCATGCCAAAGCATGATAAAAAATAGAGGATGATGTGTAATAATTTATTTTACGGCCATGAAATTTTATTATCAGGTTTTATACCTAAAATTTTCAAAAAATTTCATGGAAGATGACCTATCATTAAACAGGCCTAATAGGCAAGACAGTGAGAAAACTAGGCAGGGATGAGAATGATATTACATATTGGTTACAAAGGACTAGGGATGGATAAAAATAAAGGGGATAAATATTAAATACCTATTATTAATATCCCCTTGGTTTAGAAGTGTTTATGATTCTCATAATCATGCAAAAATTTATCATCAAAATGGTTTGTCTAACATAATGAAGTCTGTGTAGAGTGAAGTTATGAGATTGGTCTCTAAGATAAATATTGATATATAACCATAAAATATATATTTTAAAATATTATATAAATATTATTAATTTTAATTTAAAATTATTTAAATATAAAAAAATTGTTTACATAGATTTTCCAAGGCTTATTTTCCATGATTGTGTTTTTGGTTCTACAGGGAGTATTCTGTGTTTAACTGAAAATGATGTTACTACGTCATTTTACATTAGTTTAAAGGATATAATGATAATTAAAGTTTTATATATGTATAATATTTTACAACATATTTATTCATGATAAAATATTATTAAGGTATGAAAATTCAAAGAATTTTGACTGGGTTCTTAAGGCCTATATGCAGTTTTGAGTAAGCTTATGAAGTTGATCGGTTTAGGGTTTATTGCCCTATTTGATGAATTATAATGAAAATTATGTTTAAAATTATATAATTTACATTATATACATGTTTTTTTTGGTTTAAATGTTTTTTTATATGTATCATATTTTCTAGATAGTCTTTTTGGTAGTACAAAGGCCTATTGCGAGTATACGTAATTAGTTGATTTGAGGGTGAAAAGAGACACATGGTAGTGGGGACATAATGTGATATTATAAAGTGTATATTCAAGTGAAATTTTAAGTTCTTAATATATTTATTTAGGCTTAAATTGTTGTAAGGAGGTCTAAGTTAAATGTGTGCTTAGAAAAGGCCTTATTGCATTAGGTCTTTATTAGGCCTAAAGGTGGTTTTGGCCCTTAAGGGTAATGACTAACCATGTAGTGATTGTTTAACTTGTTAAACGTGTGTATTGATGTATTTAAATGTTTATAAAATTTTATTAAGGTTATTTTTTGATAAATATGTGTATGATCAAGAGTCAAGTATAAAGACAAGGCCTAATAGGCCTATTTTGACTAGTTAGAGAATTGAGCAAGTAAGCGAAGGACAAAGAGTTTTAAAGAAAAGGTAAAGGGATTGAATATCCTAATTTTTTTTTTAATATTCCATGAATATATAAATATGTTTATATATATATGTGTTTATCAAGTTAATTTGACCTAATTTTTCCAATGAAAGGGTTAGTTAAGCGAGAAGGTTTGAGAGGCAATTTGAGAGAGATTAAAGAGTGAGAAGAGTAAAATAAGGAGTTAATATTTAGTTGAGTGAGAAATAAGTATATAAGGGTGATTATATATTCATTTTAGATAATTTTATTTGGTGTTACCTAGGGTTTTATATCCACCTTTTAGGTTGAAGTTTACTAAAGAACTAGTTGAGTTTGTGCTTAAGTAGTGAGGGGTTGGTGCTCCTTATGGGGTTGGTGCCTCACTTAAAGTTTGATCCATTGATTTTAAGATAGTACTCCAAGTGTTATTTTAGTGTTTTTTATTCCCATATAGGGTTTCTCACACATATTTCATGTATTTGTGATGTTTTCTTTCATATATGTTTGTGTTGCATTGATTAATGTATTTAAGTGAATGAATTCTTCATGAATGTTAAGTGAAATTGGAGGAATGTTTTAAGACAAATAATTCACCCCTCTCTGATCTTAATATATGCAATTCCCACATTTTATGGGACTACTATCTAAATATTTTGGACTATAAAAGGTTTAAACCTTACCATCTATTCATGTTTAATCTTGTGAATTTTTGAAGATATCTAAATTATTGACCTACCCCACTATTTTGCTATCTACCTTTCCTGAGACTTCACTAAAAAAATGGGAGGGTATATGTCTTTATATTGGTTCCATATGTTATTTAGAAAAGATATGGAATGAGAGTGATAATAATATTTGAGCCAATTGTTAGATACCACATTGATCCATATACTCATATCCTCATGGATATGAATTACACATTTAAATATCAGGAGGAAGAACTTGACCATGAGGTTATAACACCTATGAAATAAATTCTAGACACTCATCTAGATGAATGGGGATCAGCTCTCTATTTTGATCCTTATTATTATGTAAAAGAAACTAGGTTTGGTACATATTGCATTCATGAAAATGATACAATCATCCCAAACCTTATGAAACCAACTAAATATCTCTAGGGAATGTGGAAACTATTATTCAATGGCTCAAGAAGTAGGAATGGTGTAGTTGAAAGTATTGTTTTGATCTCTCCCCAAAAGGAGAGTTACTTCTATTCTTTTAGACTTCAGTTTAGCTACACCAAAAATGTAGCTAAATATGAAGCATTGATTTTAGGTCTTCAGATGGCCAAAAAAAGGGGAATATGATCACTATAAGTGTTTGATGATAGTGAATTGATCATTCACAAAATAAGATATAAAATCCTAACCAATAATATATTTTTAATATCTCACAAAAATAGGGTTTTGGACTTGTTAGAACATTTTATCACTTTAAATATTAAAGTGGTACCAAGAGCGTAGAACAAGGATGTTGATCACATGGCCTTAGTGGGTCCTAAATATAACCTACCTGAAGAGATAGAAAACAACAACTAGTATGTAAAATTAATAATGAGACCATATGTTCTTGATAATGAAACTAACTAGAAAGTTTTTGAAAGTGATCAACAAATTGTTAATTTTTATGAGATAAGGTTGAATTCTCAGATAAAAATCATTCAACACACCAAGAACAATATGGGGATCAAATCATTTAGTTAAAGACAAACAAATTTCCTATGGGTCTTGTTACTTTGGAAAGTATTTTCAACTTTGATGATCAGCTAGAAGGTGAAAATAATAATATCATGGTTAATGAAGAAGATTATAACCTAGTAGTCATTTTAGAGGGAAAAACATTGAAGATCAGAAAGGTATGTAATAATTTTAAAAATCAAGATTTTAATGAGTTGTGTATATAATTTTATGATAACTTTTCTTGGAGTTATAATTATGTAAGGGGATTCAACCCTATCTTAGCCTAACACACAATATAATTTGACCCAAATACCAATCCTATTAGATAAAAATAGAGACCAGTCAATCCAAAAATAGAACCCTTGATGAAGAGTGAGTTATCGAAACAGATAGAGGCTAACATCATTTTCCATATCAAACATTCATCATGGGCTATCAACTTGGTCCCTATAAGGAAAAAATGGTGAAATGGACCTAAACAAAACTTCCTTGAATGCTCATTATCACCTTCAACCCATGGAGAAAATTCTTCAAACTGTATTTGGATATGAAAGGTTTTTCCTTCTAGACAGTTATTCTAGATATAACTAAATCCTAGTATAAGAATTAGATAAGTTCAAGACTACTTTCAATATAAAATAGGGAACATATTCCTATAAAAATATAGCTTTTATTGTAAATAACACTAGTGATACATTCCAAAGAGATATGGATATGGATTTTAGGGGTTTGATAAATTAGATGATCCTAGTGTACCTCTATGATATCACTATTTATTCAAAACATGTTGGTGCCCACCTAGATAACCTTAGGAAATTTTTTGAAAGGTGCATATATTTTAGATTTTCCCTCAATCCAAAAAATTACATTTTCATAGTTCATATAGGGAAGCTATTAGGACACATTATTTCAAAATAGGGTCATGTAATAGACCTAGAGAGAGTAAGTGTTATATATTCACTAGCACTCTCAAAACATAAAAGGGGATTACAAATCTTCTTAGGAAAAACCAACTTTTGATCCCAAATTTTGCCTCCATGGCCAATCCCATTATTTCCATGCTTAAGAAGGGGGTTAGTTTCAGCTAGACACAAGAAGGAAAAGCTAGTTTTGAAGCCATGAAGTAGGCTATTTCTCAAGATCCTACCCTTATCAACCCCAACTATGAGAATTATTTCATTCTCTATGATTTTATAGGGGAAGGTAGTGTACCATATATTTTAACCCAATAGAATAAATAATAGTTGGAGTATCCTATATCCTTTTTCAATCAATCCTTGAAGGATTATGAGGAAAAGTATAGTTTTGTTGAGAAGCAAGTATATGTTGTAATAAAATCTCTTTAAAAAATACAAGAATATGCTCTCTCATAATAAAATTTATCTGATGGTTAGTGACCAAAGCATAAAGGAATTCCTATTGAGCTAGGAAATAAATGAGAATAGAGTAGGTTGGATCACAAAAGTCATAGAATATGATGTAAACATCAAAATAACTAAGCTTTTAAGAGGAAAGGGATTATGTGAATAGTTTAATTTTTATATAAGGACTACTAAGGTAGTATATGATGCAATATATGTTCAACATGCATTCTAACTAGCCACTCCACATCTAATCAATAGTTGAACCTATGACATGACCATCTTCTTACAAACTAGTGAGTACCCATATGATTTCCAATAATCCAAGAAGAGGTATTTTAGACTCCAAGATATTCTTTATATTCTTGTTGATGGAGTTTTGTTTAGGAAATATATGAATAGAGTCATGCTAAGGTGCATTGAGCATGATCACATTCCCAAGGTGCTTGAGGATTTTCATGATGGCTCATTAGGTGGACATTTCTCTTCAAGAACAAATGCCATAAAAATAATGAGGGAGGATATTATTGGATTGATTTATTCAAATATGCCCATCAATGGGTGTTAAATTATGAAACATTTTCCTACTTTGTTGGAAACCAAATATTATTAGTTTTCCCTCTCAAACCAATCCAAGATAACCAACCATTTGCCTAATAGGGATTGGATTTCATTAGCATGATCAATCCACCATCAATTATAAGCCACAAATGGGTCCTTATAGCAACTTATTATTTCACTAGATGGACTTCAATGGTTGGATTAAAACATGCCACAAAGGCATCTATCCTAGAATTCATAAATAGCATTATCACTAGATTTGGTGTTACTTACACCATTATCTTAGTAATGCCAAAGATTTTATAGGCACATAGGTGAGTGAATGGGTGGTAAATCACAATGTATACCTAAATACCTCATCTAATTATTACTCATAGGGTAATGGCTTGGTTGAATCTACCAATAAAAATATCATAAGGATTATCAAAAGGATAATGGAGGATAACCAAAGGACATAGCACACAAAGTTAAAATCAACACTTTGGACTAAGAAGATCACCCCCAAGAGAGCCATTGTCAATTATTCGTTCATATTGGTATATGGAATGGAATCTAGAGTTTTGCTATCAATTGAATTACCATCTCTAAAAATTCATAAATAGTTGGAATTAATTGAAAATGATGAAATGACATATGGTTGGTAGAACTTATGGAGACAGAAGAAGTTAGGAAGTAGTCAATTCAAGTTCTAGAAGCAAATCAAGCTCAAAAAAAGAGAGATTTTGACCAAAAAATCATCTGAGAGGAGCTTGAATTAAGGAGACATGATTCTAAAATGGGATGCTAAAAGAGAAAAACAAGGCAAGCATACAAATTTTGATTCAATATGGAGTGGTTCATACATAATAACTCATTACAAGGGGTTAAATACATTCTAGTTATCCAAGCTTGATGGATCAAAGTCACCTATCCCAATCAATGGGATATACCTTAAAGCTTTATTTTGAGGTTGTAATTCTTTCCAAAATATTATATATATTAGGTTTAGTTGGTTCCCTAAATAATTGATTTTGCACAAGTCAACTTATTAGGAGTTTTGTTTTCTTAGTTTGTTTTTATTTTGTTTTTCTATGTTTTATTCTTATTTTTACAATTCCCAATTTTGTTCTTCTCTAGTTAAAGTGTGTTAAACTTCAAAAATGACTCCATTTCCCAATGAACTATAAGTATACTAGAAATAAATGGATTATCAAGTAATCACCCTATAGAGGTCACCAAAAATGTTGATATTTTTTAGCCAAAAATATCAAAACATCTTATATCCTAAGGGAGACCCATTAAATTTCTGGGAAAAAATTTAAAGTGACTAAGGAAACCCTTTTTTAATACCTAATATATACTAGATATTTGGGTGAATTTTGTAGCTTTGAAAATTTGTGAAGCACACCCAAACCTCCACTTCCCACTTTTCACATACCTAGTGAAAATTGAAGGTTCGATTTCAATTTTTAACTTTGAAAAGTCAAAAAAGTACACCCCAACCTCTACTTCCCACTCATCTAATGCCCAGTAGAAACTTGAACTCTAATTTCACTATGCAACTTTGTATGTTGGAAAATGTAAGTGGAACCTTAACCTTTGCCATTCACCATGCCTATAGAAACTAGAATGCTAGTTTCACATTACAACTTGCAAAGTTGCAAAGTGTAACTTAGGTTCTAGTTTTTTCCCTACATCCTTACCTATAGGAACTAAAAATCTAGTTGCACATTGTAACTTTGAAAATTTACAAAGTACAACTTGAGTTTTACTTTCCCACTTCTATGGAACCAAGTTAATCGACTAAAAGCATATATCAAAATGTAAAATTCTATTTTGTAAACTTGAAAAATTATATTGTGACTTTAAAACACCACTTATCTTACCATTTTACTAAACACTAGCCTAATTAGCATTAATTACATGGTTTCATTAATAAAACTAGGGTTTTGGTCATTTTTTTAACATTTCAAATTGGATTTGGAGATCTACATAGCAAGAATATTTTGAGTACTCACTAAGCCATGCCTTACCAATGCTACGCCAACACAATGACCACCATTGTCATCCCTTACATGCATAAAATGGTATTCTTCCATTTTCAATTCATTTTCATCAAAACACTACTATATTCATATGAGTAAAGCATATATTTCTATTGAATTTAAAAAAGTATTTTAGCTATAAATTTAGGGTTTTTTGTTTTACCTTCTACTCATGTTGTTTCAAGTTTTTCCTACTAAAAGATCATTTAAAAATATCATCCAATCATTTACTGATAATTATAATAAATTTGGGGTTTGAAAACTTTATTAAATATAGAATATTCCCTAAAGATTATCTAAACATACTCCAGTAGAAACCCCCATTGTAAAACCAACTCTAAAACCTACATAAATCCCTAATGCACTAATAACTCCAAATTCCCATCAGAGATTTGAATTGCTTTTGCAAACGTAAACCCTGTTGTAACTTTCATTGGAAATTACAATTGTAAATTGTAATTTTGAAACCCATCAAAAATTTCATCAAAATTCACAAGAGCAATTTACAAGTTTGAACCCTGCTAAACTTTTTAGTTGTAATTATAAGTCTAAAACCTGCCAACTCTATAGTTGGTTTTCCCACACCAATTTTCCTAGAATATATTCTTGGAAAGGAAATGAAGTTCAAGTCTAAGTTCCCTAATGTCCCATTCAATGTAGACTCAAATATGAATGAGATCACTGACACAAATATAGGTCACATAAGCCTAGCTAATTTCTAGAATAGAATAAATGTTAAATTCAAGAATAATTGGATTCAAAGTATATATGATAGTGGGTTACCCCAATCAGCATCCTTTTGACTATCAGTGAAAATACCTAAGCTTATTCTCATATTCATAAATCACTATGATGTCAAGAATAAGGAAGTGGTGAATGATAAAAGAGAAAAGATTCTTAACCTTGACCCTAATTTCATAGATAATATGTTCCTAATTTAGGAATATAAGAGCTATTTAGATATAACCCCTAATTATTATAAGAAGTTATTTCAAGATAATAATACATGTTTATGGGTTATAAATAAATAATGGATAAAAAACTCTAGATATACATCCATGAGACTACTAAAAACCTTGGAAAGAATAGACTTCAAAGATGAAGTAGGTGACATTATCATACTCTTGCACAAAGTTACAGATAACCCAAATGCAAAGAATTATCAAGATTGGATGTACTAGTATATCTAGGTGATCCACTAAAATAAGATATATATCCACTTGGCCTATTTGATTTATGACTCCATCCAAAAATAATTGATGAAAGTCCAAACTATAGGCATGTTTTACATGAGCTCATACTTGGTCTACATATTAGCAAAGGGAAGGGCATTCCCAAGATTGAACATAGTTACTAATTAGGTCAATAAGGTCTTTAACTACTATCCTAACCTCACAATTGAGGAATACAAATAAAATCTCATAAGGTTAAATGGTTTTTTCATATACTACATCATAATTATGTTTGACAAGGATATGGAAAGGAGAAGATTCTCTTATGTTGCAACATCTAAAATCATAAATTGGGAATCATATTTCATTTAGTTCCCAACATATTCATACATTAGAGTGGGAGGTTTTAGTTGTTGTCCCTACACCCTTCCAAGGTGTGTAAGTGATGAATGGTCTATGATGGAACTTGTGAGGTAGCTTGCAGAAACCCATAACTTCTTGTTAATCAGACATAAGCTAAGGATCCATTACCTATCAGCATAAAGAGGTATACTTGCAATTCCCTATCAAAATCCAAATGTGCAGATGTTGAGATGACTCAAATGACCATAAGAGATCTTGATGTAAGGCCATGATATGATGTGACTAGTCATATTACTAGTATAATGGGTATCACTACATATTCCATGTTAATTTTTATGAAGATTACTAGGAAGACATTCAAGATGAAGAGGAAGTGAGATTAAGATATTATTTCATGATGACCCTAAAACAAATCAAAACTTACAACATGGCACAAGTCCCTAAGGACTTAAAAGATGATGAATCTCTAGGTGAAATGGTATACTGTGATAATAATATCTATCTCTAACCTAATTCATTGGTAAGGTGGTCTATACCTAAATCCTTCCCATTGATGGATAGGAACACCCAAGTAATAAAAAAACAATCAACTTGATAAGGAGTAAAGGGGTCAAGATTATGAATTAGACAATGATTATCAATGATAGGTTAATAAATGTTAAAAATAATGATGTGAAAATAACATTAAAGGGTTTAAATAGTAGAACCTGAGTAGATTAGTAAAATAGGCTAGTTGTGTCACACAAGAATAAAAATAAGTAAAAGGCTAAAAGATGTCCTTTTATTAACCAAGAGACAACAATAGAGTAAATGGATCAGATAATGTCAACTTCTACAAAGGACATAGTTGTTATTCAATTGACATAAATTATTTCCGCTCTTATCTCTATTATTTAACCAACTTTAGTATTCTATCCTCCTATTTCCACTACCCAATAATCTCAAATAGATACCCCTCCTGTTTCCACTAGTCCACCAGTGCTAGTGATTACACCTTCAACCAACCTACTTGTGCAAGTAACTTATTTAAAAAAATACAATCAACACAAGTGGACACTTAGACTCCACCTTCAGATCCTTCTTCCATAATCACTTCCACCTCATCCCTCATATACACTACTACTCTGTTAATCACTAATAGCACACAATAGTACATAGATATGGATTTAGTCATTTTGACTATAACTCCACTAGCCATCCAAAACACTAGATTAGTTACTATTTCATTTTAATCTCCCATTACACTCCCCATTTCAGCTTATTTGAGTATTCCCAATTCAATTATTAATTAATTCATTTCCTTGGATTCCATTCTTCCATAGGTTCCCTTATTCCAACTACCCATGACTACCCCTCCACTTGTGTCACTCCTAAATTGCACACCATGATAATTACATCAATACCCACTTCACCCATTCAAGTTTCCATTTCTTCTACTCACATAGTAACACAAGTCCCCACCAAGGAGGTAGAGATAGAAGGACCAACTAATACAACTATGGATGTTCAACCCACATATGGGAAAGAGATAGAAAAATGATCAGTCAAGGATTCAATAGTAACATCTATAAAATTTATGACACTTGTCATAATAACCACTAATGTAAAAACTTTAGATACAAATTCATAGATGGTAGTGTTAGGTTTAGAGGCTACCACTCTTAACTAGGTATCATAATCGGTAACAAAGAAGTGGAAATAAATGGTGTCACCTAACAGTCTAGATTTTGGTCTATTAAAGGCTTCCAAAATATCAAAGGCAAGCCCTGGGACATTGTCTAGAATATCATATAATTAAATGGGGGAAATATATGTGGAAATAGTTGTCCCCGACTAGGCAAACAAAAGGAACATATAGTGGTGGAGGATTATCAAATATCTAAAGTTTACGTAGGTCATCCGACTAGAGAAGGTCTGAAACATGATGTTCAATAAAAAATTCTCTTTTTTTGAGAATATGAATAGTGACAAGGTCATAAATTATGAACTAAAGAATAAATTTGAGAAGTTGACTACTTCTTTGAATAATTTCATTGAGATAGTAACCCAACCAACACAATCTCTTAATCAATTCCCTAAAAAATAAACATTCAAAGTAATGATAAAGATGTGTACTATGGTAAGGGCACTAAAATACTAGGATGAACAACTCATTACAAAATGAAGAAAAGTAATAGAGCTAATAATTGACAATTACAAGACTCTAAAGGATGATTAGGTATCTCTAAAAGTAGAAATAAGCAAGTATGAGGAAGAACTTGAAAGACTGAATCTATTCTTTCCAAAGTTATAGGTTATTGACCTAATTCAGGACAATACCCACATATCAAAAAAGATATTTAAGAGTTATGAAAAGCATAAATATATAGATAGGGTATCCCATTTCAAAATTAAGATACTCACTGATATTATTAATAAGGCCAAGGTTACATGTGACAAGACCACAAACACAATCTATGACATTGAAGATCTACTCAGTAAATTATCATGTGAAGTAATATATATTCAAGATCAAATCCTTTTAGTTCAAGATGTTTAGGGAAAATTAAAAGGAGTAGTAAAGAGAGAGTTAGTATCGGATACAATGTTCAACTTGAGTTCTAACCATCAATTCATCAAGTATCATAATATACTAGATTAGATGGGGAAAGACACTCAAGTCTACAGAACTGCATCTAGATAAATCTATGAAGTAATAGTAGAATGTGAGATAAGTAATATTTATAGCCTTGGTCCTGATGAAGATTGCATCCAAGAGATCTTCAATAGCTTTGATGCTTACATTGAGAAGATACAATAAAAGAAGGATAATGAATATTCAGAGGTCATGGTTGTGGACTAATTATTTCAAATTAACTATAATAATACATTATATAAATTAAATTTCTTTATTGGAAGATATATTTTAAAGTTGAAAATTGTAAATTGCAAGTATCATATTGATAGCTTTTTTTGAGAAAAATCCACTTGTAATTTTCAAGTATCTTTTTGACAAACTTAAATTATAAAAGTGAAACTTGTAATTTAAACTTTCCTTTTTGACAAGTTGAAAGACTTAAAAAGTTGTAAAAGTATTCACTTCAAATTACAAATTAGATTTTGAAATTTATAATCTAAAATATCTAAAAACATTCAATGTTTATCAAGACATGAATCATTTTGGCACCTCATTCCTTAGGGGAGATAACAACAACACAACTGGCAAAAGAAAGAGTTCAACTATAAGATTACAATTGATTTCTCCACTCCACTTTTTGAAGTGCCTACCAGTTTCATGCCTTTTTTCCATCCATATTCTTCACTAAGGACACCTTTCCAAGCTGAAGAGGAGGACATTTGAATAAAGTTCTTAGATTTTCTTTTTCTGTAATTAATTGTAAAGTTTTGATGACTCCCTTTCTTTTAAGAGATTATTTTTGTATAAATATGGTTACCATAATGTAGCCCATGGATATTTTTGTTATTAGAGAAATTATTCTATATTTTGAGGAACTGATGTACATGTGTTAACCTAGAGAATGACAATAGATTGAAGATTTGCCTTCCTTATCTATGTTATTTTTATTTATGAATGGCTCTTTATTGTATTTGCAAATGCTCTAAATCTTATTTCAATCATATAGGTTCATCTATGGTATTACTTTTTGTCCTTTCAAAAACTAGCTTAGGGAAATAAATAATCTTATTCCTTATATGATAACAACCCAATATTACCTTTGGTTTCATACTTGTATAAGTTTGTGCTTCAATACATTCTAGTATATTTCTTGTTCCACTATGTTCATAAAAATCAAGCATTAATTTACACTATAATCAAATGGTGCAATCACCATTTTCCAATTTTAAAATTCATTCTAAAACCCCTTTTCCTCAAAATTTAAACCCTAGTTAGAAACAAGATCACTAAGAAGTAGTATTTTAAGATGAACTAGTAATACATCAGTGACACTAAACTTAGTGAAATGAAGCCAACCTTCTCTAGATGTTCACCTCAATTCACTAAGGTCCCATAGCTTGGAGGTGATCCCTTTGTGTCATTAGATTTTCCAAAGTTTACAACTCATACTATATATCATATTACCACATAAATATGGGTGAAAAATATAAGTGATAATAGTTACCTCTATAATTGTGCCTAAGGATCCATACCAAAGTTCATTTCTAAGGCAACCATCCCCAAGGGGAGAGAATTATTGTTTAGTTGGATAACACCTTCTTCATCCAATTCTTCATGGAACTTATGGTTTCTTTCCTCATCATCAATTATATTAAATTTAAATTATCCTAAATTTGTCAAAAACTAAATGATCTATTGGTCATCATCAAACACTTGAAGTTTTTTAACATTGTCTAGTACTAATAGATAGGGTAATAATTAAATTGAGAAATTTTGGAATTTTGACTCTTATAAGGATGAAAAACTCACTACTAAAGTGGTCAATGAATCAGTGGCTTGTTTTTGTTCTCTTGAGATAGCTACTATGTTGAAATATTTAAATGATTCAATTAGATCCCAGGATTTATGCTTGTATTTGCTAAAATATGATAATTTACAGTGATATTTAATTTTGACCTAGTTAATTACAAGTTTATAGTCTCCATATACCACCAATTATTTGACATTATTCTTAAGGGAAAACTATACTCCCTAAATCAAGTCTTCATACTCTATTTTATTATTGGTACATAGGTATTAGGGCCTATATGATGTTAATAATTTACTTTTGTGTGGATTAACTATATCGATACTAATGCCTATCCTTGCTTGGATCTTGTTCCATCAAAATGGAGGGTCTACAATTAGGAGGGACCCTAAATTTTTTCTTTTATTTCATGTATCATAGTAAATTTATGCATTCCAAGATTGAGAGACTTATAACTTACCACTTAATTGGTAGTATTATACTCTGTAATAGGATGATTCATCCTTGGTTCTTGATTGATCATGATCTAGTTATCAATGCTTCTCTAAAGTAGTCAAATAAGCAAAAAGTCCATGAAAAGGTATACATTTAACATTTTTGACAAATCTCTACTCACCAATAATACACACACTTTAAGAATACCACTTTATTCACCTAAAATCACTCACTTCATTACTATCGACTAATATTCCTATTAGTCGACACTAATTCTAGTTAACCTATTTTATTTCACTAATATATGCCCCTTCCTAGCCATTCATCTAATATCCCCTTCTATTATCATACATTTACTAACCTTATTTGCCCCACCTCCTTCATTAATTCTATCATAATCCCTATTATACTAATCTAATCCTAGTTATCTATTATATAGGAATTTAAAATTCCCATAACCCCACCTAACCACCTACTAACCTACTCCTTAGGCATTCCTACATCCCTAAGAATCCTAATCCTTATTAAATCCCCTTTCATCCCTATTATCCCCTAAACTAATAGAGAAGTCTCTAGAATTAGAGAATCTCTTCCAAGTCTCTAGAAGTCTCTCAACTAGATACTTTTAAGGAATTTAGAATTCCTTCAATGATCTATGGTCATTGATCTCATCTCTCTAACTTTGAATATCAACCTTTGATCTTCCCTCCTAAATCTCTATAAGTAAGCCTCCTCCTCCATAAAATCTAACTTAAATATTCATATCAAATCCATGTCCCTTTAACAATCAGCTAACTAGCATTTATATAACATTGTTATGCCAAAATCAATCCTCAATCAAGCATCCCTATCAATAATTTGAGTTTATATGCAATCACTTGATCATTTACAAATCCTAGAAGGAGGTTATATGAAGCAAGGAATTTAGCAAGTCTCATATCATTCTGATTTGTTTCATGAATCCTTCCTAATAGGTAGTTTGTGTTTTGAGTTTGAATTGGCTTATTTGATTGATAGTGTGCTCAAAATCTTGTTATATTCTTGTGACCATAGTGGGAGCATAACTGCTCAATTAACATCTTGAAATTTGAGTGTGTTTAGCCTAAGTTGTAAGCTAGATTTGAAGCAAAAATCATGAAGTTTTTAATCCTTAATGATCAAATTCTAGGCCTTGTACATAGTACATATATATTAGCATATGTTAATAAGTTTTTCTTTCTTAGTCTATCATTAAGAATATTATAGTTTTTCTAATTTTTATAAAAGAATTACAAAATTAATACATTTTTGGGTCTTGTATATTTTATCATTATACATATGTTTGGAGGGTGTACCCCTTTATTATAGTAAAAATTTAATATTCAACTCCCCTATTTAGGCATGCAAAAAATGAATGTTCATATTTTTGGCCAAAGAATTTGATCTTGCATACAACTTGTGACTATAGTGCTTTGAGGTATTTTGTCAAAATAAAATGGTGTGCTCCATGTTGGGTATGGTTGTTTAAGGATTTATTCTTGCCTCAGTAAGATGGTTTTTTTCACCTTTTATTTATGTTTTAGTTCAACAATTTGCTTGGCATTGCATCCTTTCCTACCTCTCACGTTTGCATTATGTTTTTGATAGATGTCCATTCCCTATTTTGAATCTTAGAAAAGGTTGAAAATTTAGTTCTATACCTACTGCATACCCTATGATCATGTTTCTTAAGGACATTTTGTCAAAAAAGTTCACATACCTTGTGTTGAGCTTCCACATTTTGCCTAGACATTTGGTTAGACTAAACAGTTATCTATGGCATTAAGGCATTGAACAAATGTATTAAAAAATTAATTTTGTTTATATTATATAGTCATAATAGTCCATAAAACCATATTATTTGGTCTATATCCCCTAACTTCACCTCTACCATGTGCAAGTGAAGTTATCCTAGCTCTTGTCTAAGGTTTTGGTATTTGAAGTCTCCTTCGTAAGCCTATTTTCAGATAGTCCACCCAATGTCCATTAGAAACACAGTCCTCTATTTTATTTCATTTTACATCTAGAAACATAATAGCTAAAATCACTTTGAGTAAAAATAAAGATAAATAAATAAAGTAGGTATATTTTTTATTAGGTACATATAGAAATAAGCCATCAAGTTTGTTGTTATTCGTATTATCCCAAAAAACATCTGCATGTAAAACTATGTTTCTTTGAGACATTTATTTCTACTCCTTAGGCTCAATCAAAGGACATTCTGGTGAAGGCATCATGGTAAATGTTTCTACTCCATTCTAGAATCAATAGGCTACTAAGCAAATAGATGTGTTATATAAGGATTCTCACACTCCCTATGCTCTGCCAACAATTCAAGTTATGTTGCAATTAATTATTGACCAAATTTGACCTTGTAGGTTAAATTGGGGCACCTATAGGTAAAAGTATGACTTTTATGAATTTTAGGGGTCTAATATAGATGTCATAAAGTGTTTCATAGGTTAATTGATATAATTTAATGTTATACTAGCCTTGGTCCTTAGTCATTTTAGTCCTTTTAGTCATTTTGAGTCATTTTAAGGTTTAAAAAGGGGCATTTAATGACTTATAAAAATTTATTAGGAAGTGTGAAGGTTCAAAAACGTGATGTCACATGACATGTGTCCTAAGAGGTCTTAATCAACTAAAAAAACTTAAAAGTGGTAGGTTCTTTAGAAGAAAGAGCAATTATAAAAGGAAAAAGATATTTGGCACTTGTACGGCCTATGGGAGAGTGTCCCACATGGGAGATGATCATAAAATGTCCCTTAAGTTTCCTCAAGATTATTTCCATATTTAAAGTACTCTGGAAGTTCCATTTTTGTCCCAAAATCATTCTACTCATTTTTCACCCTTCTTATCAAGCAAAACTAGTCTTTAAGTTTGTACTTGGTATGACCAATAGGGCATGTTTCAGATCAAACACCTAGGGGAGGTGAAATTAGAATAATATACCTTAATTTCCATTATAATATTTTTAATAATGATGGCCTATGATTTATGAACCATCCTCATGAAATTTATTATGTTTTTTTACATGTTGTTTCATGCACCCTATATGTTTTTCTCCATTTTGTACAAGTTAGTATGAACCAATTGGTGATGTTGAATATAGAGGATTTTGTATCTCTTATTATATGACCTCCATTATTTTATTTAATTTTCATGATTTTTTGATGAACAAAATATCTTAGGTTACAAGAGGAAGCACTTTTATATGTAATAAGTAGTTTTTCACCATGTTCAAGATTTCATGTTTTGACAATAGCTCCAAGGGGTTGTGATAAGTATATTATCATGTTCAGATTTGATTTTTATCTCATTTAATTTTAGGTTATTTCTTTAAGTAATATCTATGAGAAGGCAGTCATAGAATACCATACAGTTAATCTACCATATAACTGTCATACCAATCATCTAGGTGCTTATAAAGGGTTAAATATTGAAAGTGAGGTTTTAAAAATTATTTTAAAATTTTTATAGTGATATAATCCTTTAGAATAATTTTTGAATATCTTATGCTTGTTCATGAGAACATTTAATACACACATGATTCTAATTCTGCTCACTGCCTACTTGCTATCCACATACACCTAGAGGTGCCTTTATAGGACTCATCATGTTGGAAAGAAGATTTAAAGCTATGAAAAGTCCTTGAAAATTGAAAGAGTCAATTGAAAGGTTTTGAGAAGAGTTTAAGACTCATAAGAGGTCATAAATCATGCTCATTTCCCAAACTTAGACATATTGCCTATGTGGAAAATGCCTACCTATAGGTGGCCCCATCAGAGTATCTAAGGAGCCATATAAGAGAGGTTTTACATGATTTTAATCCATTATTAAAGTCTTAAGGTGATTTTTATAGAATCTTAGACCTTTTTGAGAGGATATATTGAAAAATTTGAGTGAGAAATCATGATTATAAGGTGGTTGTGTTTTTAGAGACACAATCCTTAAAAAGTGAAAGTAGAGGCCCATGAGAATTTTGTAAATAGATTATGACATGGTTGAAATAACTTTTGATGCATCCTATTGTGATAATCTTGTATTCTCTAGCATATATAATGACTTAGTAGAGTTTCAGAGGTAGGGGTTTAGTACAAGATAGTCATTGGAGGACCCAAAAAAGCACTTTTATACATTGAGTTCAGGTAGTGTTATCTATAGTTTTGGGTCAAGAGGAGACATTTTTCACCCAAATTTAAAACTTGACCTATTAAACATATGATAATGGTCTCAAATAATTAAATTAACACCTATGACATAAAATATCATCATAAATAATGATACTTTATGTTTTAGTTACCCAAACACACCTTCAGTCCATACACAAGCCTGATGAGCACCTATAGCAAGCCAAGGGTAAAGTTTGAGAAGACGTTTCATTATTGTGGACCTAATCATAATGTGAGATTGTTGAACATGAAGAATATGAAGGAAATGGATAGTATGTTGAGTTTATAATAGATAGACGCCTACAACTACCCCCATAATTTGAAAGTATGCACTTACAGCCACTATGGATGATTGTGAAAAATAGTAGACAAAGAAGTATTATTTTTTATTGTTACAAGTTCATAAAGGTGAGATAAATGGATGAATAGAAGTATCAAATGATAATAATGGGATATAAAGAGTTATGTAAATTATATCAAGTCTGACTAAGTAACCTACACCTATAGGACCCCTCCACATGATTTTAATTCTGCTCACTACCTACTTACAATCCACATACACCTACAAGTGCCTTTATAGGACTCATCATGTTGGAAACAATATTTAAATCTATGAAAAGTATTTTAAAATTTAAATAGTACATTAGTAGGTTTTGAGAATATTTTAAGATTCATAAGAGGTCATAAATCATGCACATTGCCTAAACTTAGACTTACTGCCTATGTGGAAAATGCCTACCTATAGGTGTCCCTATTAGAGAATATTAAGAGCCATATAAGATAGGTTTTACATGATTTTAATCCCTACTTAAAGTCTTGACGTGATTTTTAGAGCATGGTAGACCATTTTGAGAGGATGGACTGACAAAATTGAGTGAGAAATCATGATTATAAGGTCACTATGTTTTTAGAGACACAATCATTAAAAAGTGAAAGTGGAGGCCCATGAGTATTTTGTAAATAGATTATGACATGGTTGTAATAAATTTTGATTCATATTAATATCCTAATATTTTAGTCTCTAGCATAGACAATGACTTGGAAGAGTTTGAGAGCTAGGGGGTTAGTAGAAGACAACCATTGGAGGACCTAAAAAGGGACTTTTATATACTAAGTTTAGGCAGTGTTATCTATAGTTTTAGGTCAAGAGGAGACATTTGTCACCCAAATTAAAAAATTTACCTTGTCAACATATTATAATGGTCTAAAATAATACAATTAAAACCTATGACCCAAAATATCATCATAAATAATGATACTTTGTTTTTTAGTTACCTAAACACACCTTTAGCCCATACACAAGCCTAGTGAGCACCTATAGCCAACCAAGGGTAAGGTTTGAGAAGATATTTCATTATTGTGGAATTAAGAATAATGTGAGATTTTTGAACATGAATACTAAGAAGGTAAGGGATAATATGTTTAGTTTATAATAGATAGATGCCTACAATGCCCCCCTAATTTGAAAGTATGCACTTACAACCACCATGGATGATTGTGAAAAATAGTGGACAAAGAAGTATTATTTTTGAGTGTGACAAGAGCATAAAGGTGAGACCAATGGATGAAGAAAAGTATAAAATGATACTAATGGGATATTTAGGGTTATATAAATTTTATCAAATCTAACTAAGTAACCTATGCCTATAAGACCCCTCCACATGATTCTAATTCTTCTCACTCCCTACTTGCAATCCACATACACCTACAGGTGCCTTTATAGGAATCATCATGTTGGAAAGAATATTTAAAGCTATTAAAAGTCCTTGAAAATTTAAAGAGTCCATTGGAATGTTTTGAGAAGAGTTTAATACTCATAAGAGGTCATAAATCATGTTCATTGCTCAAACTTAGACTTACTACCTATGTGGAAAATCCCTACCTATAGGTGGCCCTATCAGAGAATCTAAGGAGCCATATAAGAGAGGTTTTACATGATTTTAATCCCTAAAATTATTGAGGTAATTTTGAGAGCATGGTAGACCTTTTTGAGAGGATAGACTGACAAAATTGGGTAAGAAATCATGATTATAAGGTGATTGTGTTTTCAGAGACATAATCCTTAAAAAGTGAAAGTAGAGGCCCATGAGCATTTTGTAAATAGATTATGACATGGTTACAAGAAATTTTGGTGCATTTTATTATGAAAATATTGTAATATATATCATAAATAATGACTTGGCATATTTTGAGAGGTAAGGGGTTAGTATAAGATAGCCATTGGAGGACCTAAAAAAGCACTTTTATACACTAAGTTTAGGTAGTGTTATCTACTATTTTGGGTCAAGAGGAGACATTTGTCACCCATATTTAAAACTTGACCTTGTAAACATATGATAATGGTCTCAAATAATATAATTAACACCTATGATCCAAAATATCATCATAAATAATGATACTTTGTGTTTTAGTTACCCAAACACACCTTTAGTCCATACATAGGCCTGGTGAGCACCTACAACTAGCCAAGGGTAAGGTTTGAGAAGATGTTTCATTCTTGTGGACCTGATCATAATGTGAGCTTGTTGAAAATGAATAATAAGAAGGAAAGGGATAATATTTTTATTTTTTAATGGATAGACACATACAAGTGCCCCCGTAATTTGAAAGTATGCACTTACAACAACTATGGATGATTGTGAAAAATAATGGACAAAGAAGTATTATTTTTGAGTGTGACAAGTGCATAAAGGTTAGAAAAATGGATGAATACAAGTATAAAATGATACTAATGGGATATATATGGTTTTATAAATTATATCAAGTCTAACTAATTAACCTACACTGATAGGACCCCTCCACATGATTCCAATTCTGCTCACTACCTACATGCAATCCACATACACCTACAGGTGCCTTTATAGGACTCATCATGTTGGAAAGAAGATTTAAAGATATGAAAAGAATTTGAAAATTTAAAGATTAAATTGGTAGGTTTTGATAAGAGTTTAAGACTCATAAGAGGTCATAAAACGTGCTCATTTCCAAAACTTAGACTTATTGCCTATGTGGAAAATTCCTACCTATAAGTTGCCCTATCAGAGAATCTAAGCCATATAAGAGAAATTGTACATGATTTTAATCCCTAATTAAATTCTTAAGGTGATTTTGAGATCATGGTAGACCTTTTTGAGAGGATAAACTGACAAAATTTAGTGAGAAATCATGATTATAAGGTGACTATATTTTCAGAGACACAATCCTTAAAAAGTGAAAGTAAAGGCCCACGAACATTTTGTAAATAGCTTATGACATAGTTGAAATAAATTTAGATGTATCATATTATGATAATATTGTACTATCTAGGATATATGATGACTTGGAAAAGATTGAGAGGTAGGGTTTAGTATAAGATAGCCATTGGAGGACCTAAAAAAACACCTTTATACACTGAGTTCAGGCAATGTTATATATTATTTTGGGTCAAAAGGAGACATTTGTCACCCAAATATAAAACTTGACCTTGTCAACATATGATAATGGTATAAAATAATTGAATTAAAACCTATGACCCAAAATATCATCATAAATAATGATACTTTGTGTTTTAGTTACCCAAACACACTTTCAGTCCGTACACAGGCCTGGTGAGTACCTACAGCCAGCCAAGGGTAAGGTTTGAGAAGATGTTAAAATATTTTGGAATTGAGCATAATTTTATCTTGTTGAACATGAATAATAATAATGAAAGGGATAATATTCTGAGTTTGTAATAGATATACACCTACAAGTTCCCCCCTAATTTGAAAGTATGCACTTACAACCACTATGGATGATAGTGAAAAATAGTAGACAAAGAAGTATTGTTTTTGAGTGTGTCAAGTTCATAAAGGTGAGAAAAATGGATTAATACAGGTATCAAATGATACTAGTGGGATATAGATGGTTCTATACATTGTATCAAGTCTAACTAAGTAACCTACACCTATAGAACCCTTGACAATCAACTGTAGTTGACTGTGAGGGGCAGTGAATAAATAATTTGGGATATTTAAGGTGTTTATAGCTGAAATAGGTAAAAAATATGTAAAAAAAGTTATATATGACCTTAAAACCTTAAATGAGGTTTTGGATTACTACATTCAAGGTATAAGTATGCAAAGCCACCTATAAGAGAGGAAAACACAGTCAAGACACAAAACCAATTAAATAAAGGGCATGACCATGAGGGGTTATAGAAAGAGTTATAATTAAAATGTGATGTAAATTTATTAATAAGAGGAATTAACATATCATTAACCCAATATAATTAAACAAATCATAATAAACCCTCTCTAAAGGTAAATACATAGTCATTTTTTGATTGTCATGAACACCGTCTGCCTTTTGAAGAGTCTGTTATGGATCTTAAGAGAATTGAGGGGTAAAATGATATCATTGAGGATTGAATTTTTGTGTATGATATATCCATAACTTGGATAATCACCTAAAATTTTCATAAATTTATATATAAATATGGGAGTGCCCTTTATTTTGTCTCAGACATAGGGCATTCCCCTCATGCATAAATCCTGCAATCCTTAAGATGGGAGATGAAGGATAGACCAGGGGGTATATGGACCTTTAAAGAGTATATTATAATTTTAAATATACTTATATCAATATTATAAACCATTAATAGGATAATTAAACAAAATAGGGTGCCCTTAACCTTAAAAAGTGTAAATAGGATCATGAGGCATGGTTAACCATAAAGGCCAAACAAGAGGTCAATTTCAATTCTAGATCTAAGTGAAATTTATAATGGATTGTAACATTTATATGGGGGAATTTTATATGTATATTATCTATTGTAAAGTAGGTAAGCCATCAAGAAAATAATTTTGACCTTTAGGTTGTAGGCAGGCCTATTGAACATACTTAGACCTAAAGCCAAATGGAGAACCATTTGCACTTCTAACATGAGATATGGATTTTAATATATGAGATCATGTTTTTAGGTTATTTATAGATATTTTAAAACTTTTTTTTTTGCATACAAAACACAAGAACTCCATTTTTGATCTCAAAACTTTCTCAGGCCTATAAGAAATAGAAGAAAGAGCTCAATAGGCTAGTTTTGGATGGTCACATATTTTTGGAGGTTTTGCATGGGGATATAAGGAGTTAGGGTAATTTTATAAATCCATTTAGGTATTTACTATTGAAATTTTTTTGTATATTTAATGTCCCATATTTATGAATGAATGTTAAGAGTGTAAAATAGGTTGAAACTTTTGTGAATGACAAGTTTGTATAAATAGAGTTTAATAGCTGATATAATAGACAAATTTGAATAATAAGTGATTATAACTTGTAAATTACTCACTCAGGCTTCCTCCCATTCTTTTTAGTTGTATGGAATTGTATAGATAGGGTGCAAAAAAGGGTATTTTTGATCATTTTGTGTGTTTTGTAGGTTATAGGAGGTTTTAAGAGAAGAAATAAAGTTTGGGGTAAATATATAGAATTTTTATATAACTCCCTATGTCCATTTAGTACTTGGGAAAAACTTTTAAGTTTTCAAAAAATAACTCTCATCTCAGCTAATCAAAACTAGCATAATGGACAAGCTAGTGAGAAGGGTGGAAAACTTTAAGTGAGATGAATTTAAGGTGTCCCAGATGCTTATAAGGATATATAGGGTATTAAAAGGTGTCATAAAATACATAAAATGGATTTTCAGGGAAAACTAAATCCAATTTTGAGGCCAAGTGTACAGGATGCATGAGGAAAGAGTTTTTTGGATTAAAAATGATGATGGCTCATTTCTAGATGACCAGGCTTACAACTAATGCATGGATATGCATGCCTAAAATCCTTATCCATAATTATAATCATAATAACTATCCCTAATCAATTTTGGAATGTTCAAACAAGTCCAAATCATGAAGGTAGTTTTTTGAGTTAGAATGAGGAGTTTCATGCCACTTTTCATGAGTTTTATGATGTGGATGGAGACTTGTGCTTCTTGACCTTCCATGGTTCATCTCACATAATATTCTCATACACAAGTAACTAATTATATTATCTTTTAAATTTTCCTTGTGACCCTTGGACTTATCTCTTCTCCTCTTTCTCTCAAGTTCTATAAGAACTAGCCACTTTGGCCATTGTAACTTATGCTCCACCTGAGTATGGTGAAGCCCTACTCATTTGCATATCATTTGATTAGTAAGACTAATTATTATTACCTCTTAATTATGGTTCATAGTGTGTTCTACTTTAATATTGTATCTTACATAGTTAAGACTATGGATTCCTTAGCATGTTGTCTCATTCTTTCATCTTATTTGTAGTTGGAAAGCTTCTTCTTGTAGGGCATGTGAAGTGTTATAGTAAATGTTAAGGATTGAGTGAGTTATTATATTCACTAGTGCCAATAAATTCCTCTTTTCTAGTCCTCCTAGCTTTTCACATTCATCCATAACCTCATAATGTAACATTGATGTGAGAAGATGCAGATTGAAGGAGTTATGTTTGGTTAGTCCTTTGTTCTCATGTGAAACATGTTGTTAGTTGGAAGTCATCATATTATTTGGTATATCACCTCCCTTATAATATTTTTCTTTAAATGATATCTCTCCCTTATCCCCCCACCCCAAATTTTAGGTGTAGTTACAATCCAAAATGGTAAATCAATGGAGCTAGCCTTATTTAGAGATTCACCTCATCCTTAGGCTACCCACAAGCCTAGAGGTGTTTCCATTGTGCCACTTGGATGAGGAGAGCTTAGGAATATCCTCAAAGGGTGAAAATATAATTGAAAATATTAATACATTCATTTTTTGAGCATAGACCCTATTAAAACATTTTGGTATCTGAGATAAGTAGATTCTAGGATATCTGCAGTATATTTCCATTAGACTAAAACACCATTTATTTTTATCTATTGGTCATGATAAGTTCTTTTTTAATATATTAAATAAAATATATGTATTTATGTATATATATATAATATATTTTAATTGTGTGTATATTAAATAGTCTTATATATTATAGGGTAAGTTTTATAATTATGAAATAAAAAAATTAGTCTAAAACTACTTTAATGTTTTATAGAAACATCATCAAAGCATAAAATATATTTTATTTTAATAATATAATATAAATAAAGGAATTTAATATAGTTAATTATGTATTATCTTTAAAACTTGTAGGTAACATGATCATCCAAGGTAAATTTATCAAATTACTAACATTGATTGTATAGGTTACCTCTCAAGAATGTCCATCGAAAACTGATAATCATTGTCTTGTAAGTTGCCTATTTAAAGTTTCCAAATCAAACTACTAAACTATGTGCTTTCATCCTACCTATCAAAGAATCCTCTTAAAACTTTAAAAATAAAATTTTGATTATCTATTTTATCTTGTATTTATCATCTTGTTTTGAAAAATCATTCAGTGTATATACTTGTGTGTGTGAGTGTGTGTGTGTGTAAATAACATTATATCGTTCCCATCACATAATCAAATTGGTTAATTAATCATATCATGTGTTTTTTATTTTTCACCACACCCCATTAAGATAACACATGAGGTGTAATTTAAACCCACACATATGCTTAGTTTGTAGGGGTTAGTGTTATATATTTCATCACTATGCACTAACCAAACTTTGTGTTTTGGTTGAATATAAAAATTAGGGACAAATGTCATTAGGCTAATAAGTTGACTATATATAAGTCATCTATGAAGGGGAAGAGTTAACTCCATGAACTAGGAATTAGATAACACCTTAGATAGGCTTGTTCCCCAATGTACCTTCATGTATATAGGGGATGTACTTAGATATCCTTGTGAAACCTAGCATGGGATCTCTCAACCTTAATAGGTGTACCAATATAGGATTCAATATCAACTCCAAATTAGCCATCATGTGCAAGTAGGGTTGAGAGCATTCAGTCAATTCTATAATGGTTCACTAGCCTACAACCTCACCTTGGAATCCATTGGATGGTGTGGGAATTAGGTTACACACCCATCAGTTTACTAATCATAGGGTGTGGCTTACTTTCTTGTGTATGTGTTGTGCTAAAATTATATTATTTATGAGCTGAGTTAACCTTTACCTATCCATATCTATCTAGGTCATTTACACATATCATATTATATATCCTTGGCACATCATTCTATCCTACCATCCTTTGTATATATCCTAATCATCATCATTATCATGTTATCATTATATATATTATATTTATCCTATCTCATCTCCCATATTATCCTCATCCCATCATAGGCCAATCATTAACCACTTATCATCAACCATGTTCCCATTACCCACAACTTGTCTTTTACTTCATCATCATATTATATCCTTATCCCATTCCTCATCTTGTTTATCTTGCATCCTAGCCTAACCATATCCCCTCATCATAAGACATATCCCCATTTTACCTTGTACATCTTTGTCATAATATCTTTATATATTCTTATCCTTATCCCCCATCATCATCTTGTATCCATCCCATCCTAATATAACCATATCTACCCATCACCTCATCACTTGCATATCTTAATCACCATCTTATACCCCATCTATGGTATCATCTCTATCACATCCTAGTCTAACCATATATACCCATCATTGGTCATACTACCATTACCTCCATCTTATTTTGCCCATCATCATCACCATCTTGTTTTCATCCCTAATCATGCCCACTCTTAATTAGTCATTCCCTATCACCCACTCTTTTTATAATCCTCATCATCCTAGTTATCACACATTGTCTTTAATTAGCCCCTAATCTATCCAACATCTTGTCTAGACATACCCACTCATCCTCTTATACCATCATCTCATAATTTTGTCATCCCTTTGCCCACATTGTCTTCTTGGTATATCTATTATTATTCCCCATCACCACTTTGTCCTAATTTCCTCTTAGGTGCCATCATTATCCACTTAGCATTTATCCATTATCATAATCATCATCATCACCATCTTGACTCCATTCTTGGTCATATCCACCCAATCCTAATCAAATCTTATAAATCCTATTTTTATCCCTTTGTACATAATTCATTCTCTTGTACATCATACTAGCCTTATCCCTTCCTAGTCTTATCTATCATTTTTTCATTACCCCTACCATATCCTATCCCATAATTGATTTTCTACACACCACTTATCCATCTTAATCATCATATTGTCCATAATTATCTCACTATCACCTCATACATATCATCCTTTTATATTTTATCCCATCTACCATTTTGTCTTAAACATATTCACTCATCCTTAAGTCATACACCTATCACCATCATCTTGTACATCCTTATCTCATTACCCTTTTGCATGTATCCTTTCATTTTTTACATCCTCATCATCATCCCTTTTGTATATATATTGTCCTTTTACTATCTTGAATTCATCCCATCCTAATCATACCCCATCACCTACCCTATTCACACATTGCCTTGTCATCCATCCACTACATCCATAATCACTTGTCTGGACCTTGTCTTCATCACAAATATAGTTTAACCTCATCCTATCTTGTCCTAGTTGGATTCTTAGGTCATATATAATTTTAAACCATCTACCTTTCATTGCCCCTTTATCATTTCATCATCCTCTATCTATATTTTTCCTTATCCCATTATCCCATTATCCTATTACCTTTATCACATCATCCTCTCCCATCCCATATTGAATAAATTAGTTTTAAATATTAAGATAATATATTATATTTATATCACTCACATCATCCTATCATCCTAATCCACTATCATTCATCATTTGGTCAGATCTCATACCTATTTGATATCATGTTAGCACCTTGTCACTTTGTTAGTTTCAATCTAACAAACCCATCACCATCAATCAATCTAATCATTTGTACCTACTCATAAATAGAACCCATCATATCATCATCTTCTTAGTTCTAAATCTAGGCACCCATCAAATTCTTAATCCTTTTACTAGCTTAACAACTTGGGATTGTTGATAGACCATTCACACCTATTTGATCCTAGTAATACATCATCTCAATCACATACTAATTATCACCTATCATACTAGCTCAATATTTCAACCCAATTTGTTCAATAAATCACCCCTAATTCATAATCTACATCATCACCCCCCATTATCATCCATCTTTCCCATGGATTTATACCTAGTTTTTTTAGATCAATACATCTTAGCCAACAAGGATGAAGTCTTTTTTTGGGAACTAGAGTTAGGTGCTCACCTAAACTTAGACCTTAATCCCATTTTCCCCAAATCACCATCTCATAAAATCTCTAAATCAATCTCAACCTTCATTTATTTAGTCATGTTAATCAATCAATACATCATAGAGAATAAATATGAGTTCCTTTTGTGGCTATGAAAGATGGGTGCTCATTTTCTTGATGATTTTGACCCCATGAGCCTTATATCACTTCCCAAACAATTCTAACATCAACCCTTATCCCATCCCCATCTTCCATCCACTAACCCTATTCAAAACCCCTTGGCCCTAGTTCATACCTATCCATAGTCAAACCCTCCATCTACTAATCATCATACATTACCTTTATCACCCACCACCATGTAATTGGATCCCACTCTCATAGACCAATACATAGATGACAACAAGGATGAGATCCTCTTATATTTCATTATGATGGGTGTTCTACTTCTTAAAGGTGTTGACCCTATTCAACTTATTACACCTCCAACATAAACCCCTTTATGTGATTCCCATACTAATTCTCCATCCACTTGTCACAAACCACCAATTTCCCCTTCCCATACTAGCAAATGGAATCCACTCTTAGTCACCTTGTCTACTACCTATCCATCCACTTAACCAAATCAACAACCATCTGATCATAATTCTAATGCTTCCACCATTAAATCACAATGTGAATTGGGCCCCTATACTCCCCTTCATATATCCTTGGCAGCTCTTTTCCAACAAATATTTGCCATAAACATGATGGTTTATCCACCTACCTGATATCTTGATCCCACCAAACCCAAACCCTTTTGGTATAAATCTAACCAATATTGTGTATATCACTAAACCTAAGGGAATACCATTTATTGATGTCATCCTTTCCAAGATTATGTCTAAGACCTCATCGATTATGATGATATATTTATTAAGGAATAACTAGATGCATTTCTCTCCCTAGGTGAACAAGAAGAGGAATGCCAAGATTTCATTCCCAATCAAGCCTTTCCCCTTCCAAACCAAGGTCAAGACACCACACCCCTCCTCCATAATCCCTTTATCTTTGATAAATCCTCTATCGAAGATGAGTCTCTTCCTCAATAGCCTAGTAATCTCATCTTTTATGAAATCTCTCACCCATCACGATAAACACCCCATGTTGAGAGGTCAATTATGGACAATAAATCTTCCACTAGTAGCATTATATTAGAGTCAGCATGAAAAATCTTATCTTCATCAATATCATGTCCAACACTAAGATCTGAATTAGATTACCTATTAAAAACATCATCCCTCATCGATATTTGTAGTAGATATTGATAATAAGGATACCTCTAGTTTGGATACCTCCTATCCATTACGAGGAATATCTTTGAATTGGGATGATCATATCCTAATGAGTTCTTACAATCTTAATCTATTGAATAATTTTAGAATTAATCTAATCCTATTTTGGATGTGTTCATTATAGCTAATCCTAGTGATCCTTTTGTTAATCTTAAGAATATCTTCTCCAATGTCAAAAATGGGTCTCCTAAGAACCCTTATGAGGACTATGCTACCCCATCACCCCTCATTGACATCACCATATCATCTCCCTTGACTTCATCCATCATGGACCCTTTTGTCCTTGTTTATGATCACTTAATCACTTCCCTCTATGAGGATGAATAGGAGCATGAATCATTGGGCCCTTCCTCAAGAAATATAATGTATGCCACTAATATGAAAGTATAAGACCATTTCAAAAAAACAATCATAATAATCAAGATGTATTCAATTCCCTTAATCAAAATCAAGAAGAATCAAATCATCAACCTAATTTAAAAGAATCTCTCCCTAGTGAAGCTTGTAAACTGACACTAGGGACCCATCAAAGTCAAAATAATCAATCAATCTCCCTTGATGAAGCCAAAAACTAGGCACCAAGTGCCAATCAAAATCAAATCCCATTAAATGATCAAAATCATATGGATTATAACTTGTCAAATAATCAAATCAAAGATTAGCCATAAAGTCAAAGTGTATTGGATCTCCTATAATATTTTATCACTTGGCACTAATCCAATAAAGAATGTCCAATACCTTTAATGATGTATGCAGCTATTATTCTTAATCTTCCATCACTCATCACATCATCTTATCATGAACCCACAATCCATTAGGTCTTATCACCCATTCACATCTCATACATCCCCATCAAGATCTAATAGAATCCATACCTTCCATTACCCTCCCAAGTAGCATTGTCTCTCCTAGGGGAAATGATGATACCTAGTCTATATATTTGGAAGGATCAAAATCAAGGATCACACTAGGTCATATAGACCCTAATGCATCTAGAAGCAAAAACATGATCCTATCATCATACATCCCTATAATAAGTGTTGGCTAAAGGACATAATAACTCCTGCATCTTACATCTTGAACTTCATATAATAAATCAATATGCCCAATAAATGTCAAAAACAATCATTCATCTAATGGTGAAAACTAGTCTTTTGGTACCTTAGGTAAGTGCCATGATGAAAACCAAATTTTGACATTATGGTAGAATAATAAATTATCCATATTATAATTCAAAACTTGGGGGGAAAATTTGTACATATACCTTCTCAATCCATTCAAACTTGTCACATCCTTCATCAACCTTGTTCATCCCTTGGTCCATTATCCTTATCCATTATCTATAATCATATCCATCATCCTATTATGTCCATCTATTACTTCCTATCTTGACTTTTATAAGGAAGTGGAAGGTGTCTTTTCTAATGTCCTTGAACCATCTTAGCATTTCCTCTAATGGAAACTCAAGAAAATAACCATTTGGTTCCTTCATGATGTGGTTATTGGCAATCCCAAGTCCCTTCTTCCTTGGTCCTCATCCCATTTTTTATGTCACCCTCATCCTTTTTGTCATCTCATCTACCATCCCATCCATGATTCCATCCATCCTCATCCTAGTTTCTAGGCTTGGTATTCCCTTTGCTAGTAACCTCCTTTGTATAGTGTACATGCATATCCTAAAAATCCCTAAACTTTTTTAAAATGTCAAAAACCCTAAAAATAATAATTTTTTAAAAAATATAAAATATTCCATCATGTCTTATCTTATGTCTAATCCCTTAGTCACATGCACATCCATCCATCTCATATTGTCCCATATTTTGGATACCACATTTCATATTAAAACCAAATCAGAGTGGTCACCCATCCATTCACATCTTCCATCTCTTCCTCATCTTTTTGACTAAGTGTTATAGACATACATCACCTTGTCAAAGATTTTAATTTGGAACCCATCACTTCCTATCAGAGCCTTTTCATACTTGGCACCCATCACAACACTTTTTTATAGTATAAAAGTTAATTGATCTCATCACTATCCTATAATTTCCTTTTCACACCTATCACCCACCAAATCATTTCCTTGCTAGTGTGAAAGGTGTTTGATCCCATCAATCCTCCTCTTCTTATATTAGATTATTTAATGGCCTTATCTATTGGTAATCCTTACTTATCCTGTTAAGCATATAATATATTGAGAGGGGGGGTGAATCAGTATATTATATATCTTATAAAACTTTCCTTTAACCAAATTCCACTTAATCAAACATTCAAGATATGCAATAAAAATTAAACAATAAACATCACACAAGATAGAGAGAGACACCAAATATAACATGGAAATGCAATGTAGGAAAAACCACAAAGAGCAATCTCAAGTATATTCATGAGAATAAACCCACAAGAGAACCATACCCCTTTGTCGAGTACCAACCTCAGCTATAATTCATGAGCACCAACCCACAGGAGATTCAAACCCCTTTTCTAAGCACCAACCCAGCTACTATTTGTGAGCACCAACCCCTTTGCCGAGCACCAACCCAACAACAATCGTGAGCACCAACCCACAGAGCACCAACCCCTTTGTGTATACCACACACCTATCTCTCAATGTTGCTATCTCAACAAATGATAGATCAATACAATATCTCCTTCCTCTCTCTCTCTCTCACCTTTGCTCTTCTAAGCTAGATATAACAAATACAAATCATAGTCATCTCTCAAAATTTCTCTTCTAAGCTAGGTATTACAATATCAAATCAACCTCTATCTTTCATATTACAAATGGCTTCTCAAGCCCTTATTTATATCTTTCCAAATGACCTTTGGCCTTTCCCCTTTGTGACCCTTCAATCATCATGGAAAATGGCACCAATCTTGGTTGACCCTTCATATTCAAGCCTTTGAAAATTCATGTGGTGACCCTTCATGACCAAAAATGTCCTTCCCAATTTTGTCCTTATCTTTGGTGACTCTTTGTATTCCTCAAAGTGTCCCTTCATGAGAAATTATTCCCTTACTCTTTTGTCTTCACTTGGTGACTCTTGGTATTCCCCAAGATGACTCTTCATGGGAAAATGCATCCCATCCTTCTTTTGTCTTTACCCCATGGCTCTTCGACTTCTCCATGGGCCCTTATTTTGTCTCATATGCAACCAAAAATATATTTGTTAATATTAAATAAATATTAACTCATATTAGCCAAGATATATTTATTACAAACAACATTAAATGCAATGGGGCCTTTATCACCAATAATACTAGACCTTTGACATCAATGACAATATTTCCAACAATCTTCCTATTTGTCATTGATGGCAACCTCAATCCTGAAACTGCCACATCTTGTCACCTACACATACCATCATCTAAAAACATACAGTAACTCCCCCTTACTGTAACAACCTGTACATGTTCCGTGTACCTATTTTTTGCATCTATACCTATTATTCTCCCCCTTTGACATCAATGGCAAAGGGCTGACCTAGAACTAACACTTAGCTCCCCCTCACTTGATGCTAAACATCAATGGCAGGAAGTAATATAAATTACTCCTAACTCCTCTCACTGATCTTTGAATGTATCTTTTGATCATGCCTTTGAGAAGATATCTGACAATACATACACATTGTTCCCTATTCTTTGAGCATTTGTAATCAACTCATTTGAATATTTTCTTCTAATCTCACAACCTTCTTTATGAAACTTTAATGTATATCCTTGATCACATATTTGACTAACACTCAACAGATTATGCTTAAGACCTTTTATATACAAAACATTCTTAGTCTTAGTTCTACCATAATCCAAACTCAAAGTACCTTTTCCTACTATCCTGGTAGTGGTTTTATCTTTGAATCTCACTGTACCACCATTGATCTTCTTTAGAGATATGAATTTACTTTTATCTCTTGTCATATGCCTCAAACATCCGCTATCAATTAACCATGGCTGATCTTTACCTCTTACATGCAGAGCTATCTGAACCATCATAGAATCTTCATGTTGTTTCTTCTACCATGAACATGTCTGAACCTTCTTCTTGATGAATGGTGCTTTGAAACTCTGATCCTTTTTGACTGACTCGAACATGCTTCTATAATACCGAGCTATTTGTCCAAAATTGTTACACTTGTGGCATATTATGGTCTCTTCATCAAAGTTTGATAGAGGAGAAAAATAGTTGTGGCTTCTTCTTGACTCTACTTGACTTTTCTTCTCCTTATTTTTGATATTATTATCTCTTTTTCTACATTCTAATTTCTTGTGACCATATCCATTACAATAAAAATAATAGCCATAAAAATAAGACCTATCTTTGACCTGATTGCCTTTTATAGCTTTGTTCCTTCCAGCCTTCTCTGTTTGGAATGTCCTATGTATTATTCACTTCTCCCCTTTTTTTTCCTCTTGTGTAAGAGCTTCAGCATAGCTCTTTTTCTTTTCAAAACCAATCCTTATCTTATCTGAATATGTTTTTTGACTTTCCAATATCTTATTCTAAGTGTTAGTGTTATCTTCAAAATTTGAATCACTGACTACTTTATCACAGACTCCTTTCTTAATATCTTATTTTAAAGAGGCAATTTCAATAACATACCTTTCACAATCTTTTCTTTCTATTTCCAACTGTGTTGTGAGATCTTCTTCATTCTTCTTGGCTTTTACAAAGTGTGCTTATAGATCTTTAATCATTTCCTTTGACTCTTGTTCATTTTTTTCAATCTGGTGCTTTAATCTTTGATTCTTCTTCTGAATAGCTTCTAACTCTTCTAAGGCACAATTGAGTTCTCCTTCCATATCTACTTCAGCCTCCTCCTCTTCTTCTTGATTATCATGTATGGCCATGAATAGAATATCTTCTTCTTCTGAATCACTGACTCCACTATCTTCAACTAAGCTAGGATCCTTAGAATATAGGCTCTTCTTCTCGAATCCCTTCTTGGATTTGCCTTTGAAATTGTTCTTGTATATAGGCTTTTCTTCTTCTTCATATTTAACCTTATCTGGGCATCTAGATGAAAAATGTCCAATCTTTCCACAATTAAAACATTTAAAAGGTAATTTTCCTTGATATTTACCTGTTCCTCTTTTCAGCCTATGAAGGAAAAGTGCTTCATTGTCATCTTCATCATCACTAGAACTATCACTTGATTCTTGAGTCTTAGCTTTCTCCTTCTTTGATGTCTTAAAAGCCACTTCTCTCTTTGAGGGTTTATCTTGTTCTATCCACATCTCATATGCCATGAGAATACCATGAAGCTCATCCATCTTTAGCTTGGCTAAATTCTTCATCTCTTTGATTACTAAAACCTTTGCATCATATCTCATTGGTAGAGATCTCAAAACCTTTTGCACCACCATTGACTCTTCCAATGTTTCTCTAAGACCTTGAATCTGATTTACTATCTGATCAACTCACAAGAGATAACTTGTTATATCTTCTTATTCTTCCATCTTCAAACTTTCAAACTACCTTCTAAAAGTCTACAACTTAGCTTGCTGAACCTTTCCATCACCTTAGTAAATATTCTCAAGTTTTACTTCAGTTTCATGAGCGGATTTACATTGCATAACTTTAACAAATTTAGATTCACATAAACCGCATAAAATAGCATTTAAATCTTTAGCATTACATTCACTTGCCTTCTTTTCTAATGGAGTAATTTTAGATGTTTGTGGCTCTTCATATTCCTCCACCACTAATTTCCATATGTCAAATCCAAGGGCCATCAAATAAACCTTCATTCTCATGCTCCAAAAAGCATAATTTTTCCCATCAAACAAAGGTGCCTTATTTGTAGAAAATCATTCCTATGACCTAGCCATCATGCTTTCTCGATCTACCTTCAAGCTGTAAAAATTTTCAAAAAGGAACCTACTCTGATACCAATTGTTAAGTATAGAATATACTGAGAGGGGGGCTGAATCAGTATATTATATATCTTATAAAACTTTCCTTTAACCAAATTCCACTTAATCAAACATTCAAGATATGCAATAAAACTCAAATAATAAACATCACACAAGATATAGAGAGACACCAGATATAACGTGGAAATCCAATGTGGGAAAAACCATGGAGAAAAATCTCAAGTATATTCATGAGAACAAACCCACAGGAGCACCATACCCCTTTGTCGAGTACCAACCTCAGCTACAATTCATGAGCACCAACCCATAGGAGCTTTAAACCCGTTTGTCAGGCACCAACCCATAAGAGCACCAACCCCTTTGCCGAGTACCAACCCAGCAACAATTCATGAACACCAACCCATAAGAGCACCAACCCCTTTGTGTATACCACACACCTATCTCTCAATGTTGCTATCTCAACAAATGATAAATCAATACATCTCCTTCCTCTCTCTCTCACCTTTGCTCTTCTAAGCTAGATATAACAAATACAAATCATATTCATCTCTCATAATTGCTCTTCTAAGCTAGATATTACAATATCAAATCAACCTCTATCTCTCATATTACAAATTTATTCTCAAGCCTTTATTTATAGCTTTCCAAATGACCTTTGGCCTTCCCCCTTTGTGACCCTTCAATCATCATGGAAAATGGCACCAATATTGGATGACCCTTCATATTCAAGCCTTTGAAAAGTCATGTGGTGAACCTTCATGACCAAAAACGTCCTTCCCACTTTTGTCCTTATCTTTGGTGACTCTTTGTATTCCTCAAAGTGTCCCTTCATGAGAAATTGTGCCCTTACTCTTTTGTCTTCACTTGGTGACTCTTGGTATTCCCCAAGATGACTCTTCATGGGAAAATGCATCCCATCCTTCTTTTATCTTTACCCCATGGCTCTTCAAATTCTCCATGGGCCCTTTTTTGTCTCATATGCATATTCATTAATATTAAATAAATATTAACTCATATTAGCTAAGATATATTTATTACAAACAACATTGAATGCAATGGGGCCTTTATCACCAATAATACTAGACCTTTGACATCAATGACAATATTTCCAACATATCCCTGATTTAATCACCTTCCTTGACCACTTTTCAATTTGATTTTAAGACGAAAATAGTTTTAAAGACCTTGTCATGTCATCCATCCTTTTATCCTAAACTAGGGACAACACCTCATCTTCATCCTAATCATCACCATCTTATCCAAATCCAAGTCTATCCTCCATCCCCATCACATCATGGTCATCCTAATTAAACCCATCACTTAGTCACTCATCCCATAATTAGACAAGACATTGTGACATTACATGTAGATACTTGTCTATTATTTGTTTTATTTGCATCATGTATATATCTTATTTTTTTATGTTTTTTTTACATCATGTATTTTTGGTCAATGAAGAGGGAAGATATGAGGACACCAAAATTACCCTCAAGGATGCAAAGTTCACTACTTGCCCATACACTTTGGTACCATGTCCTCTCAATCATATCTATATCATAGGGCATACTACCAAGTGTCATATTTAATGGATTACTTAGACTATGATGAGATTTATGACATTTTTTATGGCTTGATAATATAAATCCACCCTCATCATTCCTCTAATTATATAATCATCCTTATTCCCATCACTAATCTAATCCTCTCAACCCATCTAACTAACATCCCATTTATTATCCTTATCATCTTCATCTCATCATTTGAGTCATATCCTTCAATCACTAACAAGTATAATCATCCTCATCATCATCACTGTATATTAAATAATAATAATAATAATAATAATAATAATAATAATAATAATAATAATAATAATAATAATAATAATAATAATAATAATCATCATCATCATCATTTCCTATTCATAACTACATTGACTTGAGGTCTTTTCAAACTATGTAGGTATCACTTGGCCCTGTTTCAATGCCCAAGGATAGAGTAGCCACTATCTCTATCATCCATCCTCATCCCCTAGTATTTTGGTCACTCAATCACATAATTTATTATCTCTTATCCTCTTCATCATATTAATCAATTTATCTTTGAGTTACACCCATCCTTAATCTAATCAAATCATCAGTCTTATCCTAACCAACAACTTGCCCTTACATGCATCCTTACTTTGGATATGTCTAAAAATTATGAAATTTAAAACTATCATCATTATATTATGTTTCCTTCCCCCTTGGGATGTGTTAAAAACCATGACACCCATTATCTCTCCTCTTTATGCATGTGTCCTTACCATGGGCATCATTAATTTGTAGCTCATTACTCAAGCCAAATCACTCATCTTCTATCCCATATTTGACATCCCATCCCCTAATCCATCCATATCATCCCACCCATTATTTCTTCTTTTGAGTGGCCATCTGGCTCATTCTTCCCTACATGTCCCCTTGAGGCGGTATCATATCCTCTATCATGATCTACTAACATTCATCCATGACATAGTTTTTATTTGGAATACCATTACTGCTTCTACTTTGTTTCACTCGAAATACCCTTTTAAAGAGGGGGAAAATATGTGCACCTATTATCACTTGCTTTATTACTATCAACTAATATTCCTATTAGTCAACACTAATTCTACTGAACCTATTTTATTCTACTAATTTATCCAACTTCTTAGCCATTTATATAAAATCCCCTTCTATTATCCGAAATTCACTAACCTTATTCATCCCACTTCTTTCATTATTTCTATCCTAATATAGTCCTAGTTATCTATTATGGGAATTTAAAATTCCCATAACCCCACCTAACCACCTACTAAACTACTCCCTAGGCATTCCTACATCCTTAGGAATCCTAATCCTCATTAAATCCCATCTAAACCCCATTATCCACTAAAGTAATAGATAAGTCTCTATAAATGGAGAAGTTCTTCCAAATCTCTAGAAATTTCTAAACTAGAGAATTCTAAGGAATTTAATATTCCTTAAATAATCCATGGCCATTTATCTCATCTCTCTAATTTTGAATATCAACCCTTGATCTTACTTCTTAAATATATATAAGAAAGGCTCATCCTCTATGGAATATAACTTGAATCTTCATATCAAATCCATGTCCATTTATCAATTAACTAAATAACATTTCTATAACACCATTATGCCAAAATCAGTCTTCAATCAAGAATCCATAATACATCATCTTTGATAAAGCATCCACATCAATAATATGAGTCTATATGAAATCATTTGATCATTTGAAAATCTTTGAAGGAATTTATATGAAGCAAGGAATTTGGTAAGTCTCATATCATTTTGATATGTTTCATGAATCATTCCTAATAGGTGTTTTGTGTTTTGAGTTTGAATTAGCTTGTTTCATTCATAGTATGCTCAAAATCCTGCTACATCTACTACCAAGATATTGATAGTCACATATACTCTAGGTTTTGAGGTAACTCAAATTTTTATATCATTACGTTCTTGTAATGCAGGCACTACTATTTTATCTAGCTGTGACACAATCCTCTTGGATGGATTTGGGGTCAAACCAAGGTTTTGACAAATGGAATTTTGAATTACTATTATTGAAGCTATGAAATCTACCAAATAATTGTGTATATTATTTCCAAATGCCCAAATGGTCAACAAGAAAAAGGGAAACTCAGGCTTGATTTTGTATATAACATTTATGTTTGTTGTCTTAGACTTTTATATGATAGACTTCTATAAGAGTTCATTCTGATCTATGATTTGTGCTAGTTCATTAAGAGTGATATTGGCCTTAATTTTATTCATATACTCAATAATATTATATCCTCCTTTATTCTATTCCTCTCTATGTTGAGGCTGATCATTCCCTTTTGGGGGAGGAGGATTATTTTCATATTCATTAGGGAAGGAAGACTCATAGGTTTCAAAGACTATAGCTAAACTTGAAAGGCTAGACTCATGAGTTATATTTAGAGGATTCATCATTTGATATTGTCTCATAATTTATCTCTAGAATATTATAGAGGTTGCACATAATTATATACAATCCAATTCTCCATGTTGTGATGTGTTATGAACCCTACACCAATTAGGCAAATTTGTCTCCATGATATTGATTTCTAGAAACTTACTAGACTATTATTATTCTAAATTATTTATGGGCCTATTGAAAGGCCTACTATATATTGGAAAGCTAGAATTTTGATTTTAATTTTAAATAGTGGTATTACCCATCCTTTTCTACATATTCAAGAAATCAGTGCTCAACTTTTATACCATTGTTTGTATAGAATCCAAATCAGCTTTGTTGGAGTCATAACCCTAAGTGAATGTTACATTGGTGTGAACCTAATTTTGATTCTACTGGTGGCCATTAATTTTTATCTAATTGTTCAAGAAATCATACTTGATGGTAGTGTTGTTATTAACACTATAGGTTGGGTTTGAGGAGTAGAACTAGCAAGTGGCATTGATGATACTTTTTAATTTTCATCTAACTATTGGTAATACTTGTATGCCTTAGTATGTTGTGCTTGAATTAAGTTCATGTCAATAAGATGAGGTTTAGCTACCTTGCATATTTGTTTGATTAGCCTTGTATGCTTTGTCTTGGTGGATTGAAATCCAACCTAAGACACCTCTATCTTTGTTTCTTTCCTCCTTGTTGTGCTCAATTTTTCTTCAATGGCCTCCAAGCTTAGTCATTGTAAATTCTATTTGAAACCATCTAAAACTTGCTGAATCATCTGCTCAAAAGTGGTTCAAGATACTAGCTTCCCTATGTTGTCCCAAACTATATTTAATTCAAAATCAACCAAAATTTGTGTTGCTTGCTTTTCTTGTTCTACAAGCTTATTCACTAGAGCTTCAAAAGATGACACCTAATTCTAGACTTCTTATGTTATGATGAGAGATAAATTCAATGCATTATATTCTTCTATATGGGTCATCATATCTAGGTGTTTTAATGCTTTATTATGGGTGCATAATACTAATAAATTCAATCTATTTTCATCTTCTCTAAGAAGCTTAAATAATTTTGTTATTAAATTCACATGTAGAGCTAATTAGACTCTCAAAGATTGAGTTGTATCCAAATTTTCATATAAACTAAGTACCACATTTTCTACATCATTTTATATACTAGGGTGAATTCATATCACTTATTACTATTCTCTAAGAGTTTTCAACTCTTCTTCTAGTTCTTGTCTAACCAGCACCATTCCCTCATGGATAACCAGTACTACCTTGATATGGGTCTCCATATAGGACTTGAGGTCCTCAATTTATGGGGACTAACCCTTATTCTTGTTTTGCCTTTTTTAAAGGGTATAAACTTCTTCCCTTTCCTCAAAAATCAAACCTCTCTTAGTTCTATCCATATTCTTTCTTTTTTTGACCCTCTGGATTGAGGTCATGGTTTTGTCAAAAAGTGAGCTTACTATGGGAAGCTTGATAATATTTATATTGGGTTTCTTAGAGTCTAAAATTATTAACTCCTTAGCCTAGTCTAAAATAGTGAGATTTAAAGGATCTAATGGTTGAGCTTTTATTTGTGCATGTTCATTAGGTTCTAATTCAAAGGAGGGTTTAGGTATTAAGGGCCAAATTATTTTGGATCAGTCTATGTTCCTGAATTGTGGAATGGGGTGCACAACATAGATTGGTTACCTTTTCTAGGCCCTCTTATTTGTTACTACTATTGTTTTTTGGATTGGTGTTAAAAAAAGGAAATTATGAACCCAATTGGGTAGAGGAGGAAACTATTTAAGTGATGGGTTAGCTAATGGTTGTGGTAACAAAAGTAGAGACTACAAGAGTATGAGAAAATGTGGCTAGGATGGAATAAAATATGGTTGAAGGGATGGAGACCAAATGAATAGAAACTACAGTGGTAGAGATTGTAGGGGAAATGGTAGGAGTATAAGTGGAAATTGGAAGAGTAGAGATTGTTTTCATGAAAAGAAGACCTACAAAAAGTGATTGCATGGGAATGAAATTATAAATGAGCATAATAGTTATGGTATAAGAAATATTTAATTATATTAGAGGAAAAAATACTAATGGGGTAGTAAAGAGAGGACCCTTACTATATGGATCAATGTTGAGGGGTGCCTTTGCTTTTAGTATTTTTAAGCTTAATACCTTGGCCTACTATATTTCTTCCTCATCCACCACATGACTTGGATCACCTTTCATTAATTTTTTTGACTTTCTAAGTGATTCCATTAATGGAGTGTGAGGTCTCTCCCCCTTAGTTTCCTTTGATAACACTGTGTCATTTTCCTAGTTTTTTAAGCAGTCACCTTTTGGGGAAGAGGAGGGATAGTCATGTTGGATGTTAGGGTTATTAAAGCCACTGTAATAGGTTTTATTTCTTCCTCATTAAAATAATTTTAGGAAATGATCCCCATCTCTTCCCTACTTTTGTTTTCCTTTTCTTGTGTCAACTCCTCTACTTCTTACTTAACTCTCCTTAGTTCAACATCTAATACTTAAACTAGAGGAGTATGATCATATTATTCCTATGTAAAAGTATGTATCTCTTTTATCTCTTTATTTTTTTCATATTCTATAGACACTAATGCTTACCTTGATAGTTTATTTGTTTTTGGTGTTGAGGCACATATAAATGTTTGGGATCTTGTCCCTAGTCTGCTAGCTTTTTGTATGACATGCCACTCTAAAAGTCAGAGATCTCCATCCTCCTGGAAGTAGGATCCTAAATTTTTATTCACTAATTGTAAGAGAGGGGTCAGATTATATTACCTTAAATAATTATTTTCTAAAAACAACTATCATTTCTCTTTATTTTATTTCCTCATCATCTTTGGCATTAATAAATAAAAAATCATGGTCAAATGGTTCATGTTTATAATGGATTCCTAGGTTATGTATCTTTTGTTAGACTCTCCCATAGGGGTTCCAAACCCTATGGGGTATAGTTTACAATGCATATTCTCTCCTCACATTCCCAAATTCCTTGAAGTGCCTCTTAAAATTTTAATGCATCCTCCCAATAATGATATCGGAGTCATGGAAGGTACCTTTCTTATTCTTTGTTAAATATTCATTTATTCAATTCCATATCTATAAGGAAATTTATTGTTCATACACCTTGTTTATAATGAACTTGGGAAGTTTAAGGTGGTCCAAATTATGACCAATAGCTATGATAGTAGTATAAATAGGGTAAATTCAGTAGTTTCCTACATTGGTGAGTGTTTTGGTAATACTCAGTGAAATCCTAGCCAAAGGCTAGCCATGAATGTCCATCCAAACTTGAGGCCGAGGTCCTCTACTATTCTATAAATGTTCCTAAAATATGCATATAATTGAATGAAATAATATAAGTCATATATTCTATTCTTTATAACATCAGGGTTGGCACTCCATAGAACCCCATTATGTTTGTACACTATCCCCATGAATGCATCTAGTAGGTATGACATCATATAAAAATTCACCCCTTGGGGCCTCTTATCTTTGTGTAGAATTTTTTATTTTAGGTAGGCACTTATGACTTCCTCAAATATTTAGGTGCACTTTGAATTAATGAGTAGGTCTAGTAAGGGTACCCATTCTGGATGCAGGAAGTGGATGTTTAGTTGGCTGAAGAGTGAGTTTAAAAATGTCATGCCTCTATGAAACCCCATCCTTAATTAGGTGATAGGGATGGTATTATTAATATTATATTTGATAATGAATGTCTCACCTAAGATAATCCACTTCCCTACTGCTCACTCCATATTGTTTCTTTTCTTCCAAGTGACTATGATATATAAGTCAAATGTAACATCTAAGATAGGGATACTTAAATACCTCATGAATTATTATTTATAGATGTACACAATGACTATGTTGTTTTCCATTTAGTATAGATAACCACTATCTAAAATTATACCTTTGAATAACATACCTCATAGTAAGTCTATACATGGCATGACCTCTGACTTACCTATTGGATAGTGAAGAGCCTATCATTTCAATGAGAGTAGTTCCATTGTGAGTTTTTTCTCCTTAGCTAAGATGTATTCTTCCAACAAGAATGAATCAATGTTCTCTATGGCCTCCCTTAGAGCTAATTTATTGGCATAGAGTCCATCATACACATTTTCATTAGATGTCATGTCTAAGTATTTAGTAGAGTCCTTGATGGAAAACATAGAGGGTGTTGAGGGTCCATTGTATGACTTGGACAAATATGTTATAGTTATTTAATGAATGTTGGTATGATTCAATTTTTAAAAAATAATGATGTAAAAAAACTAATTTATATGATTTTGAAGTCATTATGGTCATAACTAGGGCTTTTTAGATTATAGTAGGTTCAATTTGCTTGAGGTATTGAAAATTAAATGAGATAAAATAGGTTAGGGGATTAATGTTATGGATTTCTAAATTCATTACAGTTCATGCACCATTAATTTCCAACATCTATGAGCTCATCACATTCATTCAATTTCAACTTGACCACCTAATCCTAGTGTACATTCCATACAAGATGCTTGCTCATTCAGGGTGACATGATGTTGTCATTCCCTTATGAAATTTGTCATAATATGGTTTAGTCAAGGGAGTCAAACTCTGCATTTGGGTATAAAATACCCTAAAAAGTAAAATGTTCTTTGGAATTTTTTTTTGAAAGAATTTATCTAAAATTCATTAAAGGAATAGTTCCCAAAGATTAAGTACTCTTTAGAAAGATTGTCATTTGAGAGGAAGTTGTTGCATAGAAAGTTCCTAAAGATAAACTTTCCAAATAAAATCTATCATGTTCCTAAAAATAAAGTTTCCAAAGTAAAGATTCTGAATACTAAAGTTCCCAAATTAAAACCTTCCAAATTAATTTGTCTAAATTAAACTTATTGATTAAAGGAATACTTCTTGAAGATTAATTTATCAAAATAAAGGTTTGAAAACCTTTTGACGACAAAAGTTTCTAAATGAAAACCTTTCAAATTAATTTTTCCAAATGAAAGTTGTTAACTGAAGGAATAGTTATCAAAGACTAAGTTCCCAAAAGAAAGGATTAAAAACCTTCCAAAGACCAATTTTTTTGCAGGAAAGTTTGAAGAGAAAATCATTGAAGATAAAGTGATTGAAGATAAAGTTTCTAACTAGAACAAATGATCTGAATAAAAATCCTTGAAATAAAGTTCTTAAACAAATAGTTTCCAAAGATGAAAAGTATTTGAATAAAAGTGTTCCAAAATGAAAGAATCTGAATAAACCAATTTGAATACCTTCCATTCATAACAATTCTTCTTGAATTTCCATTAATAGATTAGTTTGAAAAGTCATTTTAAATGGAAAATAGGTGGACCACGATGTGATTCAATTTCTAAAACACTGAACTTATACATATAATAAGAACTAATACAAACACACATATACCCAAATAATGTATATGCCCTCTAAAATAAAAAGGGATTCCTCACTTTTCAAAGCAAAATACAAAGTGGGGTGTGTTAAATACAACACTATTATTATAACATCACCATCAACACTTATAAAAATCACTCAGCCTCAAGTTCCAAGTTATGCATTGGTACAAACTCAGACTGGGCCTAATTATATGCCACTCCCCACTTTTTCTATAGTGACAATAGTGACTACATCAACTAGTTCTTATCCTACCACAACACATGAAATTCATCTAATTTTTTTGATTGTGTTACTAGTAACATTATTCAATCCAATCATAGTTTAAATTAACACTACAATTTCCACTCAAGTTATAAATATAGTTACAACTAGAACTCAAGAAACTATCACAAGTATTCAATTTCAATCTTCAAGCAATGCCAAATCAGGTCTATATTTGTTTTTAGTATAGTTACATGTATAAATTATAACTTAAGTCTATTTTTATTAAGGTTATTTCTTGTATTTGATAGTTCTTTGGATGAAGACTATTATTCATAATTATACTATATGCATGTAACTCATGCATGCATTTTGACATACAGTCTATTTCTAGACAATGTAATTTTATAATTTGCTTAAGATATGAGGCATCCCCATCTCAATCTTATATATACTTGTATCCTCGTAATTCCAAAGGGAGGATAATTTTGCATATTAAGATAAATACGAAATCTTAAAAGTTGTTTTATAATTTTTCTTTATTTACAAATCTTGTTCTTCTATAAATTTATGAGTCATTAAAGAAGTTATATTATTATGATATTTTACTCCCTATATTTTGCATAAATATTATTTTGATATATTTATTAATAACTTTGTAGTAACTATTTTGAATACGTTGTGTGTGATAACATAATCTCCATTTGTAGGTGTATGAGTTAAATATTACAAACACATCAATGTCTGATTATGTGTGCTAAAGTACATTGTATTCTTTTTTCCTTTGAATCTAAACTATGTTGACTATATATGTGCTAATAGTAAAAATTATTAAGAATTAGTTAATATGTATACTTGTCCCACACATATTAAAATATTTAGTTTAGAAAGATTTCATCTTTTTTTGATTCACAAACCTTATTCTCTACCTTACCATTCTGTCTTTTGAGTTTTCTTTTAGCCATACCCACCATAGGTTAGACTCACCATTAATCCATTAATTTCAAGTAGACCTATACTCATGTCATATCCGAGCCATCTAAGATAATAACTAATCTGACCACCATTTTTCTACCACCATCTTGTTTACAAAACTCAATACCACTATAACTCATGCCTTAGAGTGAATATATTTTCATTGATCCTAAATTGTTAGAGGCTACCTTGTAATGTTCTTTAGTGTGCATAAAACACATATAAATAGGAATTTATTTAGTGTTATGAAGAGGGACCCTTTTTATTTATTTGAAAATATAACTTGAGTTGCATTTGATATATGCATAAAATAAGGTCCACCTCAAATATTTCCCTATTATTCCCACCTTTAGAAATCCATATAAATGTTAGGTCAAATAGAGGTGTCTTAAGAGGACCCCAGTCTTGATCCTTTTCCACTATTAGAAGATCTCATCTTCCTCCAAGTATGATGGCCCTAGATTTTTTATCTATCTCTACCATTGTTGTCCTTGGAGATGTGCATGATTTTCCTATAAACCCTAAAAACTACCTTCCTTTTCTCCCTCAAGAAGTAGGACTACTAAAGAACACATAAAGTATTTCAAGACCACTTTAGTTATACTACATGTAACCCATGAAGTTGTGGCATTCAAAATCTTATCTTTTACTTTATAATAAGTTTTTTATGATTAGTTATTTAATATTCCAAAAAATTCAATTACATCTTGTAATTAGTGTTAAAACAATTTTTTCTCATAGTTTGAACATGTCACTAGCCCAAGTTTCATATACCAACACTTTACAAGCATGACGAGAGAACCCAATGAGCCAATATGATCTTTTAATAAAATATTCCAAAATATGTATAGTTAAGTTGAAATTGGTTATAAACCTAGTGTGGTATTAACCCTTTAAATGCACAAGAATGATTCGGAGTCTATGATGGTTGTTTTCCTCTATAGAACAACTAATATTAATACACTACCATTATCTTATGCTAAAACTATTAACATTGATAGGAAATTGAATCCATAATTATAAGATCTGGCCCCACCTAATATTGGTCCTAACTTCCCAAGCCTCAACCCCATTCTAAATGTTAATCAAAATGTTGTGGCTCAAAATCATAACTAGGTATACATCCAATTACCTTTAGCTCATGCTCCAACTAACCAACATATTAGCTTCCTGAACAATCATGTGTTTTCATCTAATCATCAAAATCAAAGTTAGTCTTTGATATTAGTATATATTACTAATACATAAGGCATTGCTTCCAATTCTTAAAAAATAAAATTTGATGTTATCCAAATAATGGTGAAATAAGTGAGTAATAAGTTCTTACGCATCCAAAAGTTAATGTGAAACACAATGGTGTAGAATACCAATAAACATTTTAAATATCAAAGATATAACATTTCTTTCAATAGATCTAGCAACAACACATAATAACAACCACCTAAAAAGTGTCTGAGATAAACATCATGAAAGCAACACTTCCTAATTAGTTCTGAGTTTATAGTACATCACAACATGGGGATCTATATTGTATAGATTTATACACCAACTTTGATATCTTCCATAAGGAAATGGAGATATAATATTACTTTACAAATCAACCAAAACCATCTTCTTCTTCTCCAAGTCCTTCTAGCACAACCATGGTCTTTAAAATGTATGAATTTACATTCCTGGAGGAAGATGAGAATGACCTTAAAGATAATACAAATTAAATTCATACCTTTTAGTAATTTTATAGGAATAACTATAACTTGAGTAATACATAACCTAATACCACTTCCATGCCTCCAAATAATAGTGTTAATACTCCTTTAGATCTGAAGGTGAATAATAATCTAGACCCTCTAAATTGGAATGATTAGATATAGAGTGTAGAACCAAAATAAAGGGGTATATAACATAATTGAATAAAACAAAAGAAATTATTAGTATTCATGAGCTAGTTTAGATTACTAAACAAATAAATTTATTGTTTAACTCCTTGATGGGGAGATCATCCACTAACAAAAAAAATATACGTATACAAATGTGGTTGTTTACAAAGATAAGATAGAGGTACCAACTTTTTTTTTACTATTTAAATGTTAAATAAGAATGTATATAATTATTTGGTTGATTATGAGGACTTAACCAATGTGATTCCCATAATTGTATCCAAGAAATTAAGTTTGACCCTAGATAAATCTAAAATAGTGGTTGTATAATTGGATAAGTCCTTCATTCCATGTGTTGGAGAGCTAAAAAATGTACATATTCAGCTTGTCTCTAAGCCATGTGTATAATTGTACATAGAAATTATGGCCATTGACATTCCTAAATATTATGGCTTACTATTAAGTTGGGATTTGTCAAAAACACTAAATGGGTACACGGTAATAGGCTTCTCACACATAAGGTTACCTTGGAAATGTGTAGCCAATAAGATTTGAGTAGATTGAGAACCAAAGATGAGACACCTGATCATAGAGTATAATTACAAAAATGAGAAGGTTTACTCTGCATCCTCATATACAAATGTTTACACATTCATTAAAAAGTTTAAATCTCATGAATAATAGTTTAAATTTCCCTTACAGTTGTGGACTCTATAATTTGATGTAACTAGATAAAATCAAGGTTCTATCATTGGTATATATTTGATTAACCCAAATGAGAAGAAGTATTTGGATGCATATAGGTTGGAATTCCCTTACACTAATAACTAAGATGAATATGAATCTCTAATATTGGCATAAATTTTACACTAAAGATAACATCAAATAGTTATAGATATTTGGTGATTCAGAGCTATTGTCAAATAGATCAAAAAGAACTATCAATGAAAACTTGTTTACTTGAAGAAATATAAACATAGAACATGGGACATGATCAAATCCTTCAAAGCATTTAACATTAGAGTTGTTCCAAGAGAATAAAATTAGACAACATATTCACTATTAGATTTATCTACCAACTTGGCACCACTCCAAGAATCCAAGATGTAAAAATTCTTCATGGAATTAGTTCCTTACCCCTCTATCCTAAAAAAAATGGAGAAATTCTAGGTATTTGATAATGATAAGTAGATCATACAATTTTTGAATAGTTATGGATCCTTTGAATCCAAGATAATAGATGAAAATCATGTTGAACCCATAAATATAAAATATTAATGAGAAGATGGCATCCTACAGATGAAAAACAACTACATTCCTATGGGATGGTCTCATAAGAGAAAGATTTTTACACAGATCCACAAGCTCAGAAGTGGAAACAGTCTAACACTACTAAATATAATTTTGTCAAAGAAAAATCGAGGACTAACCAACACCCTTAGTATGTAAAAATTAGCTTGAGTTGCATTGAAAGTGATAATTTTTTTTAGGGGTCTACTAATATAATACAAATATGTGATAGCTTGGACATATGAAGACCTAAAAGTCTTTGATTCTAGGGTCATCACCATACTATCCCACTAAATCTGGAACACAAACCCTTCAAGTAATGATAAAGGCCAATAAATATAATTTTAGATCCTTAATTTTGGTATAAGTACAAAATATAGTATATGCTAATATTATCTTTCTAATTAGACATTCCACTAGCATAGCTAACCTAGTGCCTATTAGTAAGAACAATAGAGAAATCAAGTTGTGTGTCAACTTCAAAAACTTGAACCAAGCATTTGAAAAGGATACCTAGCCTTTTCCATCCTTAGATGAGGTAATCCATACTATTATTGGATTTGAGATGATATCTTTCCTAGATGGATTATAAATCTATAATCAAGTTTTAGTATAAGCAAAATATAGATTGAATATTTCCTTCACCACCAAGTTAGGGACTTTTACATATAAAAGGACACATTTTGGCCTAATTAATCCAAAAGTAACCTTTTAGTGAGCTCTGGACTTCAATTTTTATGGACTCATTTGAAAATCCATCATTACCTACATGGATGACCTCTTAGTTTTTTCAAAGAGTAGAGCCAATCGTACAAATCATCTATAGAAGGTATTCAATAAATGCAGGAGATATGGAGTATCACTCAATCTAAAAAAGAACATATTTAGAGTTACTAAAGTGAAACTATTAGTCCATGTCATTAACAAATATGGGATTTCCATTAATCCAAAATTAATCCATGCCATTTCTAAGTTAACACCTCCAAACATCAAGAAAGAATTTAAGTCCTCATTTAACAAGATAAACTTTAGGAGGATTTTTATTTTTAGATTTATAGAGATTGTCAATCGACTAAATGCCATGTTGAATCAAGATGCTAAAATATAATGGATAAATACATCTTAGAGAGATTATTAGGATATCAAATCTACATTGCTCAAGCTCTAGTTTTGATCAGCCTAGACTTTACGAAGTATTTTTTCCTTTATTCATTTACTTTAAAAAATACCATTTCAACTATACTCAAATAAAAGGTAGATGATAATGAACATCTAATTGCCTTTATGACTACTAATTTAAAGGATACAGATCTAAATTATTTGATTATAGATAAATAAATATATGTATTAGTCAAAGCTATAAATAAGTTCAAGATTTACATTCTTAGCAACAAGACCTATGCTATCATCCTAGATCTGATCATCAAGCTCATGCTTGGATAGAATGAATTGGGTGAAATAAGAGGTAAGTAGATGGAAAAAATATAGGAGTTTTATCTTGAAACAATACCAACTAATATGGTGTGAGGATAGGGAATCATCCAAGTCATGATTTAAATAGATCCATGTATTCATATTGAACAGATCAATGAAATGCAAATAACTAGTGGTGAATGGTATGTCCAAATCATCAACTACCTACTCACAAGTACATGTCCCCTTAAAATAAATAGGGAACAAAGGCAAACACTTAGGCTCAAATCATCCAATTATATGATAAATAAGGGATTGTTATACCAAAAGAATTATGAATATGTAGACACCAAAAATACCCCTAGACCTACCCTAAGACCCCCTTAGGACCAACCTACACTTATCAGCCCTAACCCAACCTACCTACACTTAGTTTCAAAAAATTTGACCTTCAGTACCCTTTTCCTATGGACCTTGACCATTGATTGTCAGGGTGACCATTGACGGTCATCCTTGGAAACCCCTGACTGTTGATAGTTAGGATCTACCTCTTAACAAACAACATGCAAACCACCCACATTACTTTTTTAAAAATAACTTGTATAAATATAGTTTCAAGCCTTTGAATGGATGAATTATATTTAGATGGCCCAATTACATCTTCAATTCCACATCTTGCTTGCACCTATAAGAGAAAGAGCCCTAGGAGGTTAAATCCATCTACAATAATTATCAGGAGCTTAGGCATTCAAGAGTTTTCTTTTATAGGTAAATCAGTTCAATCAACATCATCAACATTATCAAGCACTATTATCCATCTTATTTGGATCCAACTTGTTATCACCTCGCAACCAAGCTCTCAGGTATTGTTACTATGCTAGAATCAAGCTAGATTCCACTAACAGGATAACTACATCAATCACCCACCTAACTAATTTATAGTAAGACAAGTACTTGTTTTTCAATATTCACATACTCCATTTCCATTTCACATTCAATCCATCCCTTTCCAAACTCTCAGAATACATCTATAGGATCCCATCATATATCTATTTATCAAACCTAAAATTCCATAGTCAACCACCAATAGTTAGACCCAACCACCAATAGTTAGGCATTACCATCAATGATCACCCCAACCATCAATGGTCACCTATGGTATTAAAAATAAACAACTTGTTTCCGCATATCTAACCCCTACCAAATCAACTTTTTGTGTTTTTGACCACTCATAGAACCCTTTCATATTTTTTGAAGTATACCCTGACCCCTTAGTACTAGTATTAATTAGTTTACCACTAATCTGATCATTTTTAGTCTATTTTCTTAACAATAATTCTTGTGTCTAATTTTAGTTCCTCTTGATTGTTGATGCAATTACCTTATTTCTAGTTTTATGAACTTGATTATTTGAAATGTGTGGATTGATATCCCCTAAGGAAGCCCTCACTTCTAGGATCTAGTTATCACTAGGCAATCCACCCAAATATTTGTCTAATAAACAAGTTTGCTTTAGTGTTTTATTATCATTAAGTCTTCCTCCCAAGATAAAGAGGATCTCTTCACAATCTTATAATTCAATGTACACATAACCAAATAGGTTTTCAACCACACCCATATCAAGTTTCTTTTATCTCTTCCCTAGAACTTAAAGTGAAAATTTACATGAAATAGTATGGCATGCCTAGTGGGACCTAGAGTCTTTACTCACATTTTCATTGCATTTGTGTGCTCTTCTGTTTATCTATGCTCATAATTGAAACTAAAATTTCTTTTGGGTTTAAAATCAACTACATCCATTTCTCAATTTTAACGTTAGTTCTCTTTGAATTAAAGAACAATAATCTTATCATAGAACCACTCTTTGTTGCACACACTAGCTAGACCTCTTTCATCAATCAAACATAAAAATAATTTGAGACAAGGTCCAACTATGATTTCATCACCTAGCAGGAACCTTACCCAGCCCCAATAATCCTACTTGGAGGTCATTACCAAGGGGAGAACCAACTTAGATATCTATTTAATTATAAAATCTAGATATCAATATATATTGGCTAAGCACCTAAAACCTTTATCACTGTGGGATTGTGAAGTGAGGGGATAGGCCCCAATACAAAGTTATGTATTTATTCCAATACATTTTTTTTGAGTATCTAAACAACCTAAAACCAACCAGAGATTGCTTCTATAATACCTGATCTATAAGACAATTTCTATCACACATTATTATAAACTAAGGCATAAGCCAAAAGTGAGATTAAAACTAACCTCTAGGCTTAAACATACTTCATAGTGTGTGCCTTGATTGTCTTGATCATTTTCTTGTCTTATTATTATTTGAGTGGTATGTTTGTTCTTGTTTTCTCTCCCATTTTTCTTGAATGGTTCTCACTTGCTAGTAGTGAAGAGACCTAGTAAAGCAAAACCCATCACTTAAATCAACATCTTCTACCTCTTCATCTATGAAGTACATATTCGAGGTAGAATATTCACCTCATCCATTAGGAATCCCTAATTTTCCTTAGGTATTTCCTCAAGGAGACATGGATTTTACTACTTTTTGAGACAATAATCTAGTTGCCCTTCAATACTACCTTAACACCTCCCCTCACCATATCCCAATTTTAACTCCACCTTAGGATATTCATTATTACATGACATCCCACCTTATGAAGGATATTCATATTTATATGATCACTACCCAACCTTTTACCACCTAATCATCTTAATCTACTAACCCCTTTGATGTTGTAATGAAAAACCAACCTATCCAACCAATCACTACCCTTACACCTTTTACCCCTACCAGTGACTCCTCTATCTTGGGGACAACCCAACCATTAACCCATCACACTCCAATTGTTGTTATATCACCCAACATTGACACTATCAAACTCTCCTCTATCAAATCTAACCCATTATTCAATACCCTTTTACCAAGCTTAGGGGTATCTATCCATTCTACTTCACTACCTACTAGCACAAAGGTCACTACCTCCCCTCTTGTCACCAACCCAATAACCATCCACACCTAATCCATAGGAACCCCTCAAAAGGTATCCATTTCACCCCATTTAGGATACATATCTAACCCAAAAGGGTATTTACCTACTACCCAACCTCTAGCATCCACATTCTAATATGTGGTAGCCTTTCAACCACCAAATAAATACTAGTATGTTACTCAATCTCAACCAAAATATTAGCCTTAAAATTATTTTATTGTGCCACCTCAAACCAACCTAATGAATATGATCATAGACAAGATCGCAAACCTTGAGTCATCCATTTTAGGGTCTCATAACATTTTATCTTATGATCAGATTTGTAACAAACCTATTCATCCTTCTATACCCATCAGACCTTACCCTCCTCAATGGGAGCTTTTGAAATTTATCAAATTTTAGAGGAAGGAAGACCCCCAACAACACCTTATGGATTTTAGACATGCATGTTACATGATTTCTTATGATGATTCCTTTCTCCTTCAAACCTTCCCCATGTATTTATCTGGCCCAACACTCAACTGGTATAGTGCCCTCACCAAGCATTCTATCTTTTCTTTAACACAAATAGCACAAGTCTTCTTATATCACTTTTCCATTAACATTTCCAAGAAGGTCTCTATCATAGACCTCTATTCTATTAGGTAATTTATTGATGATTCCATTTATGATTTCATTATTCATTGAATAAGCTTGATTAATTAGCTTTCATTTTCCTTGCCTCAACTTGAACTTATAGAACTTTTCACTTGAGCTTGCACCAAGAATATCTCTTCTACATTACATGTCCAAATATTTAAAACTTTTGATGAAGATTTTATCATGGCACGTAAGTTATAAAACTAAGACATAGATGAGGGTAAATTAAAGTTATGAAACAATAACTCTACCTTTAAGATCAATGGAACCTCTTCCTCAAAACTAGGCAACTAAGCTAATACTAAAACTAAGACCGAGGGAACCATGAATATCATCATCCTTAAAACTACCCCTCCACCCAATGTCAATAAAAAAAAATCTCCCATTACCTCTAACCAAAACACAAGGAACCCAAATTGAAGTAACCAAAAATAATTCACTCCACTTGGAGAATGTTATATTCAGTTCTAGAGAAGCTACTAAAAGTCAACCTTATACAACTTCCACCTATCAAACCTCCCTAATAGTTTAATTCTTCTCATCTATTACCTACTTGGTATAAAGAGAATGACCTCTATGCTTATCATCAATTAATTGGACATGGTGTTAGATGATGTAATACTTTCAAGAATATTATTCAGAGTCTTATCAATAAAGGGTAACCCATTTTAGATAATCCTAATGCCCATCAAAATCAATCTCTTGACATCTTCAGGAAACCTTTTCCAAACCATGAGCTTATAAAATTAATGGAAACACAAGCTGAGTATTCTCATGATGCCCACATGGTCAATATGGTCCTTGATATGCCTATCATCCAATCTACATGCTTTTCCCTCAGTTTGTCTATCAAGGTGGTGGATTCCCTTTCCATTCCTTTAGAGGCTCAAACTAAGGAGGTTATTTTTCCTTATCTTTACTTATAAATGTTTTGGAATCATCAAGCACCCCTTTGGATAGCCAATCCAAACAAATAACCATTCTTATCCCACCATCTCCCCTAACTATAGACTAAGGCACAATCATGGACAGCATGCCTAGGGGAGTAAATTTTTCACAAACACCCCTCATGAAGTAGCCACCGAGCCTAAACATACCTCCCTTGCTTAAGGAAATGAATGAGGTTATCAACCCTCCTCAACCCATTGGTGTCTCCTTGGCACCCACTACATGGGAGGCTAGATTAGTATACAAACCTTTTTCTAAACTCACTCAAAAGTTGGGTATGGCTAAAAAAATAGACATAGATCAAACCACTTTTTGGTAATAGTTAGGGATTATTTACCTCAAAAAACCTAAACCTTATAGCATGCCTCTAACCAACTAATCCATCATCTCTCCATCACCTCTTAAACCAATCCAAACTTCTACCAACCCTTACCTTCTCAGTCAACCAAAATAACCACCACATCACTAACCAACCTTTCAAAACTCTTGGTGCCTTCCCTACTAAGAGTTTATTTCATCCATCCTTAAAAGTAGACGTAACCTCACCCAAGCCTACACCTACGTCTCAACCCACACTAACCAAGAGGATGAAAACTTTAAAGGGATGCATGGTTGAGACTCTACCTCCCTCTACCTTGCCCTCTATTTTAGGGCCTCACCCTTCCACTTTTCTTAAAAATCAACCCCCCTTTAACATATGTCACCCACTACCATTGGTTACGCTAGCCCACTTATTATCTAATGAATCGATCCTTCCCAAATTAACAATAGTTAGACCATCACACTCTACCACCCCAACTACCACCATACCTAGACCAAAACCATCAATTAGAAACACCACATTACCTAAACCATCTCTCACCAAACCTATTGCCACCAACATACCCATCTTACTAGCTACAACCATGATCCTTAAACCTTTCTCACCTATAAAATAATCTTATACAACCATTATTCAAAGATTATTTCAAACCTCCTTTCTCACATTACCTCTTATTAGACCTTTTGATCCTCTTGGTTCAAATCTAGCTTGGTATAATGACCATCAAATCTAATCCTATCACAAGACACCTAGGCATGACATAAATAATTTAAAATATCTATAGGAAATTATCTAACAACTCTATAATGAGGATGATATTTTAGTAGATGAGCCTCCACCCATTCCTTTACTAATACACCCAAAAACTAGCCACCAACACATTCCTAATCCCCACTCTCACCTTAAAGTGACAGAGAATTTACAAAAACCTCATATCCTACCTTGCCCCTCTATCAATACCATTAATGTGGTCACATGATCACAAAAAAAGGATAAAGGGAAGGACAAAGTGTCAATTCCATTGACATACCTACCAAATCACCCTAAACCAAACTAGATCCAAACATACATGTCTGTAGCTATGCCCAAAGTTACCATCTTAGGCACCTCAGAGGCTAACCCCTCTGAATCCATTAGGAGGATCATTATTAATCAACTTCACTAGACCCTACTTAAGATGAGCATCTACAGGATCATTTATACCTCACCCCACCATCATCAAGACATGATAAAGGCTATGTAATATATTGAGGTTCGACCTAGAAACTCCTAACCTATAGAGGTCTTCCTAGGTGCTCTCCAACTCTCCACCATTGCTACCTTCAAGGACTCAGAGATAGCTTATATCCATCTTGAGGACCTAGATCCCCTCATTTTATTAAAACTCATATCAACAAAACATAAATCAAATGGGTTATAATTGATGGGGGAGCCAATATCAACATCATCTCTTCCCATGTCTATGAGTAACTCAAGCTACCAAATAGTATCATGTCTAAAACTTTAGCTGTCCCTAGATCATTTAATGACACTATGACCACTAGCTTGGGAACCATCGTCTTTCACATTTGGATAGGACCTCAGACACTCACAAAACTCTTTTATGTGGCCAAAGGTGAATTATAATACAATGCTTTACTAGGGAGACCTTGGATCTGGGCCATGGGTTATGTGCCTTCAACCCTTCATCATTGTGTCAAGTTTGAACATGAAGGTCAAGTTGTTACCATAAAAGTTGACCCTATCCATTTTGTATCATGTAATATGACCTACCAACCTAATTAAATTCTCTTACCTCCATCGAAATCACTATAAACAACCACCACCAAGCCCTTACCCATGAAAGCCAAAGCCATTACTTCTCCTTCCACTGAGGCATCTACTAATTTGTCTATCCCCATGGACTAAATACCCATCATTGATCCTTTTGAACCCTCCATTCAACACCTTACACTTGGAGAATACCACCTCCTTACCCTTGACACCTTCCAAACTCCCCAAGAATATAAAGGCTCAATCACCAATCAAGTTATGTGTTACGCCCCTAACCTATCACATGTATGAGGATAGTATTAGCCGACTTGTGGCTTACTTATCCCTCTTTGACATTATATTACATTTATCTATGCTTTCTTTAGATTAGTAGGTCAGCTATGCTTTCTTTAGATTAGTAGGTAGGCCTATGGAGTAGCCGTGGCCTAGTTAGACTATATATAAGAGGTAGTGGGTAATCATTTATCATCATATTGTGAATTCTGCTCTTATTGAAGCTTGTGGAGGTTACCCCCTCGAAGTGGCATATCTATTATCATGTATTTGGATATATTTCAGTCATATTTGGATATAATTCTATTGTTATACTTAATTCTTGAAGTAATTTCATTACAAGTGGTATCAGAGCTGCGATTTGGGCAATCTTGTGGGCGAAACACTAAATTTTTAAATTTTTCAATTTATAAAAAATGGTTGTGAATTTCTCTAAAAATGTTTAACTAGAGGTGAGAAATCATCACATTAAGCTTCCATTAAAATTTCAGCTCATTTGGATCTGGTTTTCAAAAGTTATCACTATTTTATGGTTTTTCATAAAATTTCTCTATAGTGCACAATTCAAAGAATTTTTTTGAGTTGTTTACATTTTTGGAAAGACTATAAAAATTTGGCTATAGTTTATTCTTTGTATATTTTTATATTAGGCCAAAATAATTCTAAAATTGCTTGGTCAAAGTTGGGTCAAAAGTGTCAATAAGGGTCGACATTGTAAAACCCTTTTATGGTAGGTCCACAAACTCGGGGCCAAGGAAAGGGTGCTAAAACTCCAGGTAAGACTCCTAAAAAGGATGAGATGGAGTTAGAAGGGGGATGTAATAGACCCTTTGTATCAAGGTTTTCTGACATAGATCACAAAGTGAGCCAGCTTCACTATAGTGTGCAAGGCATTCAGAGTGAGGTGCAAGACATACAATCTAATATGCAATCCATACAAGATAGTTTGGGAGATATCATGAAGGATTTAAACATTAATCAGTCAAATCATCAAGCTAACTCTATTTCACAAACCCACTAGGGTGGTTCTCCTAACCAATCTACTTCAAATCCAACTCCATGGCCACAGAGGAACCTATTACCAAAGGTGGATATGCACAAATTTGATGGAAAAGATCCACTTAATTGGCTCAACCAAATGGAGAGATTTTTTGACCTACATCAGATTCCAAGTGGGTGAAAGGTTACCATGGCATCCTTATATCTTGAACCTGATCAATTCATTTGGTATCAATGGTTGTGTGCTCAAAAGAAAAAGATGACTATCAATGTCACCTGGTTAGTTTTTACAGAGGAGCTACAATTACACTATGGCAATAGTGTGATAGAGAATTACTTCAGCCAGCTGGCAAAATTGTGACAAACTAGCTTTGTCAAGGATTATATTCATCATTTTTAGAACCTATCCTTAAGTGTGGAGACAATTTTTGAAGCAAACTTGAATGACCTATTTTTGGGTGGACTCAAGGACCACATTCAACATTAGGTATGCATGTTTAATCCACTTAATATTTTTGAATCTATTATCTTAGCATGTAGAGCTGAGGAAAAATTCATAGCCAACAAGAAGCAGCCATTCACTCACTTCAAATATCATATCATATCATCACCAACGTTTCCTCTACTTACTAGATTGACCCCTTAGAAAATTAAAGAGAAGCGTGCAAAAGGATTATGTTTTGGTTGTGATAGCAAGTGGAGTAAAGGACATAGATGTGCTGAGAAGAAGTTATTATACATTGAGGGGCCAAATGAAGATGAAGAAGTAGATGATGCCTCCAATGAAGATGAGGAAGATATAAAGGAGGTACCTAAAGATTCCCAACCTACAATCTCTTATCATGCACTTGCAGGTATTACCACTCCACAAACTCTTAAGGTGGTGGGTTTCCTCAAGAAATAGAAGGTGACAGTGTTGATTGATTCAGGGAGCACACATAACTTTATAAACCATAAGTTGGCTACTTGATTAAACTATTTCATCTACCCAGCACTATAATTTCAAGTCATGATAACAGATAGTGGCACAATTAATTATTCAAGCAAATGCCATAGTATTAAGCATACTATGGGTGGGTACAATCTCAACTCTCCTATGTTTTCTACTCCCATGGGTAACATAGACATTATTTTGGGAGTCCAATGGCTCACAACCTTAGGTACCATTGAGATGAACTTCCAAAAACTATTCATGTACTTTCATTCTGAAGGTAAGAAAATTGAACTACATGAATTACATGCAAAATCTCCACAATTGGTTAGTTCACATTAGATGACCAAGATGCTAAAAAAGGGGGTAGAGGGAATTATTGCACGATTATGCTCCATAGAAGTTCAACCCACACAAGTATCTACACATCCCAATCTATAAATAATTCTTGAAGACCACTCATCTATTTTTGGGGCCATGCCAAAAGGACTACCACCAACAAGAGAACATGAACATGCCATTCAACTAATTCTGAGTAGTCAACCACAAAATATCAAACCATATAGATATCCATATGCACAAAAGAGTGAAATTGAAAAGATGGTCCATGAGATGCTGGAGGCAGGGATCATCAAGCATAGCCAAAGTGCATATTCATCATCAGTGGTCATGGTGTGGAAGAAGGATGACACATGGAGGATGTGCCTAGATTATAGGGAACTCAACAAGTACACCATCAAAGATAAGTTTCCTATTCCAGTAATTGATGATTTACTTGATGAGTTGCATGGTGCTAATTATTTCACAAAATTGGATCTTCGCTCGGGGTACCATCAAATTAGAATAAAGGAGGAAGATGTTCATAAAACTACTTTTAAAACACATGAGGGCCATTATGAGTTTTTGGTAATGCCCTTTGGTCTTACAAATGCACCATCTACTATTCAAAGCTTGATGAACACTATTTTTAGGCCTTTTTTAAGGAAGTTTGTGTTTGTTTTCTTTGATGACATATTGATTTATAGTCAAACATGGGAAGCACATCTGCAACATGTGAAACAAGTGTTGATAGTTTTAGAGAAGCACCAAATTTATGCAAAGCCATCTAAATTTACTTTTGGAGTATAGGAGGTAGAGTACCTCGATCACATTATTTCCCATGAAGGGGTCAAAGTTGATCCCCAGAAGATCAAAGAGATAATGGAATGGCCCATGCCAAAAACTCTCAAAAACCTTTGAGGGTTTCTTGGACTAACAGGTTACTATAGAAGATTTGTGAAAGGTTATGGTAGCATAGCATCTCCACTCACTACATTGTTAAATAAGGATGCTTTCCATTAGAATGATGATGCCACCAAAGAGTTTGAGAAACTCAAAGTAGCTATGTGCACCACTCCAGTTTTGGCTACTTCAAATTTCTCACAAACATTCACTGTTGAATGTGATGCTTCTAGGTCTGGATTGGGGGTAGTACTAATGCAGGAAGGAAGACCCATTACATTTGAAAGTCATCAATTCAAAGGTAAGAATCTACAAAAACTTGTCTATGAGAAAGAAATGATGGCTATTCTTCATGTAGTTAAACAATGGAGGCCTTATATGATGGGTAGACACTTTAAGGTGAAAACGGATCATGATAGTCTCAAATACTTTTTGGAGCAAAGATTATCATCTGAGGAAAAACAAAAATGGGTAACCAAAATGTTGGATTATGATTTTGAAATCATCTACAAGAAGGGTAAATATAATGTAGTAGCAGATGCACTATCCAGACGGGATGCATCCACAGAAGCATTACTTTGTGCAATGTCCATATTGCAAGTAGATTGGGTGGATGAAGCTAGGTTAGAATGGAAGCAAGACAAGGATACACAGGTTCTGATTTAGAATCTCTAGCAAGGTAATTTATCCTTTGAAAAATTTAAATGGAAAGGTAATGTCCTATGGTATAAGGGTAGGTTATACTTGTGCAAAAATTTAGAGCTTAAGCATAAGATTCTTGCAAAGTTGCACGCATCTCCACTTGGGGGACACTAAGGGTTCTTGAAAACTTATCATAGAATTAAGAAAGAATTATTTTGGGAAGGACTCAAGGGGGATGTACAAAATTTTATGTAAAAATGCTTGATATGACAATAGAATAAAGGTGAAATAGTTAAGACCCCAGGTTTGTTACAACCATTAGCAATTCCTAGTCAACGGTGGGAGGAGGTTTCCATGGATTTCATCACTGGTTTGCCTTTTTCTGAAGGTAAGAATGTTATTTTGGTCATTATGGATAGGCTTACAAAATATGCCCATTTTTGTGCTCTCTCACACCCATTTTCAGCAAGTATAGTCGCGACTATTTTTATGGAAGCTGTTCTCAAATTACATGGAACCCCAAAAATAATTGTAAGTGATCATGATCCTATTTTCACTAGTAATTTTTGGACTGAACTATTTTCTTGTTTGGGTACTCAGCTAGCTCATAGCTCATCTTACCACCCCTAATCTGATGGACAAACTGAAGTGGTTAACAAATGTTTAGAGGGGTATCTCTGTTGTTTTGTATCAGATAAACAAGAACATTGGGTTAAATGGCTACCACTTATAGAATGGTGGTATAACACATCTTTCCATACCTCTTCTAAAATGTCTCCCTTTCTAGCACTATATGGTTACCATCCACCTTCCATCACTTCTTCATTAAAGGTACACACCAGGGTTCGAGATGTGGAAGAGCACATTCAACATCAACAAGAGGTTTTGGCTAATTTGAGAGAGAATTTGGCCTTGGCACAAAATAGGATGAAGCAATAAGTAGATCAACACCAGAGTGAGTGAAATTTTGAGGTGGGTGACTAGGTCTTTATTCATTTACAACCTTACAAGCAGATGTCCTTGAAGTAATAGAAAAAGGACAACAAACTTGCTCAAAAGTATTATGGCCCTTATCAGGTTCTACAAAAAATTGGAAGTGTGGCTTACAAGCTCGAGTTACCTCATTCATCTCACATACACCTAGTATTTCATGTTTCTTGTTTGAATAAGGTCATTGGATAGAAAGTTTTTGCCTAGACAGAGCTCCCAGAACTAGATGAAGAAGGACACGTCATTTTGGAACCAGAGAAGATCCTCCAAACACATACTAAGAGGTTGAGAACCAGAGAGATTAAGGAATATTTGATCAAGTGGAAAAACCAAACTAGTGAAGATGCAACTTGGGAAGGTGCAAAATTTCTACAACAACATCCAGAGTTGTTCAATGTTGAGGACAACATTGGTTTGAAGGGGAAGGGCATGCTATGCCCCTAACCTATCACATGTATGAGGATAGTATTAGCTAACTTATGGCTTACTTATCCCTCTTTGACATTATATTACATTTATCTATGCTTTCTTTATATTATTAGATCGACTATGCTTTCTTTAGATTAGTAGGTCGGCCTATGGAGTAACCATGGCCTAGTTAGACTATATATAAGAGGTAGTGGGTAATCATTTATCATCATATTGTGAATTATACTCTTATTGAAGCTTGTGGAGGTTTCCCCCTCGAAGTGGCTTATCTATTATCATATATTTGGATATAATTCTACTGTTATACTTAATTCTTGAAGTAATTTCATTACATTATGACCCCAACATTAGAGCCATTATCCCCTTGGGGCCTTTGAGCTATCAAACCCAATTTATCTATGGGGGAACTAACAATCCCATTAGCACTTCTACCATCCTCTCTTCATTTCAACCATTCACCTTCACATTCTCTTACTTGGATAACTCAAACTTTGCCAAAGTATACCTCCATAGGTGTGCCTAGAAAAGATTTAGCTTAGGGTGATATGATCACAGACCACACACATTGATCTTGGTTGAAACCCAAAAGCCTCATAAGAAGCACATCCTTGGATTCATTCTACCTAATAATAATAAAGACAAACAAACTACCCCTACCATTATTGAAGAAGAGACCCCTTCCTCACTAACACCCCCTCCACATATGAGTGAGGATGAGGACATCATCCCACCTAACTTTTTTTTCATCAACATAATTACCCTTATCCCCCTAACTTATCAAAAATAAGGGGCACCCATATCCATCCCTTTAGTCCATCTTGAATTGGTAGGAGAATAATCTACTACCATTCACACTATCTAGTGCCAGGATGATGATTCCATTCTCACCTACCTTAGTACACCTAATTCTTCCATCCATAAATCCTTACCTCTAGAGAACTCAACCATGTTGAATGAAATCACCATTAATATTGATATAGGCACTCCAAAAAAACCCCATGTTATCAAAATAAGCCAAATTCTCATCCCTGAGGAACTACATGACATCACCTAGTCATATGCTGACATGCCTAGTATTAACCCAACTATTACCACCCATAACATTGTGACTAATCATAATGCCAATAATATAAAATATAAACTCCATTTAGTGCATCCTCGCATAGCTCCTTATCAAATAATATCTCTAATACCTCCTTTTTGTTAACTTCATTCAACCCATCAATTATCCTTTGTGGGTTTTGAACATCCTGCCTATCACTAAAGCCATAGGGGGACTACATATCCATGTGGACTTTCATGATCTTAACCTTTCCTACCCAAAGGATGACTTTCCTCTACCTATCATTGACTAACTTGATGATCTTATAGTAGGCCATGATATGTCATCACTCATGAATGGATTCCTAGGTTATAATCATATTTTGATCACCCTTGAATATCAATACAAAACTACCTTTATCACCCCATGGGGTAATTTATATTATAGGTTCATACCCTTTAGTCTTAATAATGTTGGTGTAACCTACCAATGTACCATGACCTATATTTTCCATGATCTTATCCATATAATCATCAAAGACTATGTGGATGACCTTCTTGAGAAGTCAAAGCTTTATAGAGACCACTTAACCATTCTAAAGATTATCTTTGAGCACCTTATCCATTATCATGTCCATCTCAATCCCAAGAAATATATTTTTGAGGTCTTGTTAGGAAAAATTATAGGCTTCATCATTACCCTTCAAGTAATCAAGGTTAACCCAGCCAAAATCAAAGCCATCCTCTAGATGATACCTCCAACAAATCTTAAACAAATCCACAATTTGTAGGGGAAGCTCCAATCCATCCACTAGTTTATCTCCCATCTCTTTGATCAGTGTCAACATTTCCACCACCTCTTGAAAAAGGACATCTATTTTAAGTGTAATATTGATTGTCAAAAATCCTTCGATGCACTCAAAGAGTACCTTTTATTTCCACCTATCCTCACACCTCCTAAGATGACCAACTTTTATACCTTTATATCTTTACCACTAAACATTCCCTATGGGAAATTCTTTCCCATTAGGATGAACAATGCAAAGAGAAAGTTATTTATTACATTAGCTACACACTTTTCAATTATGAGACTCAATACACACATACCAAGAAATTATGATTGGCTTTAGTCTTTATGGCTACCAAACTAATACCACAAAAATTTTGTCATAACTAATACCGAACCACTCAATTACATGCGCTCCAAACCATATCAAAACCAACACATGGCTAAGTGGCTCATACTTTTAGCTGAGTTTGACCTTGAGTTCCTTCAACAAAAAATAATCAAGGGGCAAGTCATTATTAATCAATTGGCTGACACACCCCTAACAGACACCCAACCTCCCCCTCTTAAATTTCTATATGAGTCAATCACAAGTCCATCTCAAATAAATTTTACCAATCACGTAACCATGTTTTTTTATGGTTCCAAATGTCAATGGGGTAGGGGAATTGATATCATCCTTATCCCCCTTATCAATGAGCCACTTCCTTTATCTTTTAAACTTGAATTTGAATGTACCAATAATGTGGTTGAGTATGAATCCCTAGTAATAGGTCTCTAAACTACCTTAGCCTTATGAGTCAAAACATTCAATATCTTTGGTGACTCCTAACTTGTGGTCAACCAAGTCACCAATATTTACTAGTTTAAGAATGAGATTTTGAAACTATACAGGTAACTAGTTATAAAAAAATTAGCATTATTTGAACACTACCATATTCAAACCACCCCATGATCTACCAACAAGTTTGTCTATACCATGGCTTCTCTTGCATCTCATATTCCATCATCACCCTCAAACTCCAAACTATCAATCATTATCCATCACCTCACTAAACCTTTCTAAACCAAATTAGACACTCCAACCATCTTTGGTGTTGAAGATATTTTACCTAACCTTTGGTATCAACAAACCTTTGACTAACTTCACTTTGGCATAGATCCCTCTAGCCTATCTAGGAATTCCCATCAATCATTTATTCATAGCACCTCCCATTACACCATTATGGGAGGAATTATTTATAAACATGGTTTTGATAGCCTCCTATTCCATTGCCTTCATGGTCCAGAATCCACTCACACTATCAAGGAAACACATGAGGGTATATATGGGAGCCACTTTAGTAGACTCATTGTGGCTAATCATATCTTTTTCTTGGGTTATTACTTGCCCACCCTTAACCAAGACTATTATGATTATGTGAAAAAGTGTCAATAACATGCTAATTTACATCACACACCTAGCTATATTATTTATGTTTTTATAGACTTTTATCCCTTTTCATAATGGGTTCTAGACCTTGTTAGTGAAATAAACTCCCACTCTTCACAATGACATCATTCTATCATTATTGTGATTGAATATTTTACAAAATGGGTAGAAGCCATTTCTCTTGTCTTGAAAAAAGATGAAAATATTGTCAAATTTATCACCCATCATATCTTCTATTATTTTTGTGTTTTACATAAGATCATCATCGATAATGGAAAATCCTTTAAAAAAAACAAGTCCAAGGCCTTTGTGACATCTGTGGTATTAAACTTAGTTTTTCATCACTTTATCACACATAAGAAAATGGATAAGTTGAAGCCTCTAGCAAAAACCTTAAAAACATTCTTACCAAAATGGTTAATGCCTCAGGTTAGGATTGGCACTTGCACATCCCTTTCTCTTTATGGACATATCGTACTAGCATCAAGACCCCTAAAAGTGTTACACCTTTTTATTTCATGTTTGGAACCAAGGTTGTATTGCCTCTTGAAGTCTAAATACCTTCTTTGTATATCTTTTCATGATCTTATTTCATAAAATGACTATCGTCAAGAATTTTTATCTCAACTTGAGCTACTTGACAAGCATCATTTGGCCACCCTTTCCCATCTTTGTGTCTATCAAGAATGAATCAAATGTGCCTATAACAAACACCTAAAAGTTCAAGAATTCAATACTAGAGATCTTGTTCTCAAGGAAAATCAACATGTAACTAATATGGAGAAAATCAAAAGGGGTAAATTTACTTTCAATTATCTTGGACCCTACATCATAACCCATAAGTATGGATTAAGATCTTATAATTTGTCCTCTCTTGAAGGTAAACTAGAGCCTAAGCCTCTTAATGCTTTGTATTTGCATCCCTTTTACTATTAAATAGGGATCACAATCATCATTTGTCTAACTAAAGCTCATCACTTACAACCACATTCACTTCCCTCCTTTTGGGGGTAACCCACTACAACTGAATCATGTGATTATTCATCAAAATCATAAGCTAATCTTTAATTATGCATACCATGGCTCTATCCATGCCATGATTCTCATAGTACTTCCCAATCTCTTTTAGATCATTTCTTATGGTCATTGTCACCTATACCCCTTTTTCATCAGTTGGAACTTCATGTCAACCTAGTTTTGCCTTCATAAATGTAATCCCTTGAGCATGTATAAGCATGTATATATCAATCAAAAATAATATCAAAATTCATAAACAATCTATGGGTCATCCCTAGCATCCAAAAACTACTCCCTTGAAGGACAACTATTGGAAATCATTTTGAAATTGTAAAATATAAGGTGGACTACTCCCTTGAAGAACATCTATCAAAAGTATTTTAACTAAGCACATAAAATTATACCACTCCCTTAAATGATGGCTAAATAAATCATTTGTCAAAATATAGCAATTTCTAGGAGCTTCCCACATCGATCAACTTCCCCAACCCTAAAGTAAAAGCACAATAGAAAAAACCCCCAAGCAAAAACAAAAGAATTTTGAAAGCCACAATTGGCTCTCATAAAATCAATAATCTTGGAGAGTTACAATCATCCCTCCCTATTAAACTTCCCACATCGATCCATGTACACTTTATATATAAACATAGACTTATTTATACTACCTCTTTGGCAACCTATAGGAAAGGCATACTAGTCTCACTAATGGTTCTAGTTTCACCCATTCTCCCTCCACATATCATATGCATGGGACTGTGAGCTTACTTGACACACTATGATCAAGATACCTATTTATTAACCTAAGCATGCACATGCAAAGCATCTGAATGGCTTATCCTCACTTAGCCAATCTAACTTTGGGTTATGTGTGGATCTTTACCAATGAAAAGGCATCATGTTTCTTTTTCTTATCTTTAATTAGTTCATGTGGATATACCTCTCATGGATCTTATCAAATTTAGTTTTTTACCTACTTCATGTATTTTCATATTTAACCATATTCACATTTCTACCTCTATGATTGTAAACAACAAACATCACATCAAAAGCATGAACATTATCAACTGTGTCAATAAGAAACACCATCTATCCCTCTATCCACCAAACACAATGTAAGCATATCACAATAGACCATAAACATCAGCCTATCCATTTACAATTATCACATAATATGAGCCTATAAGCATATCATTACACCAATATAAGCATAAAGCAAATCAATGAGCAAGACATCATAGCATATACCATTTATCATTCCATCCATATGAACATAAAAAAATCCATTACATTATCATATAACATACATCCATTAATCACACATCCTATCATATCCATAAATAAAATCACAACATCATAACTATCTTTCTAGCATCACATACCTAAGCTACTAACCGGAACACTAACATCATAAACAATAAGTCAGGAACCATAATCATAAACATGAGCACACACAAACCATAAGCATCCATCATATATAACATCAAAAATCATATAGCATATACATTGAATCATCAAAAAATAATACATATAACAATATATCAGATCTCTCAAAAAAATATACATCTCATTACATCGACATGTAGGCCAATATCAAAATATCAATACATCGATCACTATCATCAAGAAAACACATATCTAAATCTAGTCATGGACCACCACTACCACTAACCCCACCTACACCTACACCACTACCACTATCCCCATTTATACATGTACCTTATGGTGGTCCCCATGGGACCCCTACCTAACCTACTTAAGAATCCCATGAACTTAGAGTACCTATCGATGGCCCATCAGTTAGATTATCTCTATAGTTTGCATATATCATGGCCTAGGGAAATTATTCTAGCACCATCACCTCATAGTATCTGAGCTCATCTATAGTGGCTAGGTACCATGATCATGGCACTATCCTTAGTGGCCCTCTTATTGCTACACCTACTCTAACCCTCTATCTTGATATGTCCCTCTCCTACATAGATATACATAGGGATACTTGTACCTAGTCTCTCTCACCTATAATGGTGGTAATCTAACCCTACAATATGGTGATCTAGCCTCATAGTGTATCCACCTATCCCTACAACACCTCTATTTGATCTTAGGCCATAGCCAATTCCACCCCTACCTATCCATTCTGGCTGACTAGATCTATAGCCATTTACCATGCCCTTTCATTATCTCTACCCACGTCTACCTCTACATAGACTAGTTGGTATCAAGACATATAACCATCTACGTACCCTACATCATCTATAGCATCCATAGTAGGAATCTCTTCAAAACCACCATCCATAATTATTGGGGTAGGCTATGGCATCGATAATTGAACCTCTAAGTCCTACCTTCTATACTAAGGATGTGGACTTAATACACCTTGTATCAATCCAAATTGATGCTGTACTTGATCAAATGGAGTAAAATCAAACTCACCCTCTCAGTGGCCCAATATCCACTTGTAACTCTATATGGCAAGGGTATACCTCCTGTATATTAGCCAAATCAAGAAATGTCGGTAAGGTCTCCAAGTGATGTCCCCAAATACCAATGCACCTAGGGCAGCTCTAAACCAATTGACATCATGTACCCCACCTCCTACCCTTAACATATCATAGTCATCCCTTCATCTCATAAAACCAATAGATAACTTTAATTGTGTGTACCCTACCCATGGTCATCCCTTTGACCTCAGAACATAGATGTGATTATAAGCCTAGTAATGATGAACTAGTCCCACACTGATACCATATCTTCAGTGGTGTCTGAATCCCCATGAATCCCTATAAATCTATAGTACAAAAATTGGGACGCAGCCAAATGTTTTCCTCTCATGCAATAACTCCATAAATAATACCAATAATACATAAGGAAACTGCCCAATACTAAAATTTAAGAGCTTAAATTATGTAACCATAACCATAAACATCATCATGAATCTCTAGTCTTTTAGAGATCTCTCATATAACCCTATATAGCTAAACCCTCTATAATGCCACTAGGCCTAGTAGCTATCATCTACATATAGATACTTAGCATACTCATCTTGCACCTCTTGCTCTATTTGTTATATTGCATCACCATACAATTAGAGTTGAGTGATCTTATGTACATCCTCTAGGAAAATAGTCATCTCCCCAAATGGTAGCAAGAAGGTATTAGTAGTAGGATCCCATCTCTTGATAGTGATACTACCATTGATGCATCTCTAGGCACATACTAGTAATACCTCATAACTCTTAGCCCTACCTCCTCCATGTGTGCTCAGTCATCTATGATCATCCCCTTGAGAACTATAGAGAAGATATGTGGCACATGGTCATGCATTTAGATCTACTCCTAAGCGTACACCAAACCAAACACTGGGGTTAATTATTTTTAATAAGCCTATCTACCCTACCTTTTTATACTTTACCTATTCCCCTATCACTCCTACCCACCTACCTCACCCTAGCTATGTTACCCCCTAGCAACCTAGATTATCTTATAAACCCATTACCCTTACCTAACCATTAACCAAAACCCTAAACTTACCCTTAAACTAACATGAACTTATGTGACCTAACCCTAACCTTTAACACACTTTGAAAAACACCTAACCCTGACAACCTAAATAATAACACCCATTACCATTACTCAATCCATTTAACCCTAACAACACCCAAAATAACTTACCAAAACCTAACCATCAAAAACCTATCCTAAACACTTAGCCAAAATCCTTAACCTATCTTAACCAACCAATGATGGTTATGCTGATTGTCATGGTTGTAGACCTCTACTTCTTAGGGTGTCAATTGTTGATGGTCAGACCTGACCATCGATAGTCACTTATGATCATTCCATGGCTAGAATTCCCAAACCCTCCATAAGCACAATCAATTAACAAAACTACAAAATCCTAGACTAAGCACCCTCACCACCTAGCATATTACAATATTCACCCACCCACCCTATCAATCTACCATTTCACCCACCAATCTACTGAAAAACCTCAAAAACCATACCTAGGCCATATAGGCAAAATTGTATATTTCTAGACCTACTCACCTAAGCAAATTCAATAATGCAAAAACAAGTGTACTCTAGTAATTTTAATGCACCCCATACCTCATTTCATGACCTCCTCCATGGTCTGAGCCCATGAGTAGGTGCTCAATCCCATCTTCACATTCCCTACATCCCAGACCCATGCAATCACCCACATGCCTCTAGCCAATGAGCAACACCCACCTTAGTGAAAACCCTCTTTTCAAAGCACTAAAATTGCCCATGCCAAAGTCAACAGAGAAAACTAGTAAAAATAGTAAAAATGACTCTTGTTTTTACATTTAACTAGAATCCTAATCATCAATGGTTAGGGTGATCATCAACCGTCACCTTTTAAGAACTTGACTATCGATGGTCAAAAAACCCTATAAAACCTCCATTTTACTTTTTACCTAAATCCTACCAATTTTTATCACACTATCCCAAGATTTTGCTTACTTTGGGAGATTCCTTTCTCTCACTAGCCTAACCACTTTATCACCTCATTATTGGTCTCTTTTAGCCCATCTAGCATGCAATTTTATGACACTTATTGCCCTATCCTTTTATCGTAGTGACAACATTTCCATGTTGAACCCTTTTTTTAATTTGTCACCATCTCACATTACCCACCCACTTGTGTCTCACTAGGAGCACTTCCTACCCCAAATACCTAAAACACTTAACCCATTTGTGTTTTTTGTTAGGAGAACTTCCTACCTTATATACCCATCAAAAACACTAATCCCTATTTTAGAGGCTAATAGGTATATCCAACTACCACACCTAAATATGGTCACGTGATACATTAGTCACTTGTCTTTTTAGCAATGATCCTTATTTTTTTACCAACCTTGGTAATTCTAATCTTTGTCTGATCTTGGTTTTCACACCTTTTTATCACATTATGTGCATAAGTTTGTGTCTCATCTACTCAACCTTGTGTCACCACCTTGTGACTAACCATCTACCACTTATCAAACCCATACCCACTTCACATTCACCTCATTGATGCCTAGTTTGAGGGGAAACACCTCCTCCCATTCTTGAGGAAACCAGACCCTTGACCCATACTACATTTTTGTTTTGAATCTCATTCATGTAAGCTACACAATAAAAAGGGGCAAATGTAGACACAAAAAATCTACACACCTATGATTCTAAATGTTGAAAATACCCCTAGACCTACCCTAGGATTCCCTTAGGACCAACCTACACCTATCAGGCCTAACCCAACCTAATTTCAATTAGTTTCACCAAAATAAATAGCCTTAACCTTTAGGACCCTTTTCTTGTGGACCTTGATCATTGATGGTTTGGGTGACCATCAACAATCATCCTTGGAAACCCTTGACCATTCATGTTTAGGATCTACCTCTTAACAAATAACATGCAAACCACCCACATTGATTATATAAAAATAAATTGTCTAATTCTAATTTCAAGCCTTTACATGGGTAAATTATATTTAGATGGCCTAGTTACACCTTCACTTCCATCTCTTTCTTTTGCCTATAAGATAAAGAGGCCTAGGAGGTTGAATCCATCTAAAATAATTATCATAAGCTTAGGCATTCAAGATTTTTCTTTTTCATATCAATCAAGTCAATCAACATCATCAATGTTATCAAGAATTATTATCCATATTTTTGGGAGCTAGCTTATTGTTTCATCTCAACCAAGCTCTCATGTACTATTACTCTACCAGAATCAAGACATATTCCACCAATAGGCTAACTGCATCAATCACTCACCCAACTAGCTTTTGGTAAGACAAGTACTTGTTTGTCAATATTCAAGTACTCTATTTCCATTTCACAATAAATCTAACCCTTGCTTAATTCTCATAATCCATCTATGGGATTTTCTCATTCATTTATTTGTCAAACCTATAATTCCATAGCCAACTATTGATTTTCACACCCAACTATCAATGGTCACACTAACCATCGATGGTCACCTATGGCAGTAAATACTAGTAACCTATTTCCACCTATCTAACCCCTACCAAATCTAATTTTTTATGTTTATGACCACTCATAGATCCCTTTAAAAAAAATTAGAGTATACCCTAACCCCTTAGTACTAGTATTAATAAGTTTACCACTAATATGATCATTTTTAGTCTATTTTCTTAACAAGAATTCTTGTGTCTAGCTTCAATACCTCTTGCTTACTGATGCAATTACCTTATTTCTAGTTTTGTGAACTTGATTATTTGAAATGTGTGGATTGATATCCCCTAAGGAAGCCCTCGCTTCTAGGATCTACTATTTCTAGGCAATCCACCCAACTTTATTTTTAATAAATAAGTTTTCTTTAGTGTTTTCTTATCTTTAGTTCTTCCTCCCAAACCAAAGAGGAACACTTCACAATCTTTTGCTTTAATGCACATACAACCAAATAGGTTTCTCAAACACACTCATATCATGTTTCTTTTCTCTCTTCCCTAGAACTTAAAGTGAGAATTTACATGAAATAAAAGTTATCTATTTTAGGTGTGTATCAAAATAGAATGTTTTAGACATCCTAAATAACTTACATCAAAAGGATAGGTAGTGTATATCCCTTAAGAAATGCCACAACTCATATAATATTTATAATGGGATACTATTGGCCTATTTTAGGTGTTTGGTAAAATGGAAGTGCATGATGTCATGCCTTTACAACTAATCATTGAGGGAGACCCTTTTTATTAATGGGGCCTTAACTTTATTAGGGTGATCAACCCAAATCTATAAATATGACATAATTTTTTGTGAACATCACTAATTATTGTACTAGATCGATAGAGGTTATAGTTGTAAATAATTCTAGAGTGTACGATATGACTAAATTTGTTGAAGAAAACATATTAACTAGGTTTATCACTCTAATTTCATTATTTTATGAAAATAGTAAGTACTACCAATTTAAAAATTTTACTAAGTGGGCTATAAAAATTAGATTACCATTAAGTTTTTATCAAATTATTAACCACAAGGTAATGGATTTGTTGAGTCTAATAACAAGACTCTAATGGATTCCATCAAGAATTCAACATAAGATAAGCCAATATAATGTTATGTGCTAACAAAGTATGCTCTATGGGAAAATAAAACAAGACATAAGCAAGCCCTCAAGTCTACACCTATCCTAATGCTCTATAGATAATGGCCAATTTTTCCTATCACCCTTGAAATATATATGAATCAAATCATGAAAGAATAAATGGGATAATATGAAAGAATCAATTATAGACTACTTGATGTAGACTATATGGAATATACCAAAATTGAATAACTTCATAACTTCAACAAACAATAAGGCATTTTCAGAATTTGGTTTCATAAAGCATCTAAAATAAAGACTCTAATGATTTTAGACCTAGTGATTTTGTGGAATAAGGTACTATTGTAACACATAATTTCACCCTTATGGGAGATATTTTTAGGATCTATCACTCTTGGATATAAAATGGGAACACCTCCAAGCTATGGGTATCCTATGATGGAGGTGAACCTCTAGGTTATGGTCCAGCTCCTTAGGTGTATCAGTTAGACTCTTAGTAAACTACTATAAACTACTAATGTCCAAAGAAAAAGGTTAAAATAAGGGAACGGGATACTAATAAGACTAATCAAGGTGATGCACCAAATTAAGTGATAACTCACACAAGCATGAAATATATAATGAAGAATCATAATAAATTACTAGCTCACATAATCTCAAAATATAACTAATTGCATAAGTGATTCATACACTAGGTTCAGGGAGCAATAAATGAAGCTAGGAGGAGTTCTAAGACTCACTAAACTTGTATTAATAGTAGAAATAACATAAATGTAGACCTATAATAAATTATAAAGAACCCTTAAATATTCAATAAATAAGGATAATGTCATGGAATATTCTCCTTCATAATGCTATCATGCACAACCTTGCTAAACATAGTTCCAAAAGCAAGAGATATGTAAAAAAAATCTTATTACCTCAAGAGGTATTTCATATAAGTTTTGATAGAGTATAGCCTTATTAAATGAGAGTCTCCACTCTTAAAAAATTTAGAGAGAACTTTCTATCAAAAGTGAGAGAGTGTCCTTAAAAAAAATATAAGAAAGAGCTTGTTAATGGGAAAGAATGGGAGATATAGTAGAAAAAGGAGGGAGAGAAGGGAAGCATGAGTACACAAAACAATTAATGAATTACCACCACATTTATTAAAATTTTAAACATATTTTATCTAATCATGACTAATCCTTCATCTATCTCAAAATATTTAAGTTCTTTTCATTGGCTAAGAAATTCACTAGAAGACGAGGGTCTATTTTATAGCTGATAAGCCTTGATCCTTGATAGGAGAGAAGATACTCAAAGCTTCTAAATAGAATTAAATGCTCCATTGGGGTACTCCAATCCCTAAATATCTTTTTTATGATCTTTCACACCATTTCCACTTACTTCATTATGAGGGAAAGGTCCTTATATCTATGTACTCAATAGATCCATGGCCAAGTATGATTTTAGTGATTGTTTGTCAAAGTTGGGACCATATTGAAAGATGAGACACCTATCCAATACTATTAATATCTACCTCTACTCAATATATAATCATAGGTATGTTATAGATCAAAAACCAATATCCTTTATTGGTTTTCATATAGTCTTTATATCGATGAAGCTTTGTAAGTGATCTAGTCTCTAGTAGATAACAAGTTGTCAACCCTTGATTTTTATTAGGTTTAAAGACCTATTTTATCTCCACAAAGATATAATAGTGATGTTTATCCTTCGTGTACCCATCCTAGTTCAACTTGGATCTTATTCAAGATTGGTTTTTTTGTATTTGCATTGCCCAAGTTGAAAACTACTTTACCAACCTTTATCAAAAATCTCTTGGGCTCACCTTCACTCATTGGTTGTCAATTATTGACTCAACTATTGACCTTTTGACCCATCTCTCACCATTTATCCCTTTTGTTATGATAAAATGCATGCTTTTGGATCTACTTTTAGGGACCCTTTTGACTTGTTGACCTATTTACATGTCATACATCTTTGATGTATAATTAAATGCAAACCCTTGATCTTATTGGGACCCACCATTTGAACTCAAATGACTAATTCATGAGGCCTAAATTTGACATCTACATCCCTATATTTTATGTCCATATGAACATCTTTGACATCTTCATGAACATCTTAGGATTTTTTAGACCCCATGATTATTTATCATAGATTGGATTTGACATCTATATGCCCATCATTTGATTTCCACATGAATATCATTAATGTCCACATAATTATCTCTATTTTGAACCCTAATAATTATTTATCATGGCTTAATTTTGACACTCGCATGACCATCTTCATCTTTTTCTTCTACTTTGAAGGATTATATCTTGAGAAAGAGAACTCATCAAGACATGAAAGTTGTAGAGGATGATCTTGGCATTAAGGTATCATTTCCAAGTGACTCTTTTGACCTTCGATGTTTTAATGTGAACTTATAAAATGCATAATTAAACTTACCAGTCTATTTTTTCATGATGTTCTAGTGATGGTTTGGCTCATTTAGACTTATGCTCTGAGATTGTGTTTGATATTTAGAAGATTATATGAATCCCTTGAGAATTTTTCAACTTTTCTCTAACCTCTAACTGCTTGGACACCATGAAACTTGCTTGGATTCTTATTTTTAAAATTTTAGACCCATTTCTCAAGGACCAATTAGATTACACTTTAAGCTTGGTTAAAGTGTTTTTAAAGCTTTGAAAGTAATGTGGTCTTCTTCTCCATCATGGATCCTTCATTCTATATGAAATTGGATTGACTAGGACTTTTCTCATCTCTTCATAACATGGAACCCTCTAGGTAAGTTCTATATGTAAGCCAAAAATTGGTGAATATTTCTAGTGACATCTTACAGTTGCATACCTATTATGTAAGAGACTAGTTACCTTGATCTAGTCCATTGGGCATACAAAGTTGATTTTTTCTCCAAGATAATATAAAATGATACAAGACTATCTCTATATATAACCTCTCTTAAAGCAACAAGGATAAAATAAACACTATGCCCAAGGAACTTATTAAAGGGAAACACACAATAGAGAAGAAATGTGCACAAGAAACTTAGAAAAAATCATGAAAAGTTACCCTAATATATACAATATATTATAAAGGATGAAAATTATTCTAATAATAGGGATTTAAATGAATGCTATTAACTAGGATGGGTAATACCTCTCCATCCAGTTGAGTAAGCTAAAAAGTATTATGCCCATTGCATCATGGATCAAATAAGGACCACTCCACAAGCTATCAAACTTGGTATGGTTATCTAGATTGGCCTTATTTGAGTCTTAATTGAGGATTAAGTCCCTTTATTTGAATTCCCTTATTTTATGTCTCTTAATAAAGGCTTTCTTAACCCAATCTTGATGTGATTCTAATGTCTTCATTCTAGTTTCTTCAACCTCTATGAGCTCTACCATCATCACTTCCATAGGTCCATTCTCCATCAACTCCATCTAATATGATAACTCCAAGGCAATAAATTCAAGATAGATGGGAAATTTGGCCTCCCTTCCATAAACTAAGACATTTGGAGAATTTATAATGGAAAATTAAGGGGTAATCCTATTATCTCATAAGGTTATTATTAGCTTTGTATGCCACACTCTTTGATTCTCTTTCATGGTCCTCTTGATAATCCTTATCAATTTCTTATTGGTGTGATTTTCTAGTCCATTAGATTGAGGGTAGTAGTTAGAGGATGTGCTAAGCTAGATGCCTAGATTAATTTCCCATTCACTTGTCTTGATGCTAATAAATTCCAAGCCATTATCTAAGATTATAGTAGTTGGGACCCCAAACTTGGTCATTGAGTTGTTATATAAATCTAACACTATTGTCTCATTAGCTTCTTTTAAGTTAATTACCTCCACCCACTTGGTGAAGTAGTCATTTTTAGTGATCACCCATTTATTTCCTACACTTTAATGTGGATTTATCATCCCTATTAAGTATAAATCCCATTGTATGAAGGGTTGATCTAATTGGATTGGGTTAAGTGGAAGTGTAGCTAGTCTTTATTTTCTTGGAAAGAGAGCACACTTCTAACATTTCCTAACCCATACATAGGAATATTTGAATGGGCTAGGCTAATAATAACTATCTCTCATTACCCTTTTTGTTATTTTTCTTGGATCACAATGGCTTCTTATAGGTCTATCATGAAACTACTCCTAAATCTTTGCCACTTGGGCATCATGTATGCACCTAAGGAGTATTCTATTGAGGTCTCTTATAAAATTAACACCATAAACTAATGAATAAGGTATGTATTTAAGCCTAAAATACCTTTTTTAACTCTATTAAAACCTTTAGGGAATTCCTATCATCAATAAATGGGTCATATCTTGGAGCCAACTATTTTGAAGTGGAGGTGCATCTAATTGTGAGTTGTCTTGTGTCACAAAAAACCCTCTTTTTCCTCTTGAAGGTCATCCACCATATGCTCAAAAAATATTTTTCCTCTTAATATCTTGGTGACTTTGATCTAAAAATCATACTCCATAACCTTGGTAATATATCCTACTCTTTTCTCATTCAAATCCTTGTTGAGGAGAAAGTTCGTCACTCTAGGATGAGACATCATAAGATGAACCTTACTGTTGGAGAGCATTGGTATAAAATTCTTTAGTATCTTTAAATTTATAATAACTTAATTTTATATGAATTTATACCTTACCTCATATTCCTCTAGCCCTTAACTAAAAAATTCAATTGGTTGCTCAAGTCCTTCACCATTCTTCTGCATTAGTATAACTAATATGTTATCAATATTGGTAAAGGTGTACAATATAAAATCCTTTCAAAATTCAAGATTTATGAGTGAGGGTGATTGGGTAATGGCATAATTTATGGCCTTAAATGTTATCTTACCTTTATTTGACCAAACAAACACTTGGCTCAATTTTAGAATGGTGGTGATACGTTTGACTAGGTTTGTAAAACTAGGTATAAAACTTCTCATAAAGTTTATTTTCCCAAGGAAGCTCTAGGTGCTAAGATATAACTTATTATCTTAGGGTCAATAGATAATCCCTCCTTTAGGACAATGTGACCCAAATTTTTTCCTTTATGGATGTAAAACACACATTTATTAGGATTTGAATAGATCCTATACTCTTTGCATCTTTCAAAGATCATCCTTAGATGGTCCATGTGCTCACTAGCCTTCTTGGAGAAAACTATGATGTCATCTAAGTATAACAACACCATTTGATTCATAAACCCTTGGAAATCCATGTCCATGGCTCTTTGTAAATTTCCCCTAGTATTTTAAAATCCAAAAGGCATCTTATAATAAGCATATGTGCCCCACTTTATGGTGAATGTAGTCTTATATTGATCTTCTTCTCTCACTAGTACCTGATTGTAACTTAAATATCCATCCAAGAGGGAGAATCATTTTGATCTAGCAACTATCTAAATGAGTTGATCCATGGATGGTTAAGGATAGTGATCCTTTAAAGATACCCTATTCATATCCCTTGAAGTTAACAAAAAATATGATCTACCACTCTTCTTCCTCATAGTTACCAAGTTGGATACCCATGAAGAGTGCTTAATGGGAAGGATGATCTTGTATTTAATCAACTTGGTTAATTCTCTCATCATAAGCTCTTCTATTTTGAGGTTTATATGTCTTTGATTCTACCTTATAGGTTTGGCATTATCCTCTAGTTCTATAGTGTTTTAGTTAACTTGGGATCAAAGCCTCTTAGGTCACTATATTCCCAGGCAAAGATGTCTACATATTCCTTACAAATTTATATGAAAGTATGCCTCTTAGCTTTAGTTATTAGCTTTCCAATATTGAGGATCTTATCTTTGAAGATAAGGACTCTTTCATAGTTCTCTTCATTAGTTGACATCATTTCCTTGTCTTTTCTCATATGATCTCCCTCGTAGAAAAGGCCTTCAAGGGTGACAAGCCCTTTAATAAGCTTATTGGATCTCAATTAAAATGTTTTCTCTTCATATTGATGTTAAAAAATTTATTGGTTAATTAAAGATAATTTTGCTTCTTATTACAAAAAATAGGCAATTTTCTTATCATTTTCAAATACCTTCTAATGAAATTCATTGTCTGGCATTGAGGGTCTCACCACCAATTTGACATGTGGCTGCACCTTGGTTTTTTTAAAATCATTAGGGATATCAAATTAATCTCCCATAGTTTCCAACCTATCAACATGTTGATTATAGTTTCTTGGTATGTCTTTGATGTTAGAAATCCCAAAATCCTCAATTAGGTCCCACACTCTATGTTTTTAGGACTTCATCAAAGGATTCTTGGTGATATTCTAGATTCTAATCTAGTACACTATTAACTCACTATCCCCATAAACTTGAAATTGTTTGATTCCTCTCTTATTATCCCATTAAAGTCCATAGATAAGGCCCTCATATTCTAATGTATTTTAAGATCAACTAAATTGGAACTTGTAAGAATAGAAATACTTGTTATTAGAGGGGAACATTATCATTACACCTACACCCACTCCATTCTTGCTCCTGGAATGATCAAAAAATAATTTCCATAAGCCATTAGGATCTTCTTTAGGTCTAATGAGGGATGGTATAAATTAATCCTCTTCATGTAAATATTAGACACCCATGTCCCTCTCTTCAAATCCATCCATGGGATCAATTGGTTGATGTTCATTCCATAACTCATCTAGGAACATGTTTCGTATCTCCTTAGGGTGAGTCTTTAACTCCTAACCAATCATATGTTCATCCTCATCAAGAATGGTACAATTGAGTTTTATGTTATCTAGCCCATAAGGTTCCATGTGTAATTATGTAATGGGCTTATCCTTAATGGATACCTTGGTTCTATATCTTATCCTGAATGTCATGTATAACCAATCTATTACAAGATAACCCCCAATCTTTGTAGTGAATTCTTTGGATAGATATAGGGCATAATAAGGAGGCACATCTAGGATCAACACATATTCAACCATTATGACACTAGTACAAGCATGTAGGTTAAATTTAAGGTCCTTGATGATGCAAGATGGCTTGGTGGAAGAACCATCACGCTGCAACATTCCCTTAGATTGGGGCTCATAATTTTGACCAAGCTAGTTTTTTATAGACTTTGCCATTAATAAGTTGATATCTCCATTACCTACCAAGAAATTATGTACCATAGAGTCACCAATTATTACTAAAATTTATAAGGAGGTTTGAACACCTTCCCTAATTTCCCTTCACTTTGTCCTTTAGTTGCATTGGTGAGAAACTCATTCACCTTACTTGATGGCTTGTTTGTAACTAGTAAAATATTAATCTTAGTAGACCCTCTTGAATAATCTCCACCTATACAAGCATGGAAATCATACCCCAAATTGGCACACTCACATTTGATTTCTTCATTTGTTCCACAATGTTGATGGGTGAACCACCAACCTTTGGTTGTGATTTGGGAGCTACAACTGTACTTTAAATTTGTTATTTTAAGGAAATAAAGACATTCCCTTGATCTTGATTTCTTAGAGCTATTGAAACCTTTGGAACAACAATAGATCTATATCACTTTTATATTGAAGGAGTAATGGTAGGAGTCTCCTTAACTACTTCTTGATTACCATCCATGTTCCTTCTTTTGAACCTTGTATTTGTTGTCATTGGGATGCATGCTTGGCTAAAACTAGTCTACTAATTGAGTACATAACATTATTTCTACTCATGTTTTACCATTGTAGAATCCAAATATCTTGGTCCTTGATTAGGACCTTGAAATTATTGAGGCTCTTCTAGTTTTATCATCATGGGCACCTATGTTTTGAGCCATGAGAGCTTGATTGTACCCATAGTTGGTAGCCAATTGCCACTGATCATTGAAATCTTGGTTAAAATCAATGTTTGAAACAATATATTTCCCAAAATAATAATTCCAAGAAATTATAACCTTAGATTCTTGAGTAAAATTATTTTGGATAGGGACCAATGTGTTAGAAGTGCTTGTTGCATTAGGGTTGTAACTACTTTGCCTATTATAGCTAGGCTACCCTTGTCCCTAACCTTGACCTGGACACTAAAATCAAAAGTTTCCTTTATAGGGTGGCCTATTTATTTGATAAGATTACTAATAAGGTTGATATGACGCTTGATGAGGCCTATTGAAAGCTTTTTTCCTCTTAACATTCACTATCTCATTTCCCAAGCACTGAAACATGCTCTTAAGCTCTTGAAAGTTCTTATGTTCTTAGAAGATTCACTAGAGGAGGCCTTTTCTTGCTTGGGTGATGGTATAGTATCAATTATAGGCATAAGAGGAATGAAATCAAGGGGATGGTCTAAGCGTAGGGAATAAAGGCATTGGTGGTCTAGGTGTTAGATTGCCAACTTGGACTAGATAATTTTCTACTCTGATTGTCACCTCATATGTATTTGGCAATATGTTTCCTCCCATAGACTAGATCATTATTGCAATGTCACTATTACGGGATTTCAAATAGTATAAGAAGGAAAATTTAGGGGTAAAACTAATAGATACTAGGATTTTATCCCAAGACTTTTAGAACCTTGTATTGAAGTCTTACATGACCTCATGAGGGGCTCTTTTTATTGTAATTAATTACTCTACAAGTGATAAATGGTCACTTTTATTCTCAAATATTTTACACAAATCCTCTCTTAATAGGTCCCATGTGGAAATTGAATTATTAGTAAGGATTATATACCAGTCTAAGGCTTTACCTTTGAAAGAAATAGATAATAACTTGATTGCCACATTTTCCTAATCGATATCATGAATATTGAAAAAGTTGGATATATCCATGAGGTATTCAAAAGGAGTTGTAGCTTGGTCTCAAATAAAATAGGGAAAAATTTTGAGAGTTGATACCGGAATAGAATCATACTGAGGGAGTGCCAAAATACTTTGGCCATTAAAATCCATGAAAGCTCTAGGGACTATCATGACTATGAAAGTGTTAAACAAAGATCCTTTTGCATGGGTAGGCCTTGAAAGTGATTTAGGAACAAAGTTGCATTTATGTGGGTGTGTATTAGCAAACCTTGACTTTTTGACTAAATTTAAATGTAATTCAACAAATTCAAAGGAAATACCTCTTAAAGCTAACCTTGTTGTCACCTTTGGTATGAGAGACAGTTACTACTCTACACCAGAGTATTGATTATTATTTTAGAGTTGGTAGATACTATTGTGTGGAGTTGTAACTGTCAAAAAATAATCAAACTAACATCCAACTTGATCAATATTTTCTTGAAATTAGGTCTCATCAGGTGTGAACAAAACTATTGTATCACAAAATTACACCCTTGTGGGAGATATTTTTAGGCTCTCTCACTCCCAGATACAAAATGGGAACACCTCCAGGTTGTCAGTAGCCTATGATGGAGGTGAACCTCTGGGTTATGGTCCAGCTCCTTAGGTCTATCAGTTAGACTCTTAGTAAACTACTATAAACTACTGATTTCTAAAGAAAAAGGTTAAAATAAGGGAAAGGGATACTAATAAGACTAATAAAGGTGATGCAAAAAATTAAGTGAGAACTAACACAAACATTAAATATACACTGGAGAATCCTAAGATAGTACTATCTCACACAATCTCATAATCTAACTAATTGCATAAGTATTTCATAAACTAGGTTCAGGGAGCAATGAATGAAGCTAGGAAGATTTCTAGGATTCACACCAAACTTGCATTAATAGTATAAAGAACACAAATAAAAACCTATTATCAACTAGAAATAAGCCTAAAATAGTCAATAAATAAGGACAATGGCATGGAAGATTCTCATTCACAATGCCATCATGCACAAGCTTACTAAACTTAGTTCCAAAAGCAAGAGATAGGTTAAAAAATATTATTACCTTAAGAGGTCTTTTATAAAAGTTTTGATAGAGTTTAGCCTTATCAAATGAGAGTCTCTTCTCTTACAAAATTTAGAGAGAACTTGATATCAAAAGTGAGAGAGTGCCCTTCTATAAAATCTGATAGAGAACTTGTCAATGGGAAAGAATGGGAGATATAGTAGAAAAATGAGGGAGAGAAGGGGAGCATGAGTAAAAATAATAATTAATGAACTACCACCACATTTTTTAAATTCTGAACCATCTTTTATCTAATAAAAAATAATCCTTCATCTATCCCAAAATCTTTAAGTTTTTCTCATTAGCTGATAAATGCACAAGAAGACAAGGGTCTATTTTGTAACTGATGAGTCATGATCCTTACTGAGAGGGAAGATCCTCAAAGCTTTTGAACAACATAATACTCCACTATGATACTCTAATCCATAGATATCTTATATATTATCTTACATTCCATCTCCACTTACTTCATTATGAGGGCAAGGTCCTTATATTTATGTATTTGATAGAGCCATGCCAAAGTCTACTCTTAGTGGTTGTTTTAGATCTAGGACCATATTGAAAGATGAGACACCTCTCTGAGACCATTCATAACTTTCACTACTCAATATCTTATCATATGTCTACTATAGATTAAAATCAATCTCCTTTATTGGTTTTCTTATAATCTTTTTATTGATGAAGCTCTGCAAGTGATCTGGTCTCCAGTAGAAAATAAGTTGTCAACCCTTGATCTATATTATGTCTAAATACCTATTTTGTCTCCATAGAGCTCTAATGGAAATGCTTGACCTTGATGTACCCATATTGGTTTAACTTAGATCTTATTCGATCTTGGTTCCTTTGTATTTGCTTTGCCTAAGTTAAAACTTACTTCACCAACCTTTATTAAAAATCTCTTACACTTGCCTTCACTCATTGGTTATTGATTAGTGACTCAATGTATTGACCTTCTGACCCATATCACACCATTGATCCCTTTTGGTATGAACAAATTCATGCCTTCAGATATGATTTTAGAGACCCTTTTAACTTGTTGACCTAATCATATGTCGTAGATCTTTGATGTATGATTAAATGCATGAATTTAAAATTGTTAGGACCCACCATTTGAACTTAAATATATAATTCATAGTGCCCAAATTTTATTTTTGCATGATCATATTTGACATGCATATGAACATCTTTGATGTCTACATGAACATATTAGTATTTTTGAAACCCAATGGTTGTTTTACATGGCTTGAATTTGATGTTCACACTCCCATCATTTGATGTCCATGTGATAATCATTGATGTCCACATTCCCATCTCTATTTTGAACCCCAACATCTATTTATTATGGCTTAGTTTTAATGTTGGTGTGACCATCTTCATCTTCTTATTCTACTTTTGAAGGTTTATATCTTGAGATAGAGACCTCATCGAGACATGAAATTTATAGAGGATGATCTTGTCATTAAGGGCATCATTTCCATGTGACTCTTTCAACCTAAGATTCTTTTTAAGTGAACTTATAAAATGCATAAGTAAACTAACTAGTCTATTTTTGCATGATGTTCTAGTGATAGTTTGGTTCATTTAGACTTGTGCTATGAGATTTTGTTTGATCTTTGGAAGCTCCAATGAATCCCCTAAGACTTGTACAAATTGTATTTAACCTCTAACTACTTGGACACTATTAAACCTACTTGGATTCTTATTTTTACAATTCTAGACCCATTTCTCAAGGATCAATCAGATTTCACTTTAATCTTGCTTAAAGTGTTTCAAAATATTTTCAAGTAATGTGGTATTCTTCTGCATCATGGATCCTTCATTTTACAGGAACTCTGATTAACCAAGACTTTGCTCAGCTCTTCATACCACAGACCCCTCTAGGCAATTTTTGTATGTAGGTCAAAAAATGGCCAATTGGTACATGAAAATAAAGGGAATCATGATAGGTTCACTCCTTTATAGATTGGGTCATACCAAATATCTTAAATCTTAGGTAAATATGCATTTCATTTGAAGTACCTCCAAGGTAGTGACCTCACTTTTCTAGTCAATCGATAGTTTCTGAAGCCTTATTTCATGGTTGTTCTAGCTAGATATGCTTCATAATGATTATGAGTACACACATATAAATAAGAATATATTAGGTTTCTTAATTTATATAATAAACTTCCTACTTTATTAGATTAATCTATTCTATTTTCTTGGGCTAATTTCTTGTTGTTTATATTTGCTTTCATGGTTAGTGTTATTGCTTTCTAGTTAATTTTTTGAAAAATGGAGAACAATCCCACCAATTTATTATACTTAAATTATAAAAGACCTAAAAAAATGAATGGGAGACACAATAAGAGCACAATTTGGGTCCACCATGATTTTTTATAATAGTACTTGAAGTTTTGAAATTGAGGTATGTGTCATGACTAAAATTAGGTTCCACCTAGATTGAATAAGTTCACTAGACCTTTGGAATCTACTCAGATATACTCAATGAAAATTTTAGAAATAATTTTCATTTCCAAATATCAACTACATTATTACACACTAAAACTTGGGTGGGAGATAGTAAACATTGAAATGGATGTCCACTTGGAAGGACATATTGATAAAAATAAGTTTTCTTATGCATACACCCATCTAATGGTGATTCCCAACCCTTATTCCATTTGTATTTCAAAAAAATAATAGAAACTTATGGAGGGATGGTGAATCAATTATTTTATACTAGGTCTATGGATGCATGGCTGGTAGTATATCAAGGTTTAGATTAGAATCAAAGATACCTTTGTCAGGGCTATGGATGTTTGGCTGACAATAGAGCAATACTAAGCTTCCTTTATTATTGTCATCATAAAATCAAGAATTCAAATGAAACTTATAGTGTCTATTCAAGTATCTGTCAAAAATCTCATTGCAAGGGAAAATAAATTTCACAAAATCTCACACAAATCTTAGGAATAAAAAGGGTTAGTATGTTGTATGAGGAATCCAAAGTCTCTTCCAACTAACTGGTCTACTTATTCTTTCCTTGTCAGGACTAATGTTTTATTATGATGACATAATTGAGATTATGGGTTCACAAATACTCTAAATCATTTCCCCTCTAAGTCACCATTTTTTTCCCGAACACACCCCATTCTAAAAATTCAAAAAGGGACCCATTTTTATGAAGACATCTTTATTCATGGTCCATATCAAACTTAGGAATTTTGAAATTGATCAAAGTGTAAACAAGCCTAAATTTATTTTTAAAGTCTAATTATATTGTAAAAGTTTCAAAAGGTAGAAAATAAAAGATTTTACATTGTTCATCAATTATCTATCACCTATGATTCTCTTTCCCACTTTTAACATGTGTATTCTATATCATATTTTTGATTTTATGGGATAATGAGACTAATGGTGTTATGTTCTAGTTTATTTTCACTTGGTTATTTCTTATGAAGGATATTTAATGTTTATTATATTACAATAAATATTTTGAGTATCTCTAGGATCACCTAATTATCATAGAGATACTCAAAATATCTCACCATCTCATTCATCCATGACATTCAATGATTGACTAAGACTTTATTTTTATTCGTGTTGTTGAGAACATGCTAAGTGGCATATCTCACCCTTATATAGTTATCTCATACTTATGAAATTTTTGAAATATTTTGACTCCTTAGAATATATATATATATATATATATATATATATATATATATATCCATCTATGTGTCATCATCCCATCAATCTAAAACACACAAAAAAAACTATAAGTCATAAAGTCATCTGAGTGAGTGGAGCAGTGAGATACATCTATGTGTTATCATCCTGCTTACCTATAATTCAAGTAGATGACATAAATAAATTTAAATTATAAATTCATCCAAGTCAATGGAGTAGTAAGATAAATCCATGTGGCATCATCAAATTAATCTAGATCCTAAGTGGAAAAGAACAAGTCAAAAAATCATTTGAGTAAGCAAAGTAGTGAGAGTTATCCACATGTCATCATCCTACTAACCCAAATTTTAAGCAAATGACATTAGAATATTTATATTATATGATCATATAGGTGAGTGGATATGCGAGAATTATCCATGTGTCATCATCTTAATCACCTATAGTCTAGCATACACAATATACAAAAGGCAAAATCTAAATGATTTCTCTAGAGTATCAATATTGCTCCACATGTTACAATCCTTCTAACCCATGACCTTCACAACATATAATGAAGAGGTTCATACTCTATATATATGGATCCCTGAGATCTCACCAAGTCTCATCATCCCAAAAGCTCATGGTTGAAATAAACAAAGTATAATAAGATGGAAATTGACCATTGGTAAACAAGTGATACACAACCACAAGTCCCCAAGATAAAAAATTAAATTTAAAAACATGAAATCTAACTCTAAGAACATGAAAAATGGATATATATCATACTAATATGACAAGGCACCCAAAAATAGTGAAAAAAACACATGGTGATAAAGCATGCTAAAGTTGGCATCACAAAAAAAAATTCAATTAAGAATGATTAGATGGGGAATGTATTTAAAGTCATTATTTCCATTAATTCACCTAAATTAGAAACTTAATGCATTCAGTTCATAGATAATATGAATTTAAATCAATATATTCAATGGCAGAATAAGATTTAATCACATTGACTTTCACATCTTGAATTTGAGTTTCACATCAAATCAGAGACTTCAAGATTTTAAAGAACACATAATTCATACAAAATTTAAATGGAATCCTCATCTCACACTCCTCCTTTAGCATATTTTATTGTAAGAACAAATGAGTATATAGACACAATGTTTGGTTCAATGGCACTACAACATCATTTCAATAATTATTTAGATATTTGGGATGAAGTGAAATATGTAGAACCATACAAGGTAGATGACTAATTTTCTCTCTTCACATATAAATACAAAGATTTCCTCTTGTACATCAAGGAAATGGGCCTACATAATGCTACATAAAAACTATAAGTAATGCCATACATTGACCTACTTTTTGATTTATATATGAATGGGAAAATTACTAGAAAAATATTGTACCATAGACTTAATACCACCCAAGTGGCTTAAATTAGAAACAATTCCTTTGAGAAGTATTATGGGCTTCTTTCACCTAAAATATCTTATGGCTAGGCCATGGTAAATTCATGTCTACTTGAAAATTCAACACCTAGTAAATTATAGTTGTGGGATGAGAAACTAAGTAACTTTTCCATTAGAGGCCTAATTTTTTTTATCCCCATAAAATCCTTTAGGACAAGTATAAGAATCACCATGGCTCTACTAAATTGAATATATAATTTCCCTATAATTTATTACATCTAGGAGATATAGGTCCCATTATTGGACATCATTCTGAGCTCAAGAAAAATCATTGCCCTATGTGAGATTATCAATTTCAACTTGATGTATCACATTAATAATCTAGCAAATCTACCTGAAGATAATTTATACATGATGTTGTATGTCATGGATTCCATAACTACCACAATTCATTCATCCTTTGAAGAACCATGGGAACTTACCAAATAATACCTCAATAATATAATTTGTGATGAATTAAATATCATTCATGTACACAAATTTAAAAGAAATATTAAGAGGTTGATAGAAACCTTCTACCCCATGGTATATAAATCCATCTATGGTTATAATATACCCATGTTGCTAGACCATATAAAGAGAAATCTCAAGAAAATAGGTGAATATTGGTTATACCCAGAGTTCACCATAATCAAAATAGAGGGTACCATAGTGTAGCCTATATATTTACCACATCTTATTCTTGATAAAGTGGAATAACAAGAAATTATTTCACAATTAGTAGACAATGTAGACATTTAAGTAAGGAGTGTTATACAAGGTTCTTTACACCCAACTCCCCTCAGCATTAGCCACATACAATACATAAGATGTGAGCACCTCATATCTATGGGAAAAATTAGGATGCATTATGGTCTAAAGATGGAATCTTTTAGGTATGAGGACCCCATGAATAATGTTAAATAACACTTAAATAAATATTATAAAAAGTTTATAAATCATTATGGGCATGAATCATAAAGCCATGATTTAATATTCATGAATGCTCAGAAGAATAGTGAGGTTGTTATGCAAATTCATAGTGTTGGCATGTTAATGATAGTATCTTTGAGGATCTAATATGATCCAAAAATCATAAAAAAGATGATAAAAGGATACACAAAGAGAAATAGACCTCAAAAAAAATTAATGGGTCCCCTTCTCATGCAGGTGCAAAAAAGGAAGATGATTAAGATGAAGAGGTAGGTCCATTTGAGGAAGTAGACTCTCAAGATAAATATGGTTCTACCCAAACTTTACACATGCCTTAAACTTTTTATATTTCTCCTCCACCTATAGTAGGTATAGAATGTTAGGACTTGTTCCAAAGTCTTAACGTTAGGTTAGATTTTTGGTAGGAAATAAATAATTATTGTAAATGGGGCATGCATCTTTTATAAAGACACCCCCATAAAATAAACTTAGTTTAATTATTAGGTAGTTTTAATTTTTTATATTTATTAATTATAATTACTTTATGGGTTGTTTTCCCATATTTAGTTGGTTATAGGATTAGTTGTTTTTACCAGTCATTGGTAAAAACTATATAAATCCATGTTTGCTTTGTAAAAGGGTTAACAGAGTAAAGGCACCCTTATGTATTTTATTTTTTGAATTATTAATAAAATACTTGTGCACTCGCACTAAGCGGGGACAAGGTTCAACCTATTTTGATTTTGGAGTTATCAGTGGTATCAGAGCATGGTTATTTTGGGAGCATGGTGAATTCAAAGGAGTAAGGTGAAAAATCAATTCACATGATATTTTTTGGCATGAAATAAGGTATTCCATATAGTCTTGGTATAAATATTTTGAAAAATTATTAAATTATTTTAATTTTTCAAATATTATTTATATTTAAACCTATATATTTCCATATACCACAGTCTGATCTTTTTTGATCATTCATACTCAGTTTTCCTCTGTTAAAACTCCTCATTTGGCATAAAAAATGATTTTTTAGCATTTAATGTTATCAAATTCATTATTTTTTTGACAAAAATTAGATTTGTACAGCCTATTTTCTATGGCAAACCTCTAAAAATCTCCATTCATGGCTACCTTTGTTATTTCTATTCATTATCAGGCTTTTTAAGGTTTAAAACATCTGCAAGTGGCATTAAAATCCCTGTGTTTGCATTCATATTAAAAATCTAGAAATTTTTTGCACTTGTATGGCCTTCCAACGTCCATGTTCATTTGGAATCCATTCCCTAAAAAAAAATACTTTAAAAATCTACCAAAACTTAGTCAAAATATGTTTTAGCATGCCTGTATAGATTTGTACAGCCTGTAGGTGAGAAAAAATAGGTGAAAATAATTCTCAGAGCTGCCATGGTGTCCCAGGGAAGAATGGCACTGGAATAAATTTTAGAAATTAATTTTTTGATGTTTCTATAGTTTTGTTTCAACTATTTGCTGTGGAGGGCCCACCCGAGAGAAGCTTGAAAGAGAGGTTGTAAAAAAAAGGGAAAAATTTAAATACATTTACTCATATGTAATTTTTTTTTAATTTTCCCTCATACACAAAAAATTGGTATAAATAAAAATTTCTAAGTGTAGTGTTCTGCAAATGCTCTTAGAGCAATTGGTTAAGCATATTTTGTTAGTAGCTTGCAAAAGGAGGAGGTCAAGGGTTCAAATCCCTTCTTTTTGGAGAAAGTTATTTTTGCTTTGGAATATGATTTTTTTGAAAAAGGAATATTATCTTTTTTAAATTCAAAATATTGCAATACACATACTTATTGTATTGTGTTATTTAATTTTTTGAAAAAGGGGCAGAATTCAATCATATTTCTTTTTGAGTTATTGTGGTGAGATAAGGGTGTAATTGGTGAAATAAGGTTGTAATTTGGTGAAATAAGGGTGTAATCATTGATTTTTGGTGTGGTTAAGTGAAAAACCCATCAAAATACTTGTTTTTTCTTTTACGCTCTATGCAGAGGTTAAGTGCAAAACCCTGTAGAAGCAGTGTCTTATGCAGTGAGTGTGATATTTGTTTCATTTCTTTTGCATTTTTTCACACATTTCTCTACTGCACTTGCTTTCATTTCAAAATGCCAAAAATTCAAAATTTGCTTTCAGATGGTGATAGATTAACAATTTCCAATTATTTAGATTGGAAATGATTGATGGAGGCTTCACTAGTGTTTAATGAGTTATGGGATATTATTAAGAATGAAAATCCCACAATGCCAATAAAGCAGGCTAAATTAGATATTTTCAATTTACGTGATTCTAAGGCCTTATCTCTCATTAAATGTTGTTGTACTCATGATACATATGTTCATATTGAAAATTCTCCTCATAGTTACACTGCATGTAAAACATTGTCAGATTTGTATGATAAGAAACCTAAGCATAAGAAGATAGATATTCATATGTAGTTGCTTACTTTGTCATTAGATGAGGATGGGGATATGGGAGAATATATGTCTAAGTTGAAAAATATCACTACTGGGTACACTAAGGCTGGTTTGGGAAAACTAGATGATGACCTCATAGTTACTGCTACTTTGAAAGGACTACCAGGGTCCTATAGGAATTTTTTTGAAATGTTACATGTCTCTGACAAGATCACAGGCATCACCATTGATAAGTTGGCTAAGTTGCTCATCCAACATGACCTCTCTCTACCTAAGAAATCCAAGAAAATTGAAGAAGCCCATGTTTTAGAGTCAAAGCCTAGTTCATCTTCATCTGGGCATCAAAATAATAGAGGAAATAGTTATAGAGGAGGTCGAGGTTATAGAGGAGGCAGATATAAAAAAAGAGGTAGGGGTCATTCAAATAATCAACAATCTAATCAATCACTTTCACATGAAACAAGTGATTGAGGACATGGTCACAATTCATATAGGGGTAGAGGTCAAGGTAGATCTGACATTCAGTGTCATAGATGTGGAAAATTTGGTCACATTGCCTCACAATGTAGGATTCCTTTTGATAAAATTTAGAGGCCACAAAAAGTGACTAAGACTAACTCTGCTCAATATGCTGATCATGGCTATGATGAATCTAGTAATGTTGCCCATGAATTTGCATTCACTACTTTGAGGCACATTGATTAATATTAAATATGAGGCTAGAGATGAGCTCACAGATGTATGGGTTTTAGACACAGGAGCAACCAAACACATGACATTTAGGAGAGATTTCTTTTGGTCATATAAGGAAGCTTCTCTCTCTAGTTGCCTTAGCAGATAAGTCTATGCATACACCACTAGGACTTGGTTCTATTCAAATTATTCTTCCTAATGGGTCTATAAAATACTTGGAGGATGTTTGGTATGTTCCCACATTGAAGAAACACTCACTTTCTTTGGTAACTATTTGAAATAAAGGTTATCAAATTATGCTTGAAAATGGGCTCATTTACATCAATTCAGTGAAGGATAATTATAAGACAATGTATACAAGATATGAAGATGGAAACTTGGTTAGATTGCATTGTAAGGTGCTTCCTCCCAATATAGAACTTGTATTAGTTGTTGACTCAAGTATAGGTACTATGTCTACACAGCGGTTATGGCATCTCCGCTATGGACATTTGAATATCCACTCTTTAATTGATTTTTAGAGATATGGTATGGTGAATGGGTTGCCCACTTTTTGCAAAGATAGTATTCTTTGTGAGTCATGTGTTTTGGGCAAACAAAATCAAGAAAAATTCCCTAAATAGTTATCTTAGAGAGCTAATAGATGTTTACAGTTAGTTCATAGTGATGTATGTGACATGAAAAAGTCATCGATTGGTGGGTGTAGATAATTTGTCTTGTTTATTGATGAATTTTCTAGGATGACTTAGGTATTCTTTATGAAAAACAAATCTGAAGTTTTCGCTAAGTTTGTTGATTGGTTACACTTAGTTGAAAAAAAAATAGGTTCACATTTGGCCACTCTTCATTCAGATAATGGAGGTGAGTATACCTCTAATGAATTTTTAGACTATTATCGAGAACATGGAATTCATCGACAATATAGTAATGCTTATACTCCACAACAAAATGGAGTATCTGAATGAATGAATAGAACTTTAGAGGGCACAACACATGCCATGTTTCACTATAAATAGCTTGATGATAATTTTGGGCCAAAGCTATTGGTACTATAGTGTATTTGAGAAATAGGTCCCCCACAGTTGCACTTTTGGGACAAACTCCATATGAGGCATGGTATGGGTTTAAACCCAAAGTTAAACACTTGAAAGTGTTTAGATGTGTTTATTTTTCTTTGGTTCCTATTAAACATAGAACTAAGTTAGAACCATGAAGTTGAAAATGCATCTTTCTTGGTTATTCTGAAGATAAAAAGGGGTTTCATTTGCGTACATAGGATTTAGGCAAATTCATAGTGAGTCGAGATGTAATATTTGATGAGTTTGGGACTATGAACACTATAGAGATTGATTCTCAACTTGATAGATTAGAGAGTAAAAATACAAAAAGAGATAAGGGTTTGAATAATGGGGATAACTCTTCGAAGTTATGGTATGAGACTCAAATTCATTCACTTTCCTCTTCTTCATCTACAAGTTCACAGGTTGATGACTTAGAAATTATTGAAATTTTTCTAAGTCCCCCATCAAATACTGCACCTAATGAGAATTCTAGAGTCCCTTATTTGAATAATTTGTTTAAGTATCCAAAATGGGCTCAAAGTACCTTTTCTGACTTAACAATAGATGAAGTTGGTTTAACAGGGCCCAGGAATTCTCAAAAATAGGTGAACTATGCTATGGTTGTTACTACTTCTTCCACTGAGCCATCCACTTTTGAGGAGGCATCTACTGAACATGTTGTGTAGTAGGCAATGAAATGTGAGTATGATTCCATACTTAACAATAATACATGGCTTTTAGTTGATCCTCCTCCACATGTTAAACCCATCAGATGTAAATGGGTTTATAGGAATAAGTATAAATCAGATGGCTCCATTGATAAACATAAGGCATGACTTGTTACAAAAGGTTATGCACAACAAGAAGGTATTGATTATGAGGAAACATTTGCACCAATTACCAAATGGCACACTATTCATATGGTACTTGCCTTAGCAACACAAAATGGTTGGAAAGTACATCAGTTGGATGTTAAAAGTACTTTTTTAAATGGTGATTTATAAGAAGAAGTTTATATGAAACAACCTCAGGGTTTTGAACAGGTGGGTGCTAAACACAAAGTGTGTAAATTGACAAAAGCTTTGTATGGGCTCAAATAGGCACCCAGGGCTTGGTATGAGAAAATGGATTCATATTTGAAATCCATTGGTTTTCATTGCAGTGAATCAGATGATACTCTCTATTTTCGAGTGCGGGGTAAGAAAATGGTGATATGAGTTCTCTATGTTGATGACTTGTTTATTACAGGTAATGATGAAAACCATAACAAGTCTATGAAGAATGAATTAAAAGATGGGTTTGAGATGATAGATCTTGGACTTATTCACTACTATCTAGGCATAGAGGTAACTCAAAAAGAGCATAGTATTTTCATTTCACAATCTAAGTATATTTATGAGTTATTAGAGAGGTTTGGCATGAGTGATTGCAAACCTGCCCTCACTCCCATGGAAAGTAACTTGAAATTGTCTAAGGATGATAGCAGTGCCTTTTTTGATGGCACCACATATAGACAATTGGTGGGAGGTTTGATATATTTGATGACTACCAGGCCTGATATTTCATTTTCAGTTGGAAATTTATCTAGGTTTATGCATGAGCCTAGAGAAATTCATTAGCATGCAGAAAAATGAGTACTTCATTACCTTTAGTGAATGAAAACATATGGCCTTGAATACCACCGCAACAAGAACTTCAAACATATTGGATATTGTGATGCAGATTTTGGTGAATGTGTGGATGACAGAGTGTTAACCACAAGATACACTATGCATATGGGTTCAACTGCCATTGCTTGGTGTTGTAAGAAGTAGGATATAGTGGCAAATTCATCAATAGAATTAGAGTATATTGTAGCATGGGATGCTTCTAGAGAAATTGTTTACCTTCATCATATTCTTGAAGATCTTTAGGTTTCTCAGTTTGCTCCTACACAGTTATACATTGATAATCAAAGTGTAATCAAGATGTCCAAGAATCCAGTGTTTCATGCCAAAACAAAACATATGGATGTCAAATGCCATTATCTACGAATGTTGGTGGCAAAGAAAACTCTTGATCCAATATATTGCCCAACTGTCGATTAGACAATTGATATCTTCACAAAACCCCTTGATAGAATCAAATTTGAAAAATTCAAAAAAATGCTTGGTATGTGTCCAAAGACCTGACTTTGGATCATAAGGGGGTTTGTTAGGACTTGTTCCAAAGTCTTAATGTTAGATTAGATTTTTGGTAGGAAATACATAATTATTGTAAATGGGGCATGCATCTTTTATAAAGACAGCCCATAAAATAAACTTAGTTTAATTATTAGGTAGTTTTAATGTTTTATATTTTTTAATTAGAATTACTTTATGGGTTTTTTTCTCATATTTAGTTGTTTATAGGATTAGTTGTTTTTATTGGTCATTGGTAAAAACTATATAAATCCATGTTTGCATTGTAAAAGGGTTAACAGAGTAAAGGCACCCTTATGTACTTGATTTTTTGAATTATTAATAAAATACTTGTGTGCTCGCACTAAGCGGGGACAAGGTTCAACCTATTTTGATTCTAGAGTTATCATAGAAAGGTTAGAAATCCCTAACAAATCTATAATCCTACTCTATTTCACACCCCTACCTCTAGTAGCCATAGTGAAGCAAGCAAGCCTCCCTTGTTTCTTGTCTTATGTTCATGTTTCCCCTTTTTCAATAACTCCTACATCATCAAAACTAACACCTTCACCCATGATTACATCCATTTCCACTTTACTTCTACCTTCCACTCCCATGGCTCCTCCATTCCATCCACTTTAAAACCAAACTTTACCCCACCTAGGCCACCTCTAAATACCTACTAGAGGAATCCTAAGAATCCATCTATGTCTTATAAAGTTGTGTAACAAGAATAAGGCCTTACAAAGGCTTATTTTTTATAGGATCCACTTTATATGATGATTTTAAGGGGGATCCCAAGGAAGAGCAGAGAGAAATTGAATAAATAATATAGGGATCATGTAGGAGTAGATCCCATTGAAATTGAAGATGATGATGAATAAGAGGAATGATTATCCAAAAAATACATAGAACCAAAGGAGATTGAGCCTTCTAAGGAAATAAATGAAAATGAGGAAAAATAAATTAAAGTTAAGGAGACAAAGATAGATTAAGATTCTAAGGGGGTTGATCAAGGTAAAGTTGACTCAATGGAAAGTAATTTGTTATCAGGAAAAGTTGGAGATGTAAAAGATGAGGCATAAACTAAATAAGAAGTCCTAGCTCAAGGCTTATTGCCAATTACACCTCCTAGTTCTTCATCTTGGACTACTTTAGTAATAATTGTAGTAGAAAATTTCCCACATCTTCCTCCCAGAATGTGAGTACCTAAGTATTGGATTCTTTCATAATTTATTTGATTGCCACTACGATAATAGGGATTGCTAATTATTTACATTTTTTAATCCCATTGAATAATTAATATGCATCCACAATGCCATTTTTGCCTGCCACAGCCCAAGGTCCTATAATTTGGGATTTTCTTCCTATTTATCAACCTACTAAGGATTCCCTTGCCATTGTTATTACTACTAGGGTTTCCCATACATCAGTCATAACTTATATGTAGAATCAACTTAATACCCCTGTAACTTTTTGTTTTTTCAGTTAAATTGTCCCATAACCTACAAAGCCAAAGAAATAGGTCCATTTTAAAAATATGGTGGTTACTTCCTTTTTTTTATTCAGGATACACCTCTTAGGACATATACATAAGTGGGTATGTCATTTGACTATTCCACCCCAAAAAACTCATCTTTGGTTTTAGTACATAGGGCACATGGTAATATAAAATATATCATCGATACATGAACCTAGAAGTAGGTCACCAGCTGGAAGCAATCCATTAATTCCTTCCCATATATACCTACACTACCTCATGTAACCTAGATTATTGTAATTTTAATTTGTCCTCTAGGGCAATCACTTTCTTCCACCCTTATATCCATAAAGTAAGAAGAATCATAAGTTATGGGGTAGGTCCCCTCATAAGATTCAAAGGTTATAATAAGAGGAGGAGGGTAGGTAGGATTTAATAATATATTAGTATCTAACATTGGGTTTCCATTTCTATATACAAATTAATACACTAATAAAGGTAAAAATAAAAATTATGGTGGTAAAAGAGGGAAATGGAATGGATAGAAGACATTTTCTATCTAACAAAGAAGAGAAATATCAACCCCATGTATCCAGATGAATATAGGGGGGATCCCAATATTTTTAAAATGTCATTGGAGTGGTAATAAAGTATATTCTTAGGATCTATAATAAATGAAGGATAAATTTCAACAAGAAACTATCATTCAAGCTCCTAAGGCAATTATAGATAATGTGTAGGGTATAGAAAAGATGTTGTACAACATTCTTGATGAAACAGGGTCTATGAAGGCTGAATCTCAGCCTAAATTATGATACTTGTCATAATTATATAATAAAATTAAAGATACAATGGTCAAACTTCATTTCTTAGGGTAGACAATAAGGAACAAAGCCTGTGCCCATTTAAATTTATTAACTGCACTAGAAGTTGTAAGGGCATAGAGTCATGTGACTATTAAGATGGATAACTTGTTTGATTAGCATTAAGAGTTGTAGAGATTGGTTTAGTAAACTTTTAATCAATAATCAAGGTCCATATTTATTTTTAAGGACATGATAATGGTAGGTGTAAACACTCTTCTAGGTTAGTTAGCTATCAATCCCATTTTTGAAGGTTTACTCAAAGTAGTAGTTGACAATTTTTGAACCAAAATTGAGGGAAATTTTTATAAGACCAATGAGTAAATAATTTATCTATACCTTTTACTAAGGGAATGGTCACATGAATTAAAAAATTTTACATGGAAGTCAAGGCTGAAATGGTGAATGCATAAAATATTTATGGATAAGATCTCACAATTATTCAAGAGACCTCTTATTGATTTCAAAACCATCAATATTAACTTATAGGCTAGTCGTGCCTTGTAATTATAGATGGAGGTAGTGAATCAATCTACTAATACTATTAAAACACCATTGATACCTCCAAAAGACACTCAGGGTCAATTTCTAAGGTACACATTGGCACAAACTTAGATTGGTCCCATTTATGGGTCACTCCCTAATTTTTCTATAGTGACAATGACTATTTCAATTAGTTCTTAGTCTAACAAAATGAAGTTAATGCCTCTAACTATTTTTGGTGCCACCAGTACCATTCTTCACTTAGATAATAAATTTAATTATCACTATGACACTCACTCAAGTTGTAACTCCAATTACAACTACAACACAAGCAACTATCATAAGTATACAAGTTCCATTCTTAGGTAGTGCCACATCATCACTATATTTGTTTTGAGTATAGTTACATGTATAAATTATAAATTAAGTATATTTTGACATAGTTATTTCTTGTATTTAAGATTTCTTTGGATGAAAACTATTATTCATAATTATACCATATACATACATATCATGCATGAATTTTGACATACTATCTATTTTTATACAAAGTAATTTTAGACTTTCCTTGAGAGATACAAGTCCCCATCCCAATCTTATATATACTAATATCCTTTTGATTCTAAATAGAAGAGAAGTTTGTCTATTGAGATAAATCCTAAATCCTAAATTTTGTTTAATAATTTATCTTGATGTGTAAATATTGTTCTTCTCCAAACTTGTGAGTCATTAAAGAAGTTATATTATTATAATATTTTAGTCTCTAGGTTGTGAATAAGTATTATTTTGATACAATTATTCATAATTTTGTAATATCTAATTTAAAAGTTTTAGGTGTGATAATGATAATCTCCCTTTGTAGATGTGCAATTACAATCTCACAAATGTAGTAACCTTTGATTATGTGCATGAATGTACATTATATTATTATTTCCTTGTAATATTAATTGTATTTGATTATCTATGTTCTAATAATAACTTGTAATAGACATTGGTTCTTTGGATTTTTGTCCAACCCATAGTTCAAGATCAAGTTTAGAAAGATTTTA